>JAZGLO010001033.1:832500-1432500 GCA_036873155.1 Biomphalaria sudanica
GCTTAATGTGGTCAGCTGCCTATCTGTGAACTCAATGTTATGGACTAAACAAACAAAAGGAAGTGGGGGGTTGCTCATCTCTACCTCTGGAGATATACCCGCACATCTAGACAGATTATCAGCGTGACGTAGTTAAGGAATATAACATGTTTACTAGACCACTCAAAGGTCAAAGACAAGCCAATGTGCCAGTCATCGCTGCTACGTATGTAATACGAATTTACAATGTAAAGTCTAGTCCCCCCCCCCCCAAATAACAAACCAAGTTCCCTCGTGTGACCTCTAGAGAGTGCTTACGTCCATCGTATCTGACTTGGGGTCACCTGTCAATCAATGAACTCAATGTGATGGGCTAAACAAATAAAAGGGGGAGGGAGTAGTTCATCTAAAAATATACCTGGTTACCTTAGAGGTGTGGCTCTTGTAGTCCAGCCCCCCCCCCCAATAAAGATTAACTACTAAGTAAACAAACTCAGTTCCCTCGAAAGGTGTGACCACTAGAGAGTGTCTATACGCTGACATTAAACCTACGTCCATCGTATTTAACTTGTGGTTACATGCCTATAAAAAACTCAATGTGATGGACTAAACAAATAAAAGGGGGTGGGAGTTGTTCATCTCTACCTCTGGAAATATACCCGCACACCTAGACAGACGTCTGGTCAGCATGACGTAGTCAAGGAATGTAACATTTTAACATGTTAACTAACTTACTCAAAGGTCAAGACAAATTGAAAAAAGTGCCAGCCATTGCATCTCTGTCTATAAAGTGCATTTATGATGTAAAGTTTCATCTCTATTTATATTAAGTTATTAACATGCCTTGTCTTTATAATAAACGATGTTTGGTGCATATTTATAATGGCTCTATTTTTAAGCACATTATTTTGTTTTCATATAAACATTAATACATTCTATAACAGACAGTAATGGAACGAGGTCCACTTTATGCATATTAAATAGGTGTATTTTTTACTATCCGGTTTACTATCCGGTAGTGATATCCGACCGGAGCCGGATAGCACCGGATAGTAAAATATGCCGGATATTCGCCAGAAGCCGGAGCCGGAGGGACTATCCGGTGCACCCCTAGTATGTATGTATGTATGTATGTATGTATGTATGTATGTGAATGAGCATCCCTTAACTATCGAAATGAAGTTTGAGACCTAAATGCTGCTAGCGTGGACATAGAGATTGGGCTGGAAAGCATGTGATAGATCACGTGATAGGTCAATCTAGACAATGTGATATTCTGTCAAGATGAGTGCCTCCTGCTTATTCGCAAGTAATGGTCTTAAGAATGCCTGGCCAGAGGTCGATCGTGACATGCGCTCACGACAAAAAGGAAGGGGATTGGCTCAGAGCGTCTCGCGCTATCCATTCAGTCCAGAAAATATTTAAGTATTTTAAAGTGAACACTCTGGCGTTGGAACGCTTTCTCACCCTCAACAGACAGAAGAACAAGTTATACATACATTTAATGTTGTCTATAGAATTCTTTTTGCACACACAAACACCTATTCTGTCAATGTCGGCTTCATATGACCAAAAAATAATAATTTTATACAATGCTGACAAGTTTCGCGCCAATGAGAATTGTAGGCACAAGAAAACAGTTCAAATAGTGCTTGAAATGGAACAAAATTTAGTCTTGTACTTTTTAGCGACACCCGAAAGGGGAAAAAACGCTATTAGTTTTGTGCGAAATGTCTGTCCGTCCGTCCCGTTTAGATCTCGTAAACTACAAAAGAAATTGAAAATCCAACATCACAATATTTTAGACCATTCAAAGTTCCGATGCAACGGCTACTTTTTTTTTCTGAAAGCGAAAAATCTAATTTTTAAAATCAGTTATGCAAGCAGTTTTCTAAAGAGAAAAGGCTAATTAGTAAGCATTTTTGAGTTAGACCTAATTTAAAATGAATAGTAATTTTGTAAACTTTATTTTCCTAATTTTTTTTATTTTTTGCGGATTTTTTTTTTTTTTTTTTTTTTTTTTTTTTTTTTTTTTTTTTTTTTTTTTTTTTTAAAGATTTGAATAAGAGATTGAGCCTTTTCAAAACAATTAGATCAAGTATAAGACATCAGTTAGGCCAGGGGAGGCGCGGTGGCTGAGCGGTAAAGCGCTTGGCTTCCGAACCGGGGTACCGGGTTCGAATCCTGGTGAAGACTGGGATTTTCATCTTTGGAATCCTTGGGTAAGGAATCTGAGTCCACTCAGCTCTAATGGGTACCTGACATTAGCTGGGGAAAAGAAAAGGCGGTAGGTCGTTGTGCTGGCTACATGACACCCTCGTTAACCGTAGGCCACAAAACAGATGAGCTTTACATCATCTGCCCTATAGACCACAATGTCTGGTTCACAATGCCAGGTTCACATCTAATTTTACATTCACTTTCACCTATCCTTTGATCTGTGGGATCGTTGGGGCACTACACAAGATCTTTTAACCTTCCTCAGATAATTGCTGAGGTCGTAAGATATGCTTACGAACATTCTGGAGCCTGTATTGGCTATAAGCACGCCTAAATTGATAGCCGACAATAACTTTGAAAATGTCAGACTAAATAACAACATCATGGTTTCACTTCCCTCTTTGTAGTTTCAATCCAAGCCTCACCTCTCTCGGCTTGACGGATCACACGGGATCTGACAGTCGTTTCTCTCCATCCACATCTGTCTTTTGTCAGGATAAGAATCTCTTGTATAGATTATAATGTCAGCTAATTGTGGGTATTGAATCAAACAAGATAATTTTAATTCCTGATAACGTAGTTGTCAAGAGAAACTGTTTCTTTTGCTTTATGAACACAATATTATGTTTGGGAAGAGTCGCTAAGAGTCCAAAGATTAGGAATAAGGGCAGTATGTCACGTAACCACGCAAAGACAATGCCGACCTGTACATTTCGCCACATCTTATTTAGGTGAACGCTGTTGATAGACGGGTTAAAAATATATAAAAGTACCAATTAACACACTAATGGGATACAAACCTTTTGGAACACTTACTCTAGTGTATAGACATAGTATTCTCTTCCCCAGCTGGTTAATGGTAGAGCAATGAAGGTCGCATAAGACAGCTGGTCATATATAGTAATGACTGTCACACTAAATATTTCGATGGCCATCAGATCAAATGTCATCCACCGACCGTTTTCACACCCATTGCTTAAAACAATCACATAGAAAATTATCTTTTTTTTTATTCCCTGTTTTAAGTAGATATAAAAAAAGTACTTATCTTGTAACGCTGAAAACTATATTACTTTCCTCCCCCCCCCCCCTGTCATACTAGCGGATCCAGAGCTTTAGAGTGGGGTGGGGCGATTTTTTTTCCAAACCCTAACACCTATCGCCCAGTTAACCCTAACCATATGCATAATATATCTATCTTATATTATAAAGTATAATGTAATGCGTATTTATGTTTGTATGTATGTGCCGAATAGAAATCAAAACCATTTGACCAATCTTGATAAAACTTGGCAGAAATGTTCCTTGGGTACCAACTGAGACCGTAGTGTATGTATTGTAGCCCTAAAACAAACTTAAGATCCTCAAAAAAAAGCACACCGACTCTATGAAAGTATAGTATCTTATACATCAAGGCCATGTTTACCATGTTAACATGTGAAAAGATCGAAAGGATTTAGATCTAGATCTAATTTTAAGAACAACACTTTACACAGAGTTTTTTACTTTGACACATGAAAATTACAAAATATAGTCTATTGATTACATTATTTAATAAAATTAAACTTCAAATTTTTATTTGAAAAGCATTTTTACATAAATTCGTTCCTTATATCTGCAAATTTACAATTCCTGGCATACATTCTTTCATTAAACATTACCCAAACGTTTGGAAACCACTAGTCTGTTCGATGAAAATATTTTTATAATATTGTTTGACTCAATTTTTACATTTCAGCCACAGCATCTCCATATATTCATTTAACGTACACTTATATCTTTTAAAATAATAATTAATAACCTTATCCATACATTCAAAACTAATAACATGTCACATGTAATAAAAAGAAACTGAAAAATATTTATTCTTCTTTCAAAATTAGATAAATTGGCAATACGAAAAATAATTCTTGACCTACTTTTGGTAGTGAGCTAACTAGAAATGACTTGACAGACCTGAACAAGATTTTCCCCCCGAAAACAGAAATTAATATCTTCATTGCCATTTGTCATACAAATCTAGCTAGATCTAGACTATTCTAGACCTAGTTATACATCTAGAATTCGTTCTAGATCTAGAACTAGATCTTGAATCTATAACTAGCTTAAGATCTAGAACTAGATCTAAGATTTAATTATTTAATTAAATTAACCTTCAAATTTGTGTTACAAAAGCTTTTTACATAAATTGGTTCCCTCATGCAGTGACTTTATCTGTCTTGAAGTACATTTATTAGCCGTTCATGATATCGAGCGATTTTTACATTAGACACTACCAAAAGGTCACGCATGCGCTGGACAGAACATATCTAAATCCAGATGTACTCTTCACAGAGATAGTTTTTTACTTTAACACATGAACATATAAATGAATCTTCAAATGTGTCTATCAAAAACATTTTTACATAAACTCGTTCGCTATAGCTACAAAATGTAGGAGTATAAACTATAGATAAGTATCAGAGATCACGATTAGTGATAAATGTTAATTAATATCTCTAAACCAAACATCCACATCTATTATGATAATATCCAAACTCTAGATCTAAATATATATACAAGCAATGTTTTTATAATAAATTGGATTTAGATCAATTACCTATTTTAATACATTCATTTATACTATTTTTACATTCACGCATTTGCTTTAACTATAGCATCGGTGCGTCGTTAAATTGTTTCAAATACAATATAACAGTAACTATATCATGGATAATTAAATCAGCGGGCCACGGTAATACATGGCCAGTGTATATTAGTACACTTATAAGTTATGTAGAGAGAGATGAATTGAGGGAGGTTTATCAAAATGAATATTAAAATAACTTCTAGTTTGCTGAATATCATCTATAGAAATAAATGTGATTATGATAACTGTAAATTCCATGTAATGGTGTAGTAAATTACACGCAGTGGCTAAATTAAATAGATACACATGTGCAAAAGCATAACAACATGCAGTAAGTAAAAAATCCAATCATTTAAATAGACCTAAGTTGAAATAATCTCAACGCCTTGTTGAGAACAATAAATAATAATCAACGCAATCGTAGTCATTATAGGCCTCCTTTAGTCTTAACGACTAGGGTTCATCTCATAGAGCATTTATTCATGTGACTGTGGAGCCCTGTTTTGGAGAGACACTCCCGTCCACATATATTGCAGGTTAAGGTGGCTTTCGCTTTGGTAGTAGAGGAGACAGCCCATCCTCACATAGCATGCTTTGGTAGTAGAGGAGACAGCCCATCCTCACATAGCATGCTTTGGTAGTAGAGGAGACAGCCCATCCTCACATAGCATGCTTTGGTAGTAGAGGAGACAGCCCATCCTCACAAAGCATGCTTTGGTAGTAGAGGAGACAGCCCATCCTCACAAAGCATGCTTTGGTAGTAGAGGAGACAGCCCATCCTCACATAGCATGCTTTGGTAGTAGAGGAGACAGCCCATCCTCACATAGCATGCTTTGGTAGTAGAGGAGACAGCCCATCCTCACATAACATGCTTTGGTAGTAGAGGAGCCAGCCCATCCTCACATAGCATGCTTTGGTAGTAGAGGAGACAGCCCATCCTCACATAGCATGCTTTGTCGCTGTCCGTGCCCTTCTTGGTCAGCACCTCTCCCCATATGGTACGGTCCAAGGCTATGTCTTCTCAATGGTCAGTACATAGACCATTGATATAAGGATGAATAAACTGTTACATACTTACACTAGTCGATGCCTCGTTTTTGAAGGGCCGGCATTAGGCCACTGCAACCGATGCGACCGCAGTCAGCCCGGCACCTTTATAGGACCCGCACTTTCATAGGACCCGCGCTAATTCAAGGTGTATCAATTATTAAATTAAACCCTTTATTAACTTAAAACAGATTTCCCACGCCCTTATGTCGATTTACCAGGAGCTCCTGGAAATTACCCGAAATTGCAAAAGACACGAAAAAATCCTTAAAATTTACGGAAATATATAGACAAAAGTTGTCATGTTGGGATGTCATTCAATAAGGAAAACGCCAATCCTAAGCGCGTCGAAAAAAAAGGCATTATCCAATACCCGTAATTGTGGAATCTGGTGTATTAATCTTCTCGCGCCTTAAACTAATGAAGAATTACTTGAGGTCAACAATTCTCGTAGATAGATTGAAACATTTGGTAATTCTTGCTATTGAGCGTGATCTATGTAAGAAATACAATTTTTACGATATATTGTATGACTTCGCTACACGCAAGGCTAGTAAAGTAATTCTGTACGTAGTAAAGAATGAATAAAATGCAAAGACGAATTTATTTTCTAATACAAACTCTTAAATTTCACTTATTATCCGTATCCCTACCCAAACATGACCCCGCGAAGTCCGTTTCGCATTGGTTGAGTTCGACCCTTCTTTTTAGTGACGGATGAATACAGAGTAGATTATTTGTTCTCTCCCCTTCCTCTTTCTTGGTCACAAAGGTCCGGCCCTGCTATTTAGTGACGCGTGAATACTACTTGTTCTCCCCTCTTTATTTCCTGGCGTAATTCTAGTTCGTCCGACTTGCAGAAATAAAAGAGTGATCTTTCGTTTACTTCTTGCTTGCGTGTCCAAACTCTTGAGCCATGAAGAGAATTATACACATAGATTAAGGAAAAAGATTATCTTCTTACAGCTTAGGGGTGCAGATTTATTTCTACCGAATCTGATGCGAACAGCATAAGTCCACTATTACCCAGTCGAAGCCCTACAAATCCTGATCATAATATAGGTCTATCTATAGATATTGAAATATAAGATTAAACGTGTAATGTCATAAGAGTTCAAGTCTAGTTCTAGATTCTATTTCTAAATTCTAGATCTAGTGTAGATTCTAGACTAGATTCTATATCTAGTCTGGATTCTAGATTTATATCAAGAACTTGATCTAGACTCTAGTTAGTCTAGATATAGACCTAGTCTAGATTCTATATGGAGATCTAGTTTAGATCCAGACATGCTAGAGTACTAGATCCAGATCTTGTCTAGATATGGAACTAGGCTAGATTCCAATTCTATATCTAGTCTACATTCTAGCACTAGATTCTAGATTCTATTTTTAGATATAGTTCTTGATCTAGTATAGATGTACATCTAGAGGTAGACTATATCTAGAACTAGTCTAATCTAGATTTTGTCTAGATCTAGATTCTAGATATATTCTATATTCTAGATCTTGTCTAGATCTATAAAGTAAATATAGCGATTATGATCAATATTAGTAGACCTACTAGTGTGTAACAGTGTATTAGGCCTATGCTGTTCGCATGGGAAATTAGTTGTGCGGGCTCATTTTTTAAAAATATTTCCTAGCCCGGCTACTCCAATATATTAATTGAAATTGTTAGGAAGAGGTAGGTATTTTGGAGCAGTGGCGTCAATGGGAGTAGGGACGAGGGGTGCAGTCCGCACAAGTCAACACTATTTTGGGATGACAACCAAGTTGAAAAAAATATAACTAGGCAAAAGCAGGCACATCACAAAAAATAAAAATTAAATCTCTAGATTTATTTTGGAGCAGTGTCGTCACTAGGGGAGATGCGAGGGGAGCGGTCCGCACCGGTCGACACCATTTTGGGGGTGACTATATAGTTAGAAAAATTATAACTTGGCAAAAGCGGACACATCGAAAAATATAATAATTAAATCTCTAGATATATGCCAAAATATGCCTAGACACATCTAGATGGTAGTTTAAGCGTATATGGCACAACACAACGTTATACCATTTCTGTCTTAAATTATAACAAAGGAAACATATTCATGTGATGTTAAGTCTTTTTATAATTTTAATTAAACAACTTTGTAAAATAAGCAATAACATTTGAATAAATGTCATAAACAGTTTGATTTTACATTTGAGTAAAAATCAATAAAAGTAGGTAATGGTAATCAGCTCACTGTATTGGTTCAACAAAAAGAACTAGCTAGCAATAGCAATAGTGTTTATTGGAACATATTTGAAGACCGTTGATGAGGGAGGGGTGACACCCTAAACTACCGCACCAGGTACCAGCGTCAATGTATCGAGAGGTTTCCATGCTGATCTTAGGTGATCAGTTAACGCTACTTTACTTTTTCCTGAAGAGTTAGAAGTGTCTTATCAAAGACGACGTGTTGCACTGTTTGCTTTGAGGTGAAAACTAACGCCAAATGATTTTTTAAAAATTGTATTACTTTAAACGATCAAACCCGACTAAGGCTTGACTATCTTTCTGGTCCATTGGGGACTTTTATGGGGGCCGCCTCTGAGTTTGTGTGATAACAAAAATCTCTTTGAAATCTTGTTATTGATAAATTCAAATTGAAACCAATTGGCTCACACTAACAATATGTATTATTGGAATCACTAAACACACTGGAAAAGTATATTTTTGTAGGTTCATCATCATTTTCTAAGGATATTATGTTTAATATAAGAATTTATTGTTCTATGAAGTAGTGTTCAAACATTAAATATTAATTAATTAATTTGCCTTAAGTACCATGTCAAAGTTTTTGCAAAGAACAGTTTCTCTTGTATTTCTTGATCTTTCACGCCTGGCTCAACTATTGGGTGCGCGGAACTGTTTTCATTAACAAGAGAAGGGGCGAAGGCGCCTAAGCCAGTAAGCTTAGGGCAGAAAGGGACTCATTTGCTTTGACTTGCAACCCACCTAGCAGAAAGAAAATTAAATTCAAACTATAACCAAACGTGGGAAAGGTCTCGTGGGTCAACCCTGAGGAAACATATGGACCCGGCGACCCTTAGGCAGTTTGCAGCACACAGCGCTACACCCTGTGAAAGCCTGTTATGCCGCAGATTCAAACTGTATATGTGTGACGATACGTAAACGCTTGCATATAAAAGTTTCATTTGTGCTTAAACGCTTGAGAGAAAAGTTAGACCCAGTTGACATATTAAACTCAACACCCTAATAATAGTTACAACTTATAGTGTCTCGCTTTATTAAACTAGAATAGTATGGTGAACAGTAGGAGATAGAAGGCCAGTCCGAAATTCCCCCCCCCCCAGGTCACCCCGCCTTTAGTATGGACTGAGTCACCGGACCGCTTTATATGTAAGGAAGAAAAACTTTCCACTATGACTCATACCGGGATGGCGGGCTTAGGGTCAGCAGGTCAGCATTCCTCAACCTGTCCCGCATGGACTGCGGTCGCTCTGCTACACTCACACACACACACTCACACACACACAAACATGTGGGGGCGCACATTGGTTTGGGACGGCGGTAATTTTAGAAATTTAATGACTTTAATCCCATTGGATCAAGCACAAATATTATTTTAAAATTTAAAATCCCACAAATCAATTGGGCCCGCCACCTCTGGCTATGCAAATGAGTTCGAGTCCCAGTCTATATAAGAGGGGACGCGGGCTCCAACCCACGCTCACACCCGCCAAACATATTTCTATATTTAATAGGCGAGAGGCTGGAACTTAGTTTCTCTCATAAAGCCGCCGATAATTTAAACAGCCGTGGTAGGTTGATCATATTTATATAAACCTTTATATGTGTATTATTTTGTGCATTCATTAATACTATGTAAGTATGTAACCTTGTATTTTATCTTCAACACATTGTTTAGTATCAATGGGCTATCTTCTCGCCTGTTTTAATTATTATATTATTTTCCTCAACCTAGCGTTGAGATGATCTAATCTAGATCTACTGTAGCGATCGAGTCTTTTACAAGATTCCGAATCGTATACTCTCTTACTAGATCCATGAATGTGTTTTGCTGTATAACATGTCAGCTTATTTTAGTGTCGGCATGTGATATACCACATCTGTCTATGGCATTTACAGTCTTTATAATTTTACTGCTATTCAATCCCGCTATGTTGTGAATAAGATTTAAACTATGAGCATATCATTCCCTCCCCCTGTGTATCTACATATTTACCTATTTAATCATAAATGATTTATATTACGTTCCCCACTAGAGATGTATGCAACTCTCTTCTCTTTTGTTGGTTTTATCAGCATATATTCTTGTTCACTTTTAAACATTTTTTTTTTCTTTGATTATCTCCCTTATTTTGTTTTGTTTTATATAATATTGAAGTTCGAAGTTTAAACCTGTTGTTTACTTGTATGATCATAACATCATGGCTTATTTTACTTATAGCCTCACGTATTGCTTAATGTAGTTATTTCCCCTGTTTTATTTGTTAAATGTATTCATTGAACGGAATGAGCTCTATGCCTCACATGCACAATCTGATTGATTGCATGGCATACGAGAGCTCCTACCTATTGCCATGAGGAAGTTTCTACGTGATTCTTTCTTTTTAGCCTGGTTGTTATTGGTGGTGCAATATCACGCACACTAGACCCGCAGTCTTTTCACCACAAGATCTGCACTGTCTACACCTGTTAGATCATCAGCTTCGACTGGATCAGGAGCGTCACCAAACCTGAGCCTACAACGTCTGAACTCACCCCCTCCTTTTCTGTCAGCGAGAAGGAATCTCAGTAGTGCCCACTACAAACGGCCCTAAAGCCCAGTGCCCACTATCAATTGCCTACGGTCCAGGCCCAGACACTTGCCCAGTGTTCAGCGCCTACTGCCCAGCTTAAACTGCCCAGTTCAGGCTCCAGCTGTCCACTGCCCAATATCCACTACCCACTACCTACGGTCCAGAGAATACCCTTCCCACCTTTCGCTACAGACATACTCCTGTTCGACTCAAGCATCGTCCATCTACAAGAAGATTCAGCTCCGAGTTCTTCCTGGAATCTACTAAATAAGTCCAGCGGCCAACTGACCAGCAAAGAAAGTTAAGAACACAAAATAGAAACACTTATCCACTCCTTCATATGCAATCAATGATGAAATTAATCCACCTGGATCATTGTTAACTCACTAGCCAAGCTAGTAGTGATATTGTTGTTGTTAAATAAACTTGTTTTTTTTTATTCAACCTATAGTCAGTTCATTTGTTCTAATTGTTGCTCATAGTGGGCCTATTCAATATTAACTTATGTGAGCGGGGAAACTCAAAATTACTTCCCCTAGAGTAACGAACCAAAATCATTTTAAAAATATTAACACCTCGCCACAATATGTCATTTGCAAAGAATTGCATCAGAAGCTTTTAATGTTATAACTCATACCACCGATGTGCCATTGAACTGTATTGTTGCTTAAATAGTAATATCAGAAGATTTTTTGTGAAAACAGTTTTTTAAACTACTTCCACGGCGGGTAAAATAATTTGTTTAAAATCTATAGTGTTTCCGGTATTTGGCTATAAATAAAGAGATCTTGCAAAACGCTCACTTACTACCATCTTCTCTGTATGATGTTTAAGAAAGATTTTGTGGGTCTAGTTCGAACTTTATCTTTGAGAGTTCGAAAGTTTTTCAAACCTTTATCTTTTATCAGGGTGGCATCGTCTCAAACGATCCTCCGGAGTAATTAGTTTCATATTGTCATAGAAATGCAGATAGGAAACTGCGTGTTTGACAAGGAAGGAATGGTCCCAGTTTTAAATAATCAACGCTGTACAGTCTACATTTCTTTTTGTGAAACATTAGAGACGAGTAGAAAAAATGAGGATATTTTAATCGGTACTGAAATTAAATAAAAAAAATTTTCCTTTAAAATACAGCATGAACATTAAAAAGATTAACTAAGGTAGCAATCATATATTAGTGTAGGAAATAATCACATTAATTTGATCGGAAAATTAAAGTCACGACCTGCATCAATGAAAACAAACCATTATCGTGGACTCCCATGGAGATCTCTTAGACCCCTCAGTTTTTGTTTTCACTTTCGTACATCCTTGGAAGTCTTTCGTAGACCCCTAGGGGTCTCTATAGACCACTTTGGGAACCACTTGCCTAGATCTATTACAAATTTAATTACATGACTGACTCATACTATTGATACACACTTACACTTCATATAAGCTTTTGTTTTGCTTGTTATTGTCCCTACTTCTTACAGATTAAAAAAAAAGATCAAATTATAGACTTACTTGTAAGGTATTTTATAGGCACAAATTATGTCAATTCCAACAGTTAGATTAACATCCAGATCATTGTAAGTAGGAGGAATGTGTCTAGTCTTTAATGAAACCTGTGCGATATATTTGACAGTTTCTCTTAAAACTAAGGCTATACGATGCTTAACGTATATATAGGGCGTTTAAATGAATATCTTTTCCCTTGGCTACATGTAACTAAAGAATCCAATCCATGATACATATGTACAATTATGACTCCTGGTCGTTTGGTATGCCCTCTGGACTGTCGAATCTATTGTCCCGGGTATGAACCCTGCACGACGCCATCCCAACTTCCTTGCTGTAATTTCAACTGTCAAGGAATATCTAAAACTTGGGTTCAGAACTCGTCTCAATTGTTACTCTTATACTGAAAATTTTCATATGAATTCTAAATTGTCCAAAACAAAAAGTTTCTTAAAATAATTATGATAAATTCATGTGCAATAACACAAACTCTGTCACCATATTTGACTATTCTGTTCTAATTAAATGAATTAAACTCATTAAATTCGCTGATGATACTGCCATAGTCGGTCTTATTTCAGGAGACGAAACTCAGTATCGAAGCTCGATAGAAGAGTTTACAAACTGGTGCACCGACAACTTTCTAGAACTGAATGTCACAAAAACTAAAAAACTTATAATAGATTTTAGAAAGAAAAAACAAACTATACGTGAACTGCAAATAAACACTACATCTATAGAACAAGTAAAGGCATATAAATATCTAGGTGTTATCATCAACAACAAGCTTTCATGGGAAGACCACCTTGGAACTCTGACAAAGAAAACAGCCCAGCGACTCTTTTTTCTATACAAACTCAATAGTTTTAAACTAAACAAGAAGATTCTTGAGACTTTTTACGGCGCGACTATACAAAATCTGCTAACATACGAATAACTTGTTGGCAAGGCAACGCCCCATCTAAACTGTTGCGCCGTCTAGAAAACATCATTAAAAAAGCATCAAAAATTACACTCACAACATTACCACATTTAAAGGAACTTTTTGAACAAAAGTGCCTAAGAAAAATCGAAAAAATCTTGGAAGACAACGGCCAGCCGCTCCATCAGAACTACAACAGGTCGTCGCAAAGTGGGCGACAGATGTCAATCAAAACAAGAACGGAGCGGTACAAAAACTCGTTCGTACCTCACTCGGTCAGACTCTATCACCGCCACTCATTGATCAGGGAACATGAAATGCACCAAGATACCTGTCTGTAGTCGCTGAATGAACTCTTTATGTTGTCTCTGTTGTATTTGTGTGTATTTTTCTGTTGTGTTGTCTTTATATGAGAAAAGAGTCCGTGTAATCACAACAAATTTCCGTAAGGATCAATAAAGCAGTCTTAGTCTTAGTCTTAAAACGTCATGTTTTCGTCATAAAGGGGAGGGGCGGTAGAGTGAAAACGATTGATTTTAGAATTTCTGCTAATGATTGCATTTGACATTAAAGAATAGTAGGTGGGGCGAATTGATATATAGAATTTAATTTATAGTATACATAAATTATATTAGTGACAGATTTTTTTATTTTATAATTTTTTAACTAAAATAGAAAACAAAAAGTTTGGTTTGTCCGATGGGCGGAGAGCGGTTCTCTATATTGCCCCTCACTTCTGGTACAACCCTTTTTCATTTTATATTTACTAATGATAAAATTTGAGATTGGATTGGTGCGACATAAAATACAAATGAGTTGAAATATCTGAGTAGCTTATATTACATAGATAGTCAACTAATTGTGTTCACAAACTATGATTTCTAAGACTTGGACGTTTGTGATCACCAATGGCTGCCGCGTAGTTGTTTTTTTTTTAGCTTTTGTTTTTACTTACAAGGCTTTGGGATTGCTGACCTTGTGAGCGGAATAGTAAGAAATTGTAAATATATATATATATATATATTTATATATAATAATAATGGAGCTGTATATCTAGTTGTCACTAAACTGATGAGTTTCTTTTAACTTAAATATTCTTGATCAAACGTATCCTTTTGAACTTATCCGTTCGCTATTAGTCGTGAAAACCGAAACTAATGTGTAAACAAGGAAAGACGGTATGGGGTGACTAGCAACATTTTGATACAAAACAATTATTTTACGCTCTATGTATCTGCTTTTAGCATCACAGGTTTCCAAGCACATCCCTTGCCAGTTTTTTTACTTTAATTTGTTGGGTAAAAAACAATATTACAAAGAGCGTTTGTGTTATCTTACAAACTCAGAGGCGGCCCTATCTGTTCTACCGATTGGCAAGTAATATCACAGCCAAAATTTTGTTTCGATTTTCTAAAGTAAGAAAATGTCAAAGAATCATTTCACGTTGCTTTTAAATTTAAAACCTATTGTCGATAACAAATGTCTAGACCTTTCAACAAGAAAGAAAACTAAATGTGATTTTAGGTAATCTTTTTGGTCTTTTTATAAATTGAAAAAAATGAACAACCTGTTACCAATTGTGGCATTTTTTATTATTTATTTAATTTGTATTCAAAGAAGAAATCAGATTTTCAATATCTTCCATATAATTTTAAAAATTTTAACGTGACTGATGAGAGCTAATACAGGCTTATCATAATTCAAGGGCCGCTAAATAAACAAGATAAGACATTTACAAAATATATTTTTTTTAAATAATTAAATTTAAAATATAATAAAATAATTGAAAAACATTTTTTTATTCATTTCGTGTATTAAACCCTGGACACAGTTAGCTGTTTGATTGCTTTGAAGCTTAACGTCTGCATTTTTTTTATTCGGCCAAGAGACACGACGATTTATTGCTATCCTTATTATGTTGACATCTAGGTCTAACACAAGACCTAAAGTTCTGATTTGGAACTCTTAAGATCTAATCTAGATTTAATTCTAGAACTAGAATGTAGATGAAATCTGCGTTAGATATTTTAAGTCTCTAGCCGAATTTAGTTCCATGTGGCCAACGAGCTAGTAATTCTTTCTCAGCGATATGATATCTGCCTAAACCAGGGATGTCCATACATACATACTCACTCACACACACACACACACACACACACGCACGCACGCACATACATGCATACATACATACATACATACATACATACATACATACATACATACATACATACATACATACATACATACATACATACATACATACATACATACATACATACATACATACATACATACATACATACATACATACATGCATACATACATACATACATGAATACGTTAAGTAGTGCGACTAGATAGGCTAAGAACATGAGCAAACCAGGCCTTAGCGAGATACTCAGCTAGCTTCTGTTTCATTTCACCCAGAATGGGGAAGATCATTACGTCCTCTGCTGGCAGTTGCCCATCTTAATGTTTCTTGTAAGAACACCAACGCTTTAAGTATGTACTTAACTTCTGCTTCTAGACTGAACTTTTCTCCATGCCCCATCATTTCTTCAAAATCTGTGTTGTTAAGAAATAGTATCACCGTTCTATGTCTGGCTCTTATAATCCCCCCCCCCCCCTTGATCATTTTTATTAAAACATTTGTGTAGTCGGCTGTGGCTTGCAAAGGGTAAGAATTGATTGTTTCACTTGCGGTTTAAACTAGTTAGGTTGGATAGATTTTTCAGTTTTACACTGGGTCAATTTGAGGAATTACAGTATGCCCAGGGTCTTTGTCCGGTATGGGTAATTAACCTGTGAGGGATGGGAAAGTCCTCTTCACCGGTAACTGCTACTTTCGAACTAACTCCTATGCCCTATATGAAACATGTTTGATTACCCTCCCACTCGTCTATCAAACGTATGAGCAGGTAACTCTCTTCCAGCCGTCTGTATCACTTGTGTGTTACAATGATGGAGCAGTTTTAATGGTAACGCCATGGCCATAATTTCCCCAGAGGCAATCGGGTTGCTACCGAAAGTACCAAAACATCACTAGGTGTCTCTTTTCAGAACAGCATCTAATAAATTCGTATTAAAAATATTTAGTTATAAACAACATTTTAATGAGTATTTTATTTTATATGTAGTTCATATAAGGAAAACATATTTAATAATGAGCCATTAACATTTTTGATTTGTGAGCTTAGAAGCTCGACTCTAAAAATGAAACCAGAAATTTAAATGGACAAGTCCGTGATCCATTTTTAAATTGAACCTAACCTCCTGACATTTTAATTTAAAAAATGAAATTTTCATTTTATACAAAAATTGCTTTCTTCTTTAATTAAAAAGAAATTGCATGTTTGGTTTTGCATCAAGACTTTGTAATATGTAAAATATAATAATGTCGGATTTTTTATTTCCTTTTCTAGTTTTGATATCTAAACGGGACAGACGGACATACAGACCAAGCGAAACTAATAAAGACTGTCCCACAAGGGGGACGCTAAAATAACTTGTTCCTATATTGTCTAGTGCTATATCACGCATAAATTAGAACTGAAATTACTCTTTGAAAAGAAAGTTTATATTTTTAAAAATGCAAATTAGAGTATCTTGGACTTCCGCTTTCGATTTAATCACCGTATTACATTTGTTAATGAAATAAAAAAACAACTTGAACTAAACTTTACGTAACCGTCTCTGAAAACAAAATTGAAATGAGCCACAAACTGAATGAAGTTTTCAAGGTACAAGGAATGTTCTACTCACAGTGAGCTCTTCACTTGGTGACACCAGGAGCAGCGTGGATTCGCTAGATTTGGATGTTATTGTGGGTAACATAAGCGCAAATCTTTTACCCATGGTCATCAGGTTCCGATATTCTAAGAAAAATGTCCATTAGTTTAACTACGATGTCCATATCCCGGAATATACCAGGGATGGTTAGTTTGTTAGGCTTTGAACAAAAGGAAATAAGTCTTGGACAAATAAAATAGGGAATAGTGATAGATATAGATTGACTCATAGACATAGAGATAGTCAGACATACATACAGATGACAGACACACAAATAGACAGAACGACAGATAGATAGGAAGATAGATACATAGATAGATAGATAGAAAGATAGATACATAGACAGACAGACAGACAGACAGACAGATAGATAGATAGATAGATAGATAGATAGATAGATAGATAGATAGATAGATAGATAGAGAGAGAGAGAGAGATAGATAGTTAGATAGATAGAGTGCTTTAAAAAAAAAAAATATGTGCCGGTACTCAGTGATGAATTGCCTAATTTTTAACTACTAATAAATTAATAACAAACGTTAAAATACAAGAAAAGTAATACTTTTTTCGTCACATTGCGTACCGTAACAAAAAAAGCAATGTATATATGTTGTAGATACTCAGTCGAATCAGGAAATAATTATGTCCTACGCGTAACTATTTGTTCATTTAGTCATGCATGCTAATTAGAGACAAAACGTGGATTGATATCTATATTTAGTCATTGAATTTTCATGCGGCTAAGCCAAATTATGGGAAAAGCTTCGGAATAAGTCCTCAGGAGTCGGTGACTGTTAGGTAGCTTGCATCACACAGTGTTACACCCTGGCAAAAAATAGTGCGACGCCGCTGAACCCAAATTGTATTGTATTCATCTCATTTCTATGAGCAGGAGATGGTCTGTACTATTAATGTCATTAGTATCTTAGTCACTCCGCGACTGAAGGAGGCTATAAATGTATTCAATGTAGATATTATAGCCAAGTGTTCATTTAATTCGGATTACAAAGTAGTTACTTAAAAAAGAACTCTAAACAACATGGTTAAGCAGATTACCTTGAGTGAGTGACACTACCTGGGCACACAGAAATAAAGTAGCTGACTGTAAAAATAACTCTTTCATACTTAGATTTAAAAATGTCCTTTTATCGCCCCCATAATAGCAAGATTAAAAAGTGATTGACGAAATTGTAAATTGTGAACGAGATTTTTTAACAAAACAAGTTATCAAGTGCTTGTGGGAAAGTAACAATGGAAATTGCCCATCGACTGTGCATAAGCAGAGCATCAGTTTTCAAACTCAAAAAGTGTATTGTAGAATCTTATATAGAATCGCATATTACCACTCACTGACTGATTCATTGATCACGAAAATCTAATTTCATAAACAGGTTTCTTTGACCTCCTAAGTGCTTACTAACAACGGTTTTTCACAGATTCACAATCTGAGGACCGCCATTCGCGAAAACCCGCAAGCTTTCTATCAGATCTTTGTATTTTAATTTTGGTATTTCCCCTTTGGTGCACCATAGTTTAAGTATTAAATTGTATATATTACAGAAAGGTTTGTCTTACCTCTTAGTAATGGCTTACTAAGAAATTGTTTTACAAAGATCTATATAACTATTAGATCTATAACTGGGAAAATTCATTTCACTACTATATTTTGAGATTTTAAAATATGAAATATGGCCTCAGATTTTGAATTCGGTTCATTTCTATAGATCTAAAGTTTTTATTTATTTATTTATTTATTTTGAGAGAGAGAGAGAGAGAGAGAGAGAGAAAGAGAGAGAAAGAGAGAAAGAGAGAGAGAGAGAGAGAGAGAACAAGGAAAGGTCTTTGTACCATTGTCTAAAAGAAAATTCCAATAGCATTGAAAGGGGTTGGACGGCCATAATAAACAATAAAAACCAACGGGCGTAGCCGGTGTGTACTGCTAGTCTCACGATCAAAAGGACAAGGAAGCGAAAATGATCTCGACAACTAGAAAGGATATTTGAAAATCCGACATCATGATATTTTAAAACCATTTAAAGTTCTGATGCAACAGCAACTTTTTTCTTTTTAGAAAGCGAAAATTTAATTTTTAAAATCAACAATGCAAGCATTTTTACAACTATTTACTATTAATAGTAACTAGAACGGGAGACTTATTAAAAAACATGTTTATTCAAACAGTTTAGATATTGTGTCACAATTGTTTTTCCAAAATTGTATTAATAAGTTAATTAATAAGTCCTGCAAACTACCTATATTTATTAGAAAATTTATTTTTTAATTTATTTTTAAAGAAACAAAAATCGATTTAATATGCATATAAGTGGAATTTAATTAAAAACAGCAATAAATAAGCAATGTTTCATATTATAGACGTGAACTATAACATTGCAATGTACATTTTGTATTTGTTGAGACTACAAACGAGAGATTGGCCCTTTACAAAACAATTAGATCAATTAGATCAGTTAGTCCAGATTCACATTTAACTTCACCTTCACCCATTCCT
Organism: Biomphalaria sudanica; assembly: GCA_036873155.1. NCBI lineage: Eukaryota > Metazoa > Mollusca > Gastropoda > Planorbidae > Biomphalaria > Biomphalaria sudanica. The sequence goes on from JAZGLO010001033.1 coordinate 851,912, forward strand.
TGGTCTGTTGGACCATTGGGGCACCACACAAGATCTGTCTGTCCTTTGCATTTGATAGAATTTCATTCACTGACAGGACTGTCAATTCTTTGATGTCTTCCCATCTCTTTCTCTGACTTCCTCTTCATCTTCTTCTTTTCCTGGTACTGTTCCCTGAAGGAAAGTCTTTGCGAGCCCTGAGGACTTTGTGATGTGGCCATAGAGTTTGAGTTTACGTTTTTCGACAGTGGTTAGCAGGTCAGTTCATCGTAGGGTATTAATCATGTTTCTAATCTCTTCATTCGTGATGAGGTCTTTTAGGTGACTCCTAGGATTTAACTAGATCTTCATAACTATCAGTTCATTGAAAACATATGAATAATAACAATGAATAATAATAGCATTAATAAATCTCTGTATCCTGTCGTGTCAAGTCGTTTTAGTCGAACAATACAACTGTATTGCAAGTACTTTCGACATAACCACATTTCTTCTTTTTTTTCTTTTTGCAGATGGTTGATAGTTTGCAGTTCATAGTTTTTAATATTTTTTCTGAAAATATTGAAACCTGCTTTTTTAACTGCCTTAGTGGACATTTTTGGGGGCCGATTTAGAGTTTTTGTTTTCACACAAACTGTCTTTGTAACCTTGTTATTTTGTGTTTATTTCCTCACAGATCTAGATCGTACATTTAATTCTGGTCTAGATGTAGATAATTGTAAGTGTGTATGCGAAAGAGGAAACTTTACTTTTTTATGTAAGAAATTATCTTTAGATAAGTGGGATTATCATTTTTTAAAATCTATATGAAAGCGCGTGTGTGTATACTATAATTTGAGATGTAAAGATTGCCGTAACGTGTCACATAATTTTAAGACAACTACAAGTTGGACTCTGTTCTACATAAAACAAAAATTACAAAGAGAGTTTCTGTTATCCCACAAACTCAGAGGAGGCCCCCATCGAGTTCACCAATGGACAAAAAATATTTAAGCCATAGATTTGTTTTGATCGTTTAAATTAATAAAATTGTAAAAAATCATTTGGCGTTTTTTTCACATAAAAGCAAACAGGACAACACTTCGTCTTTGATAAGACTCTTCTAACTCTTCTAGAATAAGTAGAGTAGAGATCCAACTGATCACCTAAAAAAAAAACCTCCCAGACAGTGTTGGTGGCACCTGGTGCGGTAGCTCTAGGTGCCATCCCTTCCCATCAACTTTCTTCAAATATGTTCCAATAAACACTATTGCTAGTTAGTTCTTTTTGTTGAACAAATACAGTGAGCTGATTACCTACTATTATTGATTTTTACTCAAACGTAAAATAAGTATCAATTCTATTATAAAATCCCACTTTTATGACATTTATTCAAATGTTACTGCAAATTTTACAATGATATTTAATTCAAATTAGAAACAGACTTAACATCACCCGAACTACTATCTAAACGTGTCGAGATATGTTTGGGCAAATATCTAGAGATTTCATTATAACTATCTTTTCCGATGTGTCTGCTTTCGTCAAGATATAATTTTTTTCAACTTGGTTGTTATCCCCAAAATGATTTCAGCTCGTGTGACCGCACTCTTCGCACCCATCTAGTGACGCTACTGCTACCAGATACATACATTTCCCCAACAATGTCTATTTATATATTGGAGTAGATGGGCTAGAATTTTTAACAAAAAATAAGCCCGCACAAGTAACCGGTTTGCCATGCTAACAGCAAAGAGTACTATTACCGACTGGCAGGCCTACTATTCCTAATGGCTAGGTCTAGATCTGGAATCTAGTCTATTTTAAGATCTCGAATCATTAAGTACTTACCGGTAGAAAATGTGTTTAGAGTGGGTTCATTATGATTACAGGAGGATATGGTTTATTTCAAAATGTACTTTATCGGTCTTTTATTTCAAGGATAAAAAAATAGGGGCACCTTAAAAATTTTTGTCTGGGAAGAGATCTTTTTATTGGAGGATGCCAAAACATTATTATATTAATGTTATTGTAGTACAGGATTTCTAGATTATTAGGAATTAGGTGGCCAGAAAAGATAACTACTATCGATTTGTGAGAGACAACTAGACAAAAGCCCATAGCCCAAGACATCACAAAACGAAAATGGAGCTGGATAGGACACACCTTGCGAAAACCAGCTACCAATGTTGCAAGGCTGACACTTGACTGGAACCCATAAGGAAAGAGGAAAGTGGGCAGACCCAAGCAGACCTGGAAGAGGTCAGTCATCAGTGAGGCTGAGGGTACTGGAATGACATGGGAGCAGATGAAGAAAGCTGCTCAGAACCGAGTTCGGTGGAGAGGTGTGGTTGCGGCCCTATTCTCCCCTGGGAGTACACAGGATTAAAAAGTCAAGTAAGCTTTTTTACTGACATAGAAGAGCAAAATAAATATTGCTTGGGAAGATGCGTTTCATTAAAAATAGTGTGTGTGGAGGGGGCATTATAATGCAGTAAGATAAGAAGACCACAACTAAAGAGGGGGAGGGCATAAAAGTGTTATTCATCCTCCATAATAGGAGTTCGGTTGAAGGATGAAACAGACAGAAATAATGGGGACTTAGAATTTGAGGGCAAGAAAATTGTGTCATCAGTGGGGTAGCGTTGTAATGTGGGCCGTTTTATCAATGGTTTCAAAGCAATATAGACGTATAACAACTCTTTTATAGTGCTGGGAAATGGAAGGCTACTACTGGTGGGCCTAAGAAGAATTTCCAGGAGGAGCGTTGTAATGCGAGCCGTTTCATTCTTATTTTATCTTATTTTATATATTGCAGACGCTACCTTAAAAAAGACCATACACAAAATAGAGCAGTGCGATTCATAGCAAACGAATATTTACGTTTGACTAGAGTAACACCTTTAGTAAAATCACTCAATTTAGAAAGCCTTCAGGATAGAAGACTTAAAAGTAAAGTAGCACTTATACATAAAACACTGAACCGTAATCGTCAAATACAAAAACAAAATTTAATAAAATGCTCATAAAGACACAAAGATAAAGGCACATTCCTCATCCCATATGCTAGGACAAATTTGTACAAATGCTCCTTCTTTCCTAGTGCTATTAGAGCATGGAATGGGTTGCCTGAGCTAGCTAGGAAAATCAGTAACTTGGCGGAGTTTAGCTCATTGGTTAATATGCATGACTAAATGCATGACGCGTAGGACGTAATCATCTTCTTTTTTGAAGTAACGTCTGTATCATATAAGATAAGATAAGAAGATAATTACGTATTACGCACTTTATGTCTCAATCTAGTCATGCATGTTAATTAATGACTCAAACTCTGCTACGTTGTTCATTTTCCTGGCTGATTCAGGCAATCCATTCTATTCTCTAGTGGCACTAGGGAAGAAGGAATACGTGTATAAATTCGGTCTAGCGTATGAAAAAAGAAATGTGCCTTTATCCTTTTGTCTTTCTGAATATTTCAGTGGGTTTTGTTTTTCTATTTGTAAGTTACGGTTTAGTGTTTTTAAATATTATAGCTACTTCCTTATTATTGCAATAGTGTTGAAGGAAAAATAAACATCTATAACAAACATTTTAACTGTTGTGTAAGAAAGGTATCAGTTAGTTGAATATAAAAATAGCTGTAATAATAATAAAATAACAATAAAAAGATATTAAGCTGCACTGTAATGCAAAAAGAATCATTGAAGATCACTTTTTGTATGTGTACTCTTTTATTCTTCAGCTACAATGGGAAAATCTCTGGTTGCTATTAAACATAAACTACATAGAATTGTGAAACTCAAAATTACAACCACACAAACAACAAGCAAAGGGCTCGTTCTCTTGTGGTTCTCCCGCGATGTCTGTATTGGATTGAGAGTATGGTTGCTTGCACTCATGACCGTAGCCAGGGGGGGTGAACCGATTGAAATTTCCCCCACCCGCAAGGGGGTCAGAATTTAGTGACTGATTTTTTGCTTTGATTTTGTTTATTTTAGGTGAGATTTTAATACCAAACCATCACTTGCCCCAGAGCAGCCAAGGGGGTTTAAAGTTAAACCCCCTCTTCTATAAAAAAAAAAAATATTGCAAACAATCCCCATATTCCAAGAGCATAGCTAAGGAAGATTTAGATTTTAAACTCCCCTCCGAAGTTTACGATAAAACCCCCTCTTCAGTATAAAAAAGAAAAGCACACACTCAAAATTCTATGAGAGTAGACAAAAAGGGTTTTGAGTTTAAACCCCCCTTCAGCGGGGTTTGAAGCTAAAAAAAATACTGTTCTATTAAAATAAAAGCAAATTACACTTTAAAATGCTATGAGCGTAGCCAAAGAGGGTTTTCAGTTTAAACCCCCTTTGGCGGGGTTTGATGCTAAAAAAATACCTCTTCATTATAAAAATTAAAGTAGATTACACAGTAAAACATTTTGAACGTATCTAAGCCTATGGGGTTTTGAGTTTAAACCCCCCTTCAGCGGGACTTAATGCTAAAAATTAGTTACACACTAAATTTCTTTGAGCGTAGCTAAGCAAAGAGGTTTTTGAGTTTAAACCCCCTTTAGCGTAGTTTGATGTTAAAAATGCCTCTTTAATATAAAAATAAAGTAAATTACACACTAAAATTATTTAAGCGTAGCTAACCCAATGGGGGTTTTTGAGTTTAAACCCCTCTATTCCAGATGGCTCTAGATGGTTTTAAGCTTAAAATCCCCCTACAAAGAGTTTTGAGGTTGAAAACCAACTCTTCAATATTATTCTATAGCAAACTACTCTCACCAAATTCTATTAGCGTAGATAAATGGGGTTTTGAATTTGTTAAAAAAAAAAAAAAACTCCAGAGATTTTTTAGTTTAACTCTTTCAGTGCGAATTATTTTGATAAAAAAAAATGAAGCTTTCCGGGATTTACTTGCTGAGAGTAACGCCGCACTGTAAGAGTTAAAACCCCTCAACAGATGATTTTGACGATAAAACTTTCCTTTTTGATATAAAATCTAAAGCAAACTACAGTCACCTTATTCCAAGAGCGTAGCCAATAGAGGTTACACATTTTTACCAGTGGCTGGGCTCCACTAATAAAGTGCAGTGAATAGTCTGCCAAAATTGAAAAAGACTAAATGTGGCTCAATAAAGATGGCTAAGACGGATTTTAGGAGTCAGTTATAGAGATCGGGTCTCAATCAAGGAAATCATATGTCGAACTGGAAGTCAACCCCTTAGTAAGGTTGTGACAGAGCTTTGCAGGACATGTTCTCCGACAAAATGAATTACGCATACAAAGAGTAGCGATGACATGGAGGCCATTATGAGGAAATCGCAAACAGGGACATGCTAGTACAACTTCACGCCACACTTTCATGGAGGCTCCTCAGCAGGTGTGAAGAGACTTCAGACATTGCCAATGACAGATTTTTGTGGAAGCAGCTTGGCGCCCAATGCGCTGAACGGCGAGAAAGGAAATAAGTCAGCAAGAATAGCACATTAGGTTTTTGAAATAAAACTTTTTAATAGCAGAATAATACATATCGATACCTCAGAATATGTATTTTGTTGGCTTTTATTACCGGAAACAGTACTTGGCTGCGGAGCTTTGCCTTCTTGCTCACAAAGGTGTAGTCTACAATTTTCCCACTAACTCCATGAAGAACCTATTCTCGGGTACAATAGACATCTTCCGAAAGAATGAAGGGTCAGAATGTAATAAAGATTAATTCTATACGCCTACACACACACAAACATATAAATATATTTTATTTTTAGCGGAGGGGGGGGGTAGAAAAACATTAACACCCCCGAAAAAGAATCCTGGTTACGCCCATGCCTGCACTAGTTGTTTTTGTGTTGTAATTGCATCTATACAATATATCATTTATTGTTATGTTAAAAATGACATAGTCCTAGTCTATTATTATCATAGTCCACTGTTCAATTATATATATATATAAAGTGCGTCATACGTAGGCTCCTGCATACAATTAGCATTCTGACCTTTTTGAATACAAATCAATAAAGAAACTAATGAACCTTAATCGAATGTAATTTTATTCAGAAGAGCGATTTTAAACAATCGTTTTGTGCTAATTTAATATTCCCTATAAAAGAAACCGAACAAACCAAATCTTCAATATATAATTCAAAGCACTGATGACTGGCTCATAGATCACTAATTATCCCATTTTCATTGGACTATTAAATAAAACATTTAACTCGGATACTTTGTGTTTGTAGAATTCTTCTTCCCTGCGTGATGAGTTGGACAATTTTTCAAGCATTTCATGCAATTTATTTGTGTATATGTTTAGTCAACATTATTATCTAATGTAAAGTGATTTGTTTAGATTATAAAATTAATTATGGAAGCCATTTGTTCATTTAAAAATTCGCCAATTCTAAAACAATATATAAATGTAATGGAGCTAATGTTAACAAAAAAAGATATATATTTTTGTATGTATTTTCAGTATCGCTAAGTCACATGTATTTATAAAATGTACAAGAAATGTTCACAACAAATATAAATAATAATTAAAGGTGTTTTTTCTGGTCAACTAGCTGCTAAAATTAAAAGAAAACATTTATGATTGTTTATAAAGGCTAAGAATGCACTTTATATGTAAATATCACGCACATTTTTTAAACATGCAAATTTCGTGCAGTAGCGTGATAAGCAGCGGCATGACATTGTCATAAAAAGTTCTCTCAATAATCAGTTTTTTTTAAATTATTTTTGTTTAGTGCCCTCATCAAGATATAAACCGCTTATTTCTATGCATTTTATCTGTTAGTCTTTCTGTCCGTCACGTTTAGATTTTGTTATTTTATATTTCCCTTAACGGGATACACCATTTATTCATTAGCTTCCTTTGCTTTTTATGAGACTAACTAGTTTTTTCACATCATTCTAAATTTGTCCTTTTCAGAAAGGCATCTACTCCTTAGCGGTGTCATTATGTTTAACCGACTTATACATCATGGCGTTGCAGCTTTTATGTATAGGTGATCCTCACTTGGTGACTTATCCACTCACTACTGATACCAGATCTGCGAATACCTGAGCTTCGCTTATACATCACCAGCTTCCAAACAACAGCGTTAGCCAAAGACCCGTCACTGGCTTCACTGACAGTAGTCGCATCTGTTCCCTGCCCTACAAACAGTTAGACTGCACACGGCCTGGACGAACTCCGCCAACCCACCAGCAGAAAGCGTCAGCATCAGCCACACCAGTCTCCTTAAGGCAGCACCGGACACATAAGCAAAGGAAGAAAGCCTAATGACACTCAAACCACTAGACTTTCAAATCTAACAGGGCGCCGACTACTCGAGATTTGTGACGAAACAAACCTGGTTGTTTTGCAGGGCAAAGACTGCCCCCCGACCTTTCTGCACACCGGGAATGGGGGCGTGTCGCGACCAGATTTGTCACTGGTGTCAACTGATTTAAGGTCACAATCGAGAGTGGACGTGCTCAACGACGTCGGTAGCGATCATCTGCCGGTCTTGGTCACAATCGAACTCGAAAAGCTCAACGTGAGTACCCCATACACAGAACCAAAATGGGTGTACAATCGTGCTAACTGTGATCTGTTTAAGAGTGCATCGGATGTAGCTCTGAACGGATTGGATATCCAAGCAGATTGCATTAACCGGACTTACGGACTCTTTGTCGAGGCCATCTTAGGTGCTGCTCGAAAAGCTATCCCGAAGTCCTACGGGGGCGCAAGTTTAGGCACTTTTGGTCTCCCGCTTTGGCACGCCTAATCCGACTTAGGCGGGCTGCTCGTAGGCAGCACAGTCGTCAAAAAAAACGATGAAACCAGAAGAGCTTACAACAAGTTAACGGCGGAGGTGAAGGAAGCCATTGCGGAGGGTACGAGACAGAAATGGGCCAAGACATGTGCTAAACTGGATCTTGCGTACGGACGACAGGCATGGAAACTTCTCAATAACCTAACCAAGTCGAAAGAACCAAAAGCAGCTGCACCCCTGCAAACGGCTCAAGGCTTGGTGGTCACTGACTCTAAACGGTCGGACGCTCTAAACCATGCTTTTGCGACCATCTCTACGACGGGTGAGAGGAGCGAAGTGTCGAAAGTTCTAGACGGCATCAGGAAGGCTAAAGCGAAACGCAGTTACGTCTATGGTGAGGACGAGACGAGCACATTCATTAACTCTTTTACCTACGGAGAGCTAGATATTGCACTTCGGAAGTGCAAGTTGCGCAAGGCACCAGGGCCAGATGGGATCAGCAACGAAATCCTAAAACATCTCGGTCTTATTGGCAGAAGGAAACTGTTGGATTTGATCAATCGTACTTGGACTCAAGGGGATTTCCCTAAGGCTTGGCGCGTGGCAACGATTGTTCCCCTGCTCAAAAAGGGGGAAAGTCCCGGATCGTGCAGAAAGTTACCGACCCGTTTCGTTGACGTCCAACGTCGGGAAGGCGGCCGAACACATGGTCAACAGAAGGCTCACATGGTTTCTAGAAACGAAGGGTCTCATTGCTCCTGAACAGGGCGGGTTCAGGAGGCAACGAAATGCGATCGATCAAGTGACGTTATTCATGCAGAAAGTGGCGGACGGCTTCCAGTGGGGCAACACAAATCGACCTGGTCAGTCGACGCTAGCGGTATTTATCGATCTCAAGCAGGCCTATGACAGGGTATGGAGGCCCGGTTTGTTGTTGAAACTGATGAACTTAGGTGTCGGTTCACATATGCTTAAGTGGATTAAAAATTTCCTCACGGAAAGAACGGTATAGATTCGTGTTGGTAAGCAATTGTCGAGGAAACTTCCACTCGAGCAGGAGTCGCCGCAGGGATCGGCACTCAGCTGTACGTTTTTTTTGGTCTATATCAACGACTTGCCGGCCCTTTTGCAATGTCAGAAGCTGTTGTTTGCAGATGATATCGTGTTGTGGGAGTCGGGGAGGGATCTCCAGCAGCTCATTGGCACTCTCCAGCAGGCATTAACAACTTTATCCTGCTACGCCAGAATGTGTAGCCTTGAGGTAAACCACTCGAAGTCGGTTTACTCATGATTTACGCTGGGTCGTGACATATTGAAGGAACCTGTTGAGCTGCGAATGAATAGCAAGTTTCTGGAATGGGATTAAAAGCCCAAGTATCTTGGAGTAATTCTCGATCAGAAACTGACTATGTGCGATCATATTCAGCAGGTGCGAGAGACAGCTTCCGAGAAGCTGAACATCGTAAAGAAACTGGCTGGAACGAAGTGGGGAGCGAGAGCGGATGTGCTGAGAGGACTGTACATGGGTGCAGCACGCTCTCACTTAGATTACAGTCTCCCTGTTCAGGTCTGGGCTTTGCAAACGACTCTAGCAAGCCTAGATGCTGTTCAGAACCAAGCCATAAGACTAATCTGTGGAACCTTTAGGACAACGCCAATTGCCGCTGGCGAAATTATGGCAAACGTCCCACCGTTGAAATTGCGCAGAGAGTGAGCCGTCACACTAGCTCACGAGAGATATATGCGGCTGGAAGATGGATGCCCACTCAGAAGTCTGGCCGACAACTGGGAGGGTAGGAGAGGCCTCAAAAACCGGCCCTGCTTCATGCATGTGGCGAGTGGGTTGGTCGGAGAGGCAAATCCGATGGTGGAGCGGGCTGCTCTTACCCCGTCCGGTTCTATCTTCCCGATGGAGGCTCTCGGCATGCCGACGACACGGAAGAGCCTACTTGGCCTAGTGGTGACTAGGCAGAATCACCCCACACGGCTACTACAAGCAGTTAGAGAGACTATCGAATCATATCCAGCCGGAGTAACCACCATCTACACAGACGGCTCTGTGCAGACGCTCGAGGGATATGTGAAAGCTGGGTACGGAGCGGTAGTTCGACTCTCTGGCAATCCCGAAAGTGACGAGCTCAGGTGATCCTGTCAGCAGGTTGGAAGCGAAGATACGTAACGGGGCTGCGTTAGCCAACGACATAGTCCTTTTCACGGATTCGATGTTTGCACTAGAGGCCTTAAAGGGGCTTAATGAAGGTGTCAGAAAGGTATGGGACGTCCTAACTATCGGAGGGCGTCTCCTACGATTCGGTGTAAACGTTATTTTGCAATGGGTGCTCGCCCATTGTGGGGTGGTCAGCCACGACTTGGCTGACCAGCTCGCGAAAACCGCGGTCGCAACGGCGCTCGAGCATGATGAGCCGTGCACTTACCAAAGTGTGCGAGCCCTAGCCGACAAACGCTTGTTGGCACTTTGGTACGATGGCTGGGATTCTTCGGACAAGGGACATGAGCTTTACCGGGCAATGAGTAGACCAGACAAAAGAGATGCATGGTGGCAACTTAATCGTGCGGAACAGGCGGTTCTAGCCCAGTTCCGGGTCGGACACTGTACAAGCGTTGCTTACCTCGGACGGCGGAAGGAGAATTACGACACACGGTGTCGCCATTGCATGGAGGACGACGAAACAATAGACCACATTCTTTACGAATGCAGAGTTCTGCACGAAAGGCGATTGGGACAAGGATTAGATAGAGATAACTGGTTCATGGCCGACACAAAGGCTGTCCTTGTACGGGGACAAGGCGACCTTAAAACTCACTGCTCGCTTCCTCTCACGTGCTCTAAGGGAGTAATTCCTAGCCAATGGGGTTTATGAATCGGTAGTGCGGTTAGCGCGCTTGAGAGATTATCTCGACGCTCCCGGGTTTATACTCTGGTCGCTGACATTTCCCATCGTCCAGAGGGAGGTTTGGATAAGGAACTAAATTATCTTTAACTTTGAAGGAACATCCGAAACATGTTAAACATTTTACAGAAAAAAAATTTGCAACGCCAAATGAATCTTTGAAACATTACTTTAGACAATCAAAACAAAATCACGTCAAGAATATTCCTTGAGAAAAGGGGGATCAGACTCTGACGGGCGCCGCTTCTTTTTAAGTATTAGGTTTAGGACATTATATACTCAATGTCTAGACTTTGCTTATTAGTACCCTAAAACATCGAAACAAATAGAATGCTAGTGAATCATTATTTTATTACTAGTTTTCAAAGTGTAGGAGTAGAGACAGAGATTTCCTGGTTGACATCAAATAAAAGGCAAATATAACTGTTGCAGTGATAATCGCAACTATTGGAACGAAGTAGAATGTCGGAACAGAATAGCTCTTTGATATGCTCTCAACTGCTCGAAAAGTTCGATTCTCTGTAGTAGAGATTGGTGTGGTAATATTGAAGTTGTATCGATCTTCGCAATACTTTCCGAATCTGTCACCAACACATTCGTAGCACATGCCTATATAATTACAACTCTCGTGAAGGCAAGTCAAACTGCAGAAATACTCGCATTCAAAACCAACTTTAGGACGGTCACATTCTGAAAGATGAACAAAAACATTGAGCACCATGTTTAAGACAAAAGTAAGTGTAATATTCTCTTTTACAAATTACATTATAAAGGCTTTACTTTGAGTCCCAAGATGAAGGAGCAGTCCAGTATTCCACGTGTTGAAATATAACGTTTTCTCCAGCGTGCGCTTTGTAGTTTTTTAAGTGATACAAAGGCTAGGGTGGGAGAGGGAGGGGAAGAATTTAAAAATCCCCCGGGACCCCAATTGAGGGGACCCCCGAATGAGTGGGGTTTTTTTTACTTTAAATATTAAATAATGCGCAATATGCAGAGTCCCCCCCCCGGGCCCTTAATTTATGGCAAATTTCTAGCTACGCCACTGAAGTGATGATTAGCTTGCATATTCACGGGTGGACGAACACTATTGTAAAAACATTTTCCATTACAATTGGCTAGTTTCTGCCTTTCATCCAAACTGAAAGCTCTGGTTGGAACGTTGTAATGGTCCAAAATAGTATCACCCCAAATAGAATTTAGTCGACAGAATACGTGGCAGTAGAAATGCTCGTAAAGATTTGAATACATAAGAGACATAATCATATGGAGAGGCCAGCATCTGGATTACTAGAATTAATTTGTGACAATATATATGTATATACATACATATTAGCAGTACACATTAGCTACGCCCGTTTACTTGTTCAAAGGCTTTTTATTGAACACCTTTTTTCAAAATTTCAATAAACGGATCTCATTTTAACGTTCAAATTAACATACCTTTTAGTGAATTACTGTAACTGTTACAATGTAATTTCTCGGGCCCATCTCTTTCTATTCTTCTCTCTCTTTCTGTCTTTTTCCCTCTCTGGAAATGGGCCGCCATATTTCTTTAACCTGCGCATTGTAATTTCTCCCACATAGACTTCTGACTTGATTTTGAAAGACCTGATTCATATTTCGCCCCCGACACACTTTCGTTCTCATATTTTGGGCCCGTTAATTTTAGACCCAGTTCTCCCTCCCTCCACCCCCCCCACCCCCGCAAACAACGAAAAGATCACAAGTCGTGTGTACACACCCCAGCTCCCATTTCTACATTTCTCTTGACATTTCACTCTCTACAAAATAAACATCAATTTGGTTCTATTAATTGTAATCGTTTAATTGAGCACCTTCGAATGCAGCGAAATGACAATAGATCTAGATTTATCTTTTCCATACTGTTAGCATTCGTTGATGTTGGTGTTGTTTGTTTGTTGTTGTTTTTTAACAGTGTTACAAAGTATCATTTCTTGCTCTCTCTCTCTTTTTTTTTTTCTTTCTCTTGAAAAGACTCTAGATCTATACCATTAATGCTATTGGGATTGGTTTTGTTTTTTATTTACATGGAAAAGAAAGTGGAAACGATGAATGCTTGACTGACTTATATTAGTACTTTGTTGAGAATACTGGACCTCAACTAATGCAGCTATTTTGTTCTGGTACACTAGCTACTTAACACTAAAATAAAACAATTATGTTTGTCTATAAAGGCTAAGAATGCACTTTGTAATTAAATGTCACGTTGGAATGCATAAGGGATGCGAGAGAATTTCCATTGCAGTATGAGGGGTTGTAAAAGAGCTCCCACGACCATGTGAACAATCCAGGCGTCGTTCCTCAAGGGGGCCGTCTAAAAAATGGCAAGTCTTGCACGGTTAAACCTAGTAAAGAAAAGGAAAATGGCAGTGGTTCACTGTGTGCCAGGACTACGGCCGCGTCTCTAGTCTCTAGTTGTTACTAAAAATAACAGTGTTAGTCTTGACACTTGTAAGACCTCTTCCAGGCCGGTTGGAGAGAGAGCTATTGTTCGCTTTTACAAGCCTAGAGCCTGTGCCTCAACTCTATCTGACAGCTTCAAGTTGGTCAACATTTTGATCCCATTATTTCTCCGACACTTAGATAAAGTTGAAGTGTTGCACGCTGATTCATTGTTCCTAAACCTGAAGCAATCCATTAACAATTAGTTCTTTAGATAGTGGTAATTAATTAATTTTATTTTATGTCGAAAAGGGGAAATTCATCTTGGAGTATTGGGTATATGGCTGTAAATGTAGAGTTCTTCCCCCACGAACGTGATTCGTTTGTATGTGAAAACACAAACTATGTTTGTAAATTTTATTTTTTTATTTTTATTTTTTTTTGGGGGGGATCCGAAAACACGCCTACCTCCATTGATCTCTACTTCACACAAAACTTGAAAACCTTCTTTCATTGAGATCTGAATGGATGTGAATGCTAAGGATGCATCTAGGACAACTCTTTGAATGAAGCCATCTTCTAATGATGAGATCACCAAAATGGGTGAAGAATTTTCTGCTTCCCATATTTTTACCAAAAAACTCTTGTAAGCGTAAGGTTGCTTAAAATCTAATCCATGTAGTAAGGAATAAAGAAAAACGACATGAAAAACAAAAATACTTTATAATAATCATCTAACCAGTGTATAGTTATCATATTCATGTAACCAATGTAACCAGTGTATAATTATAATATCCATCTAACCAATGTATAATTATAATAATCATCTAACCAGTGTATAATTATAATATTCATCCAACCAGTGTAAAAGATATTCATCTTTCAAAGTATATTAGCGTTCACCTACCTGTATATAATGTAAGCATATGAACGTAGACACTGCTGCTAAAATTTAACTCCAACACTTTGGAAGAACTGACAGAGAGACAGGTTTCGTAGTTGCCGTCTGTCGCTTCTTCAACTTTTTCACCTTTGACGTTTGTGTTGATATTTCGCAAAACCTTCTTCCACACGTTATTATGAGCTAAATTTCTTGCTAAGCGTGAAGAGAACAAAATAAAATATGAAAAATACTTTTTTTTTAGAATACCTTTATTCAAGTCAAAATTTCAGGGAAACTGGGTGGGCGGACGTTAAACTCAAAATATGGCTCAAACGATTTTCCTAAAAATTTAAGTTGATGTATAACGCTGAGAAAAGAATGACTAGCTCGTTGGTCACATGACGAAAATGCTAGTTTGAAAGTAATAATTTGTCAAAGTAAAAAAATAAACATGAATTTAGCTAGAGACTAAATCTAGGTGTAGATCATACTACGGTTTTGAAAGGACTATCGCGTTATTGAAAGGACTATCGCGTTCAGGAATTTCTGAATGTAATGCTTTAATAATTCCATTAATATTGAGAAAAATTGTGATTAAAAGTCATAGATCTAAAGGCCTAGCATTGGAATTATTCAATTAAAAAAAACAAAAACATTGTTTATTAGCGTCCTTCTGTCCGTCCGTCTTTCGTAAAGTAGAAAATATATTTTAAAAATCCGACATCATCATATTTTAGACCTTTCAAAGTTCTGATGCAACGGTTACTTTTTTCTTTTCTGAAAGTAAAAAATTTAATTTTTAAAATAAGCTATGCAAACAGTTTTTTTCATAAAAAATACACCATTTTTACAACTATTCACGCGTTCCGGAATTTACGAATGTTAGGCATCATTGATTCAAAATTCTAAACAATTAATGCTTAGGAAAATTGTGCGCATCGTCTTCTAAGTCTAGATATAAAGACCTATATATTGGACTATTATTAAGTATAGTAAATCTATAGATTTGCTTAACTAGGATTCTTTCTCCTTTTTTAAACCTAACATTCATTACTTGCCTCTCAGTCTTTTGCCTTAGTGGGGCATGGAGAAAGACTGTCGACAAATCTTGCATGGTGCCCCAACTATTCAACGGATTAAGGGCAAGGTAAAGATAGTGGTAAAAATTCATTAGTTATTAAAATGACAGTCTTTTCACAATACCTCTATTCAAGTCACAACTTCATGGAACTTTCATGAATCTCGACGAAAGCCGCGGATCTAGAAAAAAAGTCTCTAACGACAAACCTTTCAAATGAGTTTGACTCTTTATTAGAATTTATTGTGAACAATTTTGTCGACGATTTGTAAAAAAATTAAAATAATGTAGGGCGATTTCTTTTTTCAAATCCAAATCTAGAACATTCTGAACCGATAAAAAATTGTCTTTTGTGATTTTTCATCAAGAAAATTAAATGTAAAATAAGTCTATAAAGTGATTTTCAATAATCGTTTGTGGTGAATTACTTTCTTATTTAAAAATCCTGAACAACCTATTGCCGATATTTTTTTTTAAATAAGTCATTTGACATAAATTTATTTAAGTTGAATATACGTAACAATTTGATATCGATAAATATACCTATTGTTCAAGAATATAAGTGTAATATAAGTCAATTAATGCGATTTCCAACAATCATTTAATGTAATTTATTTTTTAGAAAACCATATCCGGAACAACTTTATAGGTTTTGAGATATAAGTCAGTATAGAGATTTTCATTTAGTATTTATATGCTATTCATTAAAAAACGGAACAACATTTTATTTATCATGAGTTTTTGCAACGTTTAAGCGTGGAAATTTAATGTAATATAAGTTAGAAGAGCATACACACATTCGTTGGCATTGATTTGTTTTTCACAAAAACAATCTAATATAGATATTAAAAACTATTACGATGTTTTGAAAGGAAAATTAAAGGTTAAATCAGATTTTCCCATAACTTTTAGTGGAGTTTAAAATCTAAAAAGGAGGGATCAACAGACTAAACGCACAAAAGGAAGTGACTTTTATCCTGATGTATGTACTAAACAAAACATAAATAAAATATGATTATTTCAGTTTGTTTTGAGTGAACTTGTTCAGTACTCTGACTTGCCGCGGCCGTCACGCTACTGTTCGAAAGTTGCTGCATTAAAAGTCCATTTTAAAAAATGTGCTTACTATTTACATACAAAGTGCATTCTTTGCTTTTATAGACAAACATAAATGTTTTGTTTTAATTTAGTAGCTAGTTGACCAGAACAAAAAAACACATGCAACTAATATAAATATTTGTTATGAACATTTATTGTACATTTTACAAATATATTGACTAAGTGATACTGAAAATAAACACAACAAAATAATCTTTCATTGTTAAAATATTTGTAACATAATTTCTCTTGTATTTTCTTAGAACTGGTTTAAATATATAATATATTCATAAAAGACATTAATAAAACAACGTCCACTTTATTCATAATAATATGTGTGTACTTTTTTACTATCCGGCCAACTATCCAGCAGTGAGATTCGACCGGAGCCAACTAAGGCTGGAGATTGAAAAACAAAAGGCTGGAACCTGAGCTACTATCCTATGCAAACATAGTTTAGATTATATTAGGTTAGATCAAGAGTCAGACTCTAGGGCCGCCCAAGACTAACCTACAGAGATGTTTGTAATCGAGACATGAAAACCACGGGCATTGACCAATATAAGAGGGAGGAGATAGCCCAAGACCGGACAGCATGGAGACAGACTGTACGTGCTTGTACGAACTTCGCCGAGTGAGAAAGAAACGAAGCTTCGTCAGTCAAGAGAAATAAAAAGAAAGCTGCCCTGTCATCTAGCCATAGGACAGATGCATATACATGCACGAACTGTGGCCAACTCTGACGCTACAGAATCAGCTTGATCAGTAACACCAGATTCAGCCCCGTCTCAAGACGAAACCAAAGGCAGTGACTCATCTTGGCGCACCCATTGTCTTCTGAGACAGGGGTCATAGATATAATAATATATAGAGATGACAGATAAATAGATAGATAGAAAGATAGATAGAAAGATAGATAGAAAGATAGATAGAAAGATAGATAGATAGATACATAAATACAGTAGAACGTCGTTTATCCGACTCAATTGGGACCGGACACCGTTCGGATACGCGATTGTTCGGATAACCGAAAACCGAAGCGATCCATGCAGTATATGCAACCGGACACTATACGAATATTGAAAATCATCACATGCGGGACACGTGCGTGAAGAACGAGCAAAATAGGTGACAAATGTCGCAATTTTACCTTTATTGTGGAAAATAATCACTTATTTTTCGTATTCATACAGTATATGTGCATCACAGTACATGTGGTTGATAAAAAAAAAAAAAAAAAAACTGGTCCGGATATTTGACGCTCCGGATAATAAACGTTCGGATAAACGACGTTCTACTGTAGATAAATAGATATTACATAGATAGATAGATGATGCATGCATACATACATACATACATACATACATACATACATACATACATACATACATACATACATACATACATACATACATACATACATACATACATACATACATACTATGAGCGTAGCGAGGAGGGGGGGGGTTCAACCCCCCCCCCCCGAAATGGAACCCCCCCCCCCCCCCGCAGGTGGGGAAAACGGAATTAAGTGACTGATTTTTCGCTTTAATTTTGTTTATTTTATGTGAGATTTTAATACTAAACTATCACTTGCCCCAGCACAGCAAAGGAGGTTTTAAGTTTAAAGCCCCCTACCAGGGGTTTTTGAGTTTAAAACCCCTACCAGGGGGGTTTGAGTTTAAAACCTCCCTACTAGGGGTTTTCGCAGTTGAATTCCACTCTTCTATAAAACAAAGCAAAAAATGCAAACGACAATCTCCCAAATTTCACGAGCACTGTTAAGGAAGAATTTGATTTTTAAACACTCTCCAAAATTTACGATAAACCCCCTCTTCAATATAAAAAAAAGACAATTACTCCCTCAAAATTCTATGAGCGTAACCAAAGGGGCTTTGAGTTACCCCCCCCCCCCCATTTCAGTAGGGTTTAAAGCTAAAAAATACCTCTTCAAAATAAAAAAAAAGCAAATTACGCACTCAAGATGTTATGAGCGTAGGTAAATGGGTTTTGACTCAGTTTTGAGTTTAAACCCGCCTTCAGCGGGGCTTAGAAGGAAAAAATACCTCTTTAATATTAAAAACAAAGCAAATTATACACTCAACATGTTTTGAGTGTATTCAAAGAGGTTTTGAGTTTAAACTCCCCTCCAGTGAAGTTTGAAGCTAAATAATACATTTTCAAGGGCAGGTTTAACTATGGAAAATGCGATTTTTTTTTTCAAAATTATGTCAATTGTGCTTTTAAGATAATTAGAAACTGTATCCAATTCTGAATAATAATCTGTAATTTGTTTTTAGAAAAAATATTAATAAATATTTTAAATAAAAACATGACTAATGTTTGCTTTTGCCTCATTAAATATGCATAGACAGTGTCTTATATTATTCTTATTCTTATATTATCTCTATATCCAACCAATCAGAACCTTTCTTACAAAGCCTCTTTGGCAGCCATTTTGTTTACTATTTTTACCCACGTTTGTCGGTGCTCTGTGACACTGTTTATTTCTCTACATTATATTACTCTTGTATTCATTCAAGTGTGTTTTAGTTTATTGTATTTAATATTATTTAAATAAAACAATGCCTAGACCACGCAAAGATCGTCATAAGAAAAGGAAATTCCATGGTAATAGGTTTTTTAAAAAGCTTAGTCTAGATCTAGATGATCATGATACTGAAATTGAGTCTAGATCTAGCGAGACTGAAGTCAGTGAAATTCAACCTGTTTCTGAGGACATATTAGAGTTAGATCCAGTAAATCCTGATGCTACTAACACTGGAAATGTTCCTGAAAGTAGTTCATTTATTAAATTAAATGATAGTGTTCAACAGGACAACATTTATTTGGATGATATGACTGGATACCGCATGTTTGATGTTCAAATTTTATTGTGTTTTGTGAATCAATTTCCTTGCTCTAATAGTGAAAAGCATTGTGGTTTTCAAGCTACTGAAAGAAACACTGGACTTAACTGTACAATATCCTTTGTGTGCCTGGATTGCAAACATGTTTTCATGCTTCAAAGTTCTAAGGAAAATATAAATTTAAGGTTTCAACTGTCTATGTTTTCCATTGGATGCCATTATGAACAAGGTAACAAATTTCTAGCAAATATGAACATGCCACCACCGGTAAGCATTACAAGAAGCAATTATTTTAGAAATAAAATATTAGAAGCCACTAAGACAGTTGCTACAAAATGCAAAGAAGCAGCTGCAGAAGAATTCAAAGCTTCTCAGCCATCATCGGATGTCACTGTTTTGTGCAATGGAACATGGCAGAGGCGTGGTTTCGTGTCAAAACATGGAGTTGCAACTGTACTTTCCGTTAATCCTGGAGGTGCTCCTAAAGTAATAGACACATTTACCAGCAGTAACTATTGTGATAAATGTTGCAAAAGCAAAAAGAAACTTACTCCTGAACAGTTTGTAGCTTGGAAAGTAAACCACGCAGCTGAATGTGACGCTAATCACACAGGCTCTTCTGGTGCGATGGAATCACAAGGGATCCTGCAAACTTTCCAACGTTCACAGATGTACGCTTAAACTATACAGGCTATTTGGGAGATGGTGACTCAAAAAGCTATAAAACTGTTGCAGATGCAGATCCACCAATATACCCCGGTAAGACGATTGAAAAGTTGGAATGTTGCGGTCATGTACAGAAAAGAATGGGACGTCGACTTATGGACCTAAAGAATTCTAACAAAGTAAAAGTTTTTGAAGAAGATGGCAAACACTACAAAGGGATGGGAGGAGTAAAAAGGCTTACTCAAGCAGCAATTCTAAGAATCCAGGGCCATTATGGTGGTGCCATTAGAAAAATACCAACAACCTTCTACAGATGAAAAAGGCAATTTGGGCAATTTGGAAACACAGGTGTGGAGACCACAGTGATTGCGGCCATTGGTGTCCAAAAGAACAAAACATAGCAGTGGCAAACAAAAATAAACTCCCCAAATATATTACTGATGCTATGAAACCAATATTTGAAGAGTTAACATCAGATGCACTGTTGCAAAAGTGTTTACATGGTGGCACGCAAAATGCTAACGAGTCGTTCCATAATTTAATATGGAAAAGATGCCCCAAAAACTAATTTGTTGGAAGAAAAAGGCTCGAGATAGCTGTTCATGATGCAACAATTGTATATAATGATGGTGAACTTGGACGAAGGCAGATATTTCCACTTTTGGGATTACAATTCGGATATTATGCTGAAACATCATTTCGCGCTGCGGACAAGAAAAGAATTTTGTCATCTTTAAATGCAAAAAATATATCAAAAATGACATCCAGGTGTAAAAAAAACATTCATTCAAATGCAGAGGATGCTAGGGATGAAGGATATTTACCAGGAGGCTTTTAATTGTAAGTTTTTGTTTTTATTATTCATAGATATTGTGGTTTTTCTTGATTTTCTCAAAATCTGCTTTTTCAAATGTCTTGGTTGGTTTTGTCAACTTTCCACAAAAACTATGCTAGTTAGAGCTATGAAATTTGGAAGTTTTGTTCTATGTCCATATTGAATCAGAATTACAATCTATTTAGTAGTTTTAAAGTTATGGTCTCAATATCAATACTTACCCCTACCCCAACCAGTTTCGACAGTTTTATGGTTCCCACACTAAAAAATTCATTAAATAAAAGTGTTCTCTCTGATTGTAATAATTGTAGATCAATGTGATTGGAATAACATGCTGAAGACACTGTGCAAATTTCATTTGAAAATATTTAATAGATACTAAAATATCTTGACATGTGTGTTCATGTATTTTTTTTAGTTTTTTGACTATTTTACCCTTTTTTTATGAAAAATTTCACTTTTTTAAGTTTTTTTGTTTTTTTTAAATATTTTGTTCAGTATTAAATGATCCATCCAAACATATAGACACTTAAATAGTGACAGATTTGTTGATATTTCAATTTGGGGGTTTAACCTGCCCTCAATATAAAAAAAGAAAATTACACACTCAGAAATCTATGAGCGTAGCCAAAGGGCTTTTGAGTTTAAACCCTCGCAAGCGGGGTTTGAAGCTAAAAAATACATCTTCAATGTAAGAAAAAAGCAAATTACACACTCTAAATGCTATGAGCGTTGCCAAAAGGAGTTTTGAGTTTAAACCCCCCTTCTGAGTGGTTGGATGCTAAAAAATACCTCTTCAATATAAAAAAAAAGCAAATTACACACTAAAATTAGACAATTGGGGGTTTTGAGTTTAAATCCCTCTCCTACAGATGGCCAGTTTAAAAGTTTAAAACCCCTCCAGATGGTTTTGAGTTTAAAATCCCCCTACAGAGCGTGGAAAACATCTATCTTCAATATTATTCTAAAGCAAACTACAGTTACTAAATTTTATGACCCTAGCTAAATGGGGTTTTGAATTTTTAAAACCCATATATCTAGAGATTTTTAGTTTAAATTCCCCAACAGTAGATTTTGACGATAAAACTTCCCATTTCGATATAAAATCTAAAGCAAACTACAGTCACTTAATTCCAAGAGCGTATTCAAGAGATTTTACACATTTCTACCAGTGGCGGGGCTCCTTTAATAAAGTGCAGTGAATTGTCATCTGCCGAAATTGAAAAAGAATAAATGTGGCTCAACAAAGATGGCTAAGACAGATTTTACGAGTCAGTTATAGAGATCGGGTGTAAATCAAGGAAATCCTATGCCGAACTGGGAGTCGACCCCTAAGTATAATTGTGACATAGCGTCGCATGAGGTTTGCGGGACATATTTTCTTACAAAATGAATTACGCATAATAAGAGTTGCGATGACATCCTAGTACAACTTGGCGCCGCACATTCATGGAGGTCCTCAGAGTAGGTGGGAAGAGGCTTCAAACATTACCAGTGACAGATTTTTGTGGAAACAGCTTGACGGCAAATGTGCCGAATGGCGCGGGAGGGTCTAAGTCAGTAAGAATAGCAGTAAAATGCACTGTAGAAGCCTCAGAATATACATTTTGTTGGCTTTCAATATCAGAAATAGTGTTTGGCGGCGTGGCTCCGCCCCGCGCTGGAGGAACTCCTAGCGCTCCCCCAAACCCCCTAGCTGGCAATGGCGGGGAGTCTACAATTTTCCCACTAACTCCAGGAAGAACTTATTCTAGGGCACAATAAGCTTCTTCCGAAAGAATAAAGGGTCAGAATGTAATTAATATTATATATACACAACCACACATACATGCATATAAATATTTTTTTTTCGCGGGGGGGGGGGAGAAAAAATAGATAGATAGATAAGATAGATAAATAGATAGATAAATAGATAGATAGATAGATAGATAGATAGATATTAAATAGATAGATAGATAGATATGAAATAGATAGATAGATAGATATTAAATAGATAGATAGATAGATAAGATAGATAGATAAGATATATAGAAAAGCTAAATAGATAGATAGATAAATAGATAGATAACTTACATCCACTGACTTGAAAAGAACAGCAGAGTCCATCTCCTTTCCATGTTACACTTAGCGAGTGAATGCGATACAGTTCCCTGCACTCTAATTCTACAGTGGTATTGAGCTCAGTTGGGTACACGACGTTTGGCTCTTCACATACATCGAACGTTGTATCACCCAAATAAGTCATTTTAAACTCTCGGACATCAGCTTCAACACACACACATAAAATAGAGAGATGAATACATCAGGGGCGTAGTTGGGGGGGGGCTAGGGGGCCACGATGCTGAAAGCATCCCCACAAGGGGGCTCCACACGAGGGAAAATGGAGGGGGGCGCCAATAACGTACCTTGCCCCGGGCGCACGTTTGGCTCTCTACGCCTCTGGAATATATCTGTTGATTTAATCTCAGAAGGATCATCTTAATAACTTCAAAAGTCACTAGTTGTGAAATGACAATGGTCCTTTTTTTTTATCATTGTCGCTACTTTGTTGGGTTGTAGTTCCATACAGGAGGGGGGGGGTTGAGCGGTTAAGCGCTTGGCTTCCAAACCTGGGGTCCTGGGTTCGAATCTCGGTGAAGACTGAGATTTTTATTTCGGGATTTTTAGGGTGCTCCTGAGGTACTCAACTCTAATTGGTACATGACTTAAGACGGAGAAGACCCGTTGGAGAAACTAAAGGCGGTTGGTCGTTGTGTTGGCCACATGACACCTTGCTCGTTAACCGTTAGCCAAAGAAACAGATGATTTTAATTTTTACAGTCAAATTATTTATTCTCGGAATAGAATGAATCAGAAGAATACGATTATATCAATTGAAATCATAAATCACTCTGGACCCACACATATTAAATGACACACTACATAGTATTTACGTATGCTTCCGGAAGCCATGCGAGATCTTGTTGATCGTCCAAGGGCTGAGCCGAAGGCTCTTCGAGCCCTAAGTTTGAAAAAAAAAAACCTGTTTGGACGCCAAACAGTAAAAAAACCTGTGTGAACACAGTTCTGTTTGAGAGACCCGAGTCAATGCCTATGTAAAGCATTGCTGTTTTCAATGCCTTTGGCCCCGGACTCATGCTTGGCTGAACATGGCCGAAGGCCGAGGACACCGGGAGCCTCCGCCATTTTCCTTCGTTATACCAAGCTAACCGTGGGGGACTCGCCATTTATGCAACGGTCCCTTGAGGAACGGCACATGGATGTGTGACAGGTTTTTTGGCACTCTTTTGCTACTCCGCGCCGTGCAAGGAATGGACTCTCGTCTACACGTGGGCATCCCCACGGGAGTCTAGTGTTGCTACCCATTTAGCCTAAACACTTAATCTAATGGTCGTTTCCACACGAGCGCCACGACGAGGCAGAGTAGCTTTGCTCGCGCATGCGAGATGTATAGTTCTAGAATTTTTATTTAATTTTTTTTTAAATTCTCAATAGACAGTGACAAAGTATTTCGTGTGGCGTTATAAATACATTTTGTCAGCTAAGGCAAGTTGGCGCCTAAGCTGGTCTCTGTTACGTCGACCACTTTCAAGCTCACCAAAAAAAGACCGCCTTTGGCGTACGTTCGTCTCCCATACGGGATACGTGCGCTGCCATCGTAGCTGTCAGACCATAGGAAGTTCCTCTATACTGTCCATACCGGCGTTCGCAAGGACATCGCTGTGCGGTTGTAGCGCTTGGTTGCATGAGGCATCGGAACTAGACAGTTGGAGGCCACTCACAAAGGCCGCGGTATACAAATTTGAGACCAAAAGAAAATCCGCTGCCGAGAACAGACGTAGACGGCGGAAGAAGAATCTAAAACGACCACCGGCGGACAATAGTTATGCTTGCTTCACTAATCTTCGGACTGGAAGACAAGCCTTTTTATAAATACACATTTATTAATAATAATGATCTTTATTATCCGTATGGAAATTTGTCTTACAATTTGTGCATTACACCAAACAAAAAAACCCATTATAACTATAAAAAACCAAAGTGTACATTCACACCAGACTCACTCATAATTTACATGTGACAAAGTTTATACCAGATTGTTCTTATTTAATGATTTGATTGCCAGGGGAACAAAAGAGTGTTTGTGTCTGTTTGTCTTTGCTATCGGTGTCTTGTATCTCTTTTGTGATGGTAAAATCACAAAATCCTGACACAAAGGGTGATTCTTTATTTTGAGGATCTTGTTAGCATTTTTTTTAAAGTTTGTCTCAAACAACTGCCGAAATGGGTTTTGTTTTTTTGCCAATGATTTTAACAGCGGCATTTAGGATTCTATAAAGTTTATTTTTATTTGTAATGCTCAGATTGCCATACCAGGCAGTGATATTGAAACTTAAATACAACATGCATTTCTCTATATTATTGTATTGGCGAAAGAGATAAACTTGAAAGGAACATTAGCTAAGTTTGACATGACATAGATGTAAATCCAATCAACTAGATTAGAAATACACAAACTAAAGCTGCAGGTCGCGGGTAATATAAAGCTACTTTTAATATAAAGTAGACATTTATTTTTTAAATGTAATAAAATTTCTAGACATTGCCAGCGTATATTTTTATTCGAATGAAATATTCACCGATTAAAGAGTTCTCTACCTTTTTTGTCAAAAACTAAAAGAAACCAGCTACTTGTAAACACTTCCGACCAGGTCGCTTGGATTGTATTGTTAGTCACATTGACGCACGTGGAGTCATCGTTGTCAGTAAGAAACTGGACATTATCCATGTCTCCCAAGTCTGCTTCAGGTGCTTTATCAACTGAAATTCATAGTATACTTATTGCGAAAAACAAATATATACACAAGAAATATTTAATTACTTAAAAAACGTATATAAGAAAAAGACCCTCCAAATAACTGCCATATTACTCAATTATTTATAAATATCCAGCAACACGTGCCTTGGGATGCTAGGATAAGAGTCGAGGCCGAAGGTCGAATACACAAGAAACCCCCATCATTTTCCTTCTCTTTACCAAGCTAACCGTTTGGTACTAGCCTTTTTGGAGGAACTGAGTGAAATGAAGGTGCTCTCACACTGTTCTGAAGCACCCCTGGGGACTTACATAAAGCTGTTTAATGTTATGTTGTTTTTTTTCAAAACGCTACTCTTTGTTTATAAAACAAATATTTTGGATAATTAGCGATAACCCTAACGTAGGAAAAGATATTTGTTCAATTTTTTTTTCTTTGTGGAGAGGGGATTTTCTACACTTTGTGCCGATTTTTCGGCGGGCCTGATTAAACCACATCGCGAGCCGGATGTAGCAGCAGGCAGTATTTTGGGCATCACTGCCTTTCACCTTTGACGGTTAATAAGTTGTCAACAGTAGACACCGTTGGCTGGCTTAAGCATATTCACAGAACGCCGCATGGTCCATAGCTACAAGATATATTGTATGCTGATCAAATAGAAGGCAGGAGAGATGCAGGTCAACCACTTTTAAAGTATACTGATGTATGCAAGCGTGACAGGAAGCTCTTCACAACAGACACCAAGAGAGAAAGAAACACTGGATAGATCGGCATGGAAAGCAAGCTTAAAGAAGAACACTTACTCACTCAACCATGTCAACTCCCAGTGGAGCACTGAGCCCCAACCACACCTCATCCCCCAAACTCGGTTCTGAGAGGCTTTCTTAATCTGCTCCCATGTCAGATCAGTATCTCAGCCTCACTGATGACCCATCTTTGCTTGAGCCCGCCCAGTTTCCTGGCAGATTCCAATCAAGAGCCTGCCTTTAAACATTGGTAGTTAGGTTTTGCGAGAACTGTCCTATCCAGCTCTACTTTCGCTCTTTTTGGTATCTTGAGCTATGGAGTTTTTGCCTACTTCTCTCCTATAGTTATCTTTTCCGGCTACATAATTCCGAATATCCGGCTTAGGCATTTTTAACAAAGGTCTAGAGTGTAAGTCACATTAATAGCTGCAAACAGAAACGATCTTCTCTCGAGACTTAACTCTTTCTCACCTAACTGACGATATCAACGTTGATTCCACCAGAATGTGGTAAATAATTACGGAGAGAAAGAGTTAAAATGCTGAAGACATTTCTTTGTAGTATCAGCTACATTTTTGTCACTGCATGAATTCAACACATAGCTTCTTGGTCTTGTGGTAAGCGTGGTAAACTGTGGTCTAGATAGTCAAGTGTTTAAATCCTGTTTGCCGACATCAATAATCATAAATTATGAAGGAATTTCCTAAACATCTGATACAAACTAAACGCTTTTGCATGGCGCTGCACTATCAACTAAAGAGGATAGCATCAATGCCCTACAGATCGCAAGGTCTTATAAGGGGATTTTTTTTTTACTTTTTTAAATACGTACTATATTGACAAGAAAAAGAGAACCAGCCTTTCAAACATCGATTTGTGTTCAGACAATTTCCATCAACTTCGGAACAATTACCATTAGCACAATGGCATGTCCATCCATATTTATATGGAAGTCCACCTGTTTTAATGAAATAAAAAAAAATCAGAAGCATCCCCTATGTGGTCTGTCTTGGCAGGTCAAAGGTTATGATTCAATCTTTTCACACGAATATCAGAAGTTATAAGCTATCATCTACCACAACCCTCTGGCCATAACAATGAGAAGTGTAACTGTTTGGAATGGTTCCAATATGAGTGTACTGTTAGACCGTCAAACGGCATGGCTCGCAAAGTTCTAAGAGATATTTTAATGTTATTATTGTCTCGTCATATTGTTGATATTTATATATATTTTTATTCAATAAACTTATTAGTATGAAGAGATAGTTCAATGTGGCCCTGTCCTAATAGATGTTATTAATATTCACCTAATTGATTATTGGTGAAGTAACAAATCTTTCAATTAAAGATTATAGAAGAGACCTATTTCCTTTGTCCAAATGTCTAAAAATGCTCGTCCTGACTGGACCGCCCCACGAGCCTGGTTTAGTTTTCCCCTTGCACTGCTTGAAAAAATAGTAATTAATTTATTATAGTCCACACTTGGCAAGCTTTTCAATGTAAAAGCAACCCAAACTGGCACATCTGTGCGGTAAAGTGGCTTAACTTTTGAAATAATTTGACAACTGCCGGTCAGACCTCTTTGGAATCTTCAAGATCCTGCGGTGGAGTTTAAGCGGACGAATAATCAATGACGCAAGACCATAATATTTTCGGGGATGATTCTTCTTGAAACTGTCAAGTAGAGTTGAGCCTTCGACTTTTGGAACTCCAGGCCAGCAAAAGTGAACAAGAGCTCTCTGTCACCGTCCTGAACAGTGTGCACTATTTGTGTCTGGCGAGGGGTCACACTCGCGACCAGAGGCCCCGTACACTGGACCCCTGCCATTTTTCTTTTCTAACCGTGCAGGACACACCTTTTAAGTAAGGGCCCCTTGTGGAACGGCGCCTGGATTGTGAGAGTTTTTTTTTGTAACTTCACACAGTGCAATGAGGATGCTCTCGCACCCCCTTAGGCACCCCCACGGGAGTATTGTTTTGCAACCCTTTAACCTAATCGTTTCCTCCTACGATCGTTTCTACCCGGGCGCCACTATGAGGCAGAGTAGCACGCTGGTAGTGAAAGCAACGTCATGCCCAAAATGTCATCCTCGGCACTAATCTTTAGTCAGCGATTGGATGATTACAGCTCAACTAAAATAAAAAAAACCCACAAACGTTCAAGTATATACCCGAACAAATAGCAGGAGTTGCCCTACAGCAGTGATGGCCAAAATACACCCCCGGCCTGATGCGGGTGTTTCCGGCTCGTCTAATCTTCTGTCCAAGGTAAAATAAATCCATATAATAGTTTCGTATTACCAATGAGGAGGCGCGGTGGCTGAGCTGTAAAGCGCTTGGCTTCCAAACCGGGGACCGGGGTTCGAATCCTGGTGAAGACTGGGATTTTTAATTTCGGGATCTTCGGGCGCTTCTTAGTCCACCCAGCTCTAATGGGTACCTGACATTAGTTAGGGAAAAGTAAAGGCGGTTGGTCGTTGTGCTGGCCACATGACACCCTTGTTAACCGTAGGCCACAGAAACAGATGACCTTTACATCTTCTGCCCTATAGACCACAAGGTCTGAAAGGGGCACTTTACTTTTTTTACCCATGAAAACAATACAAGATACAATTTTTAAAATACCCAATTAGTTTATTAACTATTGAAAATTAATTATTTTGTTTGGTAACTTGTACGAGGGAAAGAAATGTGTACATCTCTACAGCGTTACAACAGACACGGTGGAACAACGGAGAAATGTGTACATCTGTACAGTGTTAAAACAGACACGGTGGAACAAACGGAGAAATGTGTACATCTGTACAGCGTTAAAACAGACACGGTGGAACAAACGGAGAAATGTGTACATCTGTACAGCGTTAGAACAGACACGGTGGAACAAACGGAGAAATGTGTACATCTGTACAGCGTTAGCACAGACACGGTGGAACAAACGGAGAAATGTGTACATCTGTACAGCGTTAGAACAGACAAGGTGGAACAAACGGAGAAATGTGTACATCTGTACAGCGTTAGAACAGACAAGGTGGAACAAACGGAGAAATGTGTACATCTGTACAGCGTTAGAACAGACACGGTGGAACAAACGGAGAAATGTGTACATCTGTACAGCGTTAGAACAGACAAGGTGGAACAAACGGAGAAATGTGTACATCTGTACAGCGTTAAAACAGACACGGTGGAACAAACGGAGAAATGTGTACATCTGTACAGCGTTAGAACAGACACGGTGGAACAAACGGAGAAATGTGTACATCTGTACAGCGTTAGCACAGACACGGTGGAACAAACGGAGAAATGTGTACATCTGTACAGCGTTAGAACAGACACGGTGGAACAAACGGAGAAATGTGTACATCTGTACAGCGTTAGAACAGACACGGTGGAACAAACGGAGAAATGTGTACATCTGTACAGCGTTAGAACAGACACGGTGGAACAAACGGAGAAATGTGTACATCTGTACAGCGTTAGAACAGACACGGTGGAACAAACGGAGAAATGTGTACATCTGTACAGCGTTAGAACAGACACGGTGGAACAAACGGAGAAATGTGTACAACTGTACAGCGTTAGAACAGACACGGTGGAACAAACGGAGAAATGTGTACATCTGTACAGCGTTAGCACAGACACGGTGGAACAAACGGAGATTTCTAGAAGCCAGACAGATGAGAAACAAGGGTGTATCTTGTCTCCAAACCAGTTTAGACCAATAGCTCGTTGACACGTCACAGGTGTGTACGACGTAGCGACGAGCTATTGGTCTTAACTGCCCACCGGTTGTGGCGTTGCAGGTCAGTGTTCTGGCCTTTTACCACGAATGTTCTGGTGTAAACACGTTCCCCAAAGTCCTCCATACCATGGATATCAAAAAGAGAAAAGCGAAAACAACGACAACTGTTGTACAAATATGCTAATAAGGTCAAAGGTAATCATGCCACAAAGGCTTTGTCCATAAGATATATTTTTGCATTTGTTATATTCATGACATCAGGGTTTGTTCTACAAAGGCTATGTGATTGAGGTCAATGCTAATAGTTTTTGCAAAATGGTTCCCTAACTAAGTTGAAATGAACTGTGTTTACAAATATGTTCAACAGTTTCGTCTTAAATAGCTCTACATACTTTGTAAACACATTGGACCATAGTAACCTTCTTCACACTCACAAGTGCCGACGAGTTGGTTACACATGTCATCCTTACAGCCTGGACTACATCCTTTGAACAAATAATACAACACATTACCCCTTTGGATTGTTGATCTAATCCATACAATTTTATTTACGTATCAAATCAGATTTTAATTTTTTTTTGTTATCGCTTTTCACCTTTATATCAAATTTTATATCTATACCAAAATGAATGTTTGCTTAGTGTTACGACATTAAGTTAGGGGGGAAAAGTAAAGGCGGTGGGTCATTGTGCTGGATAACCTTGAACTTTTACATCATCGGCCTCATAGATTGCAAGGTCTGAAACTAGGAATTTTTTTTTTCTATAATAGAATTTATGTTTATATAAAAATGTATGTATATATTAGATCTTCTTTTATATACTTCATGTTCCAAACTTTTTGTCAAGTTTTATTATTATATCAATATCAAACTTTATGTTTATGTAAAACTGTTTATTTCTATTGTAATAACTCCCAGGAAGGCAGCTCAACGAAGACATCACAGATACATAATAAAAGCCCTTGAGATGATCTAAGCTCTGTAGTCTTCTACAATACCAACATTCCTTTTAAGGCTAGTCATAAACGATGCATGAGATAGAGCGTCTTTTTTGCTTTGACTCGAATGGCGGTATGCTAGGGTTATAACAATACCAATATGACACTTTATGTTTAGATCTATAACACAAATTTATGTTTACATAAAATGTAATGTTTTATATCAATATTGAACTTTATGTTTATATAACATTGCATGTTAATATCAATTTCAAACTTTGTGTTCACCAGAATGTAAAATCTTCTGTTTTATATCATCAATGGCAATGTCTTCGATTCCAAATATTAAGGATGAGGACAGTGTTTCACATGATTACGCAGACCTTGTTGCGACCTACATATTCTTCGTCATCTCATGCAGACAGAGCCGATGTCCACGGGTGGTCTTTTTAAGTTTTCATTCCCTCTTCTGCGCCTGTCTTCAATAATGGCTTTTCTTTGAGTCTCAAATTTATGTCTTCCAGCCTTCGTGAGAACTCTTCAACTGTCTCTTTCAGAGGCCATCTGCTTCCAGCCACTTTCCCATGTGACAGTGAGGGCCAAATGGCACCTGAGTTGATCTTTATAAAGTTAACGTCTTCCTACTTTAAGTTCACAAAAGAAGATCGCCTTTGGCATGTGGTCGTCTCCCATGCGGGATAAATGTCACACACATCGCAGCTGTCGAATGGTAATTAGTGCTTCTATACAGTCCTCACAAACTCCAACAGAACATAGTTATTAATAATGTAGTCTTGTCAGCGTATGCCCATTATGGTACGAAAGTAATGGAAGCGTTAGAATATTATATCAATATCAAACTTTATGTTTGTATAAAATGTTATGTTTGTATCAATATCAAACTTTATGTTTATATAAAATGTTATGTTTGTATCAATATCAAACTTTATGTTTATATAAAATGTTATGTTTGTATCAATATCAAACTTTATGTTTATATAAAATGTTATGTTTGTATCAATATCAAACTTTATGTTTATATAAAATGTTATGTTTGTATCAATATCCAACTTTATGTTTATATAAAATGTTATGTTTGTATCAATATCCAACTTTATGTTTATATAAAATGTTATGTTTGTATCAATATCAAACTTTATGTTTATATAAAATGTTATGTTTGTATCAATATCAAACTTTATGTTTATATCAAATGTTATGTTTGTATCAATATCCAACTTTATGTTTATATAAAATGTTATGTTTGTATCAATATCAAACTTTATGTTTATATAAAATGTTATGTTTGTATCAATATCCAACTTTATGTTTATATAAAATGTTATGTTTGTATCAATATCAAACTTTATGTTTATATAAAATGTTATGTTTGTATCAATATCCAACTTTATGTTTATATAAAATGTTATGTTTGTATCAATATCAAACTTTATGTTTATATAAAATGTTATGTTTGTATCAATATCAAACTTTATGTATATATAAAATGTTATGTTTGTATCAATATCAAACTTTATGCTTATATCAAATGTTATGTTTGTATCAATATCAAACTTTATGTTTATATAAAATGTTATGTTTGTATCAATATCAAACTTTAGGTTTATATAAAATGTTATGTTTGTATCAATATCAAACTTTATGTTGACTCAATCATCACTTACTTCTTCTACAATACGAGTCAAAATATTGCCTTCGGCATGCAGTGCACTCACCAGTGGTGACATGGCAGGCATTTAGACAATTTTCTGGACATGCTACAAAATGATATTTTCTCTTTAAATAAAAGAATACAAGTTATTTTATTCTTTTCCTAAAGGGCAATAAAAAAATCTAATTTAGCCTAATTTAAATGAGGTTTAAACAATCGAATTGGAAGGAAAAGAGGTTAAAGAGGGAGAATAAGCAAGCAAACAGAAATGCTTCTCTATCATGAAAAAAAAAGAAAAAGAAAATTATAGGATAAACGTCAAAAATGTGAAAGCTCTCATCCAAATTTCTATGAAACAATGCCTATTACAACGTATCCGACAATTTATATTTTTTTACCAAGGAACTAGAAGCAGCAGAATGATACAACACATATTTCTGAAAAAATAACTGAAAAATAGGAACTAGTCAAATATGCCCCTTAGCCTGTCCCTTAAAGCTCAAATCTCAATCGAGAGGTCAAAACAAGACACTAGCTCTAAAAACATCTTTAGAGAAACAAAAAGCAAAATATACATCAAATAATACATAAAACACAAAAATAAAGCTTATATAAGGGAAAGAACTGCACAAGTACTTCCATATGTCTCAAAACTGCAAGATTTATCTACTTTTTTTTATAAAAATATTTTATTACCACTAATTAACGAAGTATTTTTTGTACTGAACCTATTGTCATCGACAATGAATATTATGCAAAGTTTAGACCTGATTCTAGAACAGGAAGTGGGAGAAATACCGTGTACAAAATCTGTACTAAACAGAGTAAGTTGTTCTAAACTTTGTGGAGATCTGCTATATAGCAGCGTGTCATCTGACCGTATTCCGCCCTGCACCAAAACAACACTGATTAATTTTTTTTAATCCCATAATAACTTTTATCATATTGTAAATATATATTTATTTTATTCTATTTTGGTTTAAATTCTTGTAAGTGAGTATGTGGTGCTTATCAGTCAATCTATTTCTACAACAACTTTTTCTAAAAGACTATTACTGAAAGAAACAAAGCTGATTTTAAATACATTAAGATGGAAACATCGCACAAACTCTCCGAGCATAAGAAAATATTTTTTTGTAAGAAACTGGATTTCTCCAGGACTTTGCTTCGGATTAACTTCTTTATTCCTAAAATCGGTCAGTAAAATTATGTTTCTAGTATTCGTGTCATATTTAGCATGCTGATTGTGCAATCTTTAATGTTATATCGTCAACAAATGTATTTTATGCTTTTATACTTATAACATTGATTTGTTCATTATAAAGAATTTTAAAAAAAAAAGCAAAATTTGAATCAAATATTTCATGTTAAGCAG
This sequence comes from Biomphalaria sudanica, assembly GCA_036873155.1. NCBI lineage: Eukaryota > Metazoa > Mollusca > Gastropoda > Planorbidae > Biomphalaria > Biomphalaria sudanica. The sequence continues at coordinate 885,653 of JAZGLO010001033.1, forward strand.
ACCCATTTTTTCTCATGAAAGAAAGATTATTTTATCTTTTTTTTTTTTTTAGATAGGAGGATTATATTAGGAGGATTTTTTCCCTAGGTCGACGACGCAACCTAAACTAATTCTTCTTACGAAACTTAAAGCAACTAATTGTTTATAATAATTATGATGTAAATTTTATTTCTACCTCTTGATTGCCCAATTAAAATCCAAATATTTCGTTTTTCAGGATAACCATATACCTTCAAAACGTTTTGTCCTATCCGGACTTCAAACTTCCCTAAACGTGAATAAGATATTAGTAAATAAATTCTTCATTGAAATGTCACTCATGCATGTGGAAGCTTTCTGATCACTTTCAACTTTTGTAAGGAAGATTTTACTAGACTAATGATTCTTTGCAGTTTTATGTTTTCTTTCATTGATACACAAATGAGATTGTGAAACTAGGAAACATTGAAATAGTTATGAACAAGTTCTTCTATGTTTTATTGACAGAACGACATTCTGAATCAATTCGTTTGTTTTTTCGTAACTTATTTGAGGATTTTCGGAAACTGAAATGAAGAAATAATAAACAGCAAATAGACTGTCACTTATTTTAATTTAATGTTTACTCTAATTTGGGGACTGCGCTTATTCCAATTTGAATTCAGCAGACCATCATGTCTTAAATTAAAAAAAAATTAAATTAAATAAATATTATTCTTAAGAATCAATATGTTTATTAAGACTTAAATGTAAAATTATACATTAATTTTTTTTAAAAACATTTACATACATTTGTCGGCGCGGGTTAAACCTTTCCGCAATCTGGATACGGCTTGGTTTGCCCATCTCTGGTATAGAAGTAGTTCTATTAGTCCACAGTTAAGCTGGACAGGGCACCTTTCCCGTATGGGGGACGAACGTATGCTTAAAGCTTTTCTAGGGGGGAACTGAAAGGTGGTCGATGTAACAGAAGTGTCCCACAAAAATGCTTCAAAGACCAGCTTAGGAGCCAACTTGCATTTACTGACATAGAAGAGAGCACCTAACTGCAGGCAGTTTTAGAAAGAGAAAGCTAGAGGTCACTTACAATGGCCGCGGGATACAGATGAAACCAAAAGAAAATCCGCTGCCGAAGACAGACGCAGACCTAGAAAAGAAAATCTAAATTGACCACAAGTGGACAATGATTATGCCTGGTCTATTACTGGCTAAATATGTAAGAGGTAGCTGGGCTGCGTAGCCATTGAAATACTGCATTCCTCAATAATCTTCGGACTCGAAGACAAGCCTTATTATATGATATCTATAATTCTTAACATAATTCTGTACGTTTGAGCTAGTCACATGAAATACATAACCCATCCTTAGTGGCAGCAAGCAATGCCATATTGAAGTATAAGAGATATGTTGTTTGTTGTTTGTTTTTTTGTTTTGGTTTTCTTACAAAGCTTATATCAAATCGATCCGTCTGTCTGTCTGCTATAGTGATAATATAATTAATTAGTTTTCTTATATAAAAAAGATTTAAAATACTAATAATAAAAAAATCCTCATTATTTATGAGAAAATATGTTTTACAGTATTGAGATATATGGCTGTAAATGTGGAGCTATTTCCCTTAGATATTTTTTTTTTCTGTATTTTTGTTTCAATTATACAACTTGTAAGGTGTTTTTTTTCATACTTTACCTTTTAAACAACAATCTCCAAAGTATCCGTCCTTACAGCCACTTGGACAAGTTTTATTCACGGGATCACACAGCAAGTCAGAAGCACAGTTATTCTCTACTATAGGGAGTAAAGTCTGAGTTAGATCCATAAGATCAATAGCATAAAAAAAATGTAATGTATATATTTATGTTAATAAAATGAATGTTTCCCAAACTGTGTTCCGCGAAACCCAAGTGTTCTGCGAGGTCTGAAAAGGTGTTCCCAAAACTACTTGACTAAATAACTTGTAGAAGTGAATAAATCTCTCTAAAAATAAAAATAAAAATGTGCGAAGTGTTCCGTTAAGTAAAACGTTTGGGAAACAGTAAGTTACTAAAACATCAACTTTCCTTTGAAACAAAATTTTCCAAAAACTACTTCTTTTTTTTTAAAATTAATTACAAATTGATACGAATTTTCAATGCAATAAAATGTATAGTAAAATTTAAAATGTATGCTATTTAAAGATAAAAATAATAAAGGTTTTATAACGCTACAATCTAAGCAACAGTTTCCAACGTATCCTGGCAAACATCCAGTTGGACACGTTCTGTTGTGTACATCACAATCATCGTCGTGTGCACAATTGTTTATAGCTGTAGAAGAAGTTGGATGGAGAGAAAAAAAGCCTTTAGTTTGAACGTTCTCTGAGTTTTGACAACATTCTAGTTCTGACAATTTTTGAGAAATAAAAAAGAAAATGGTTGATACTGATGGAATGGTTAATTGAAACTTTCACCAAGAAGTCTAATAATGAGAGTAATTATTAATTTTATAAAGTGTCACGAAGCAGACTGGGCTAGTTTATTTTATTATACCTGGACGTCAATTAACTTATCTTACTACCCCTCCAACAGCGCAGTATTGAGCATTTCCTTTCCAAGAATCAATAACTCATCACCATAAAGGTAATTACATGAAGAGACGCAAGGACAACTTGTAGCGTCATCTGATCACGTTATTGGACATGAATTGCCCGAGGCATTAGCTGAGGGCTAGACTCGTCAGGTGGTAGATAGAAATTAGAGAGGCAAGTCGTCTAATGTTTAGTTCTAAAATTAATATTCTGTTTGAATCTATTTGTTAACGAGCTCAGAAGATATTCAATTGATACAAATTAATTTGTACATTTTGTAAATTGTGAGTTATTCCTAGTTCCTGAATTAAAGTTTTGCATTTTGAACTAAAGGATCTTCATTATTTGAATTTCTAAAGATATTTAGATCTAGAGTCTATATCTATATAAGAATCACAGGCATCACAGGAACAAACATAAAGTAAATGAGCTAATATTCATTCTCTGGCAATGTCAAGGTAAAGCCTTGTTAGAAAGTAAATTCATCTCGTCCTCTGCTTGTGGCTAAATATGTAGGTCGCAGCTGGAGAAGCGCAGCCACGGGAAACAATGCATTCCTCATTAATCTTCAGACTCGAAGACAAGCCTTATTATATGCTATCTATAATTGTGAACATAATATTGTACTTATGAGCTAGTCGTATGAAATACGTAGCCCATCCTAGCCATCCATAAATAAATTAATAAATATATATATATGGCTCCTTTTGTCTCCAAAGGCATTGGATGCGCCCAAATGAGTCACTGGTTTTGGTTTAATCTTGAGACGGGGCAGAATCTGGTGTGGCTAATTAAGCCAATTCTATATATATATATATATAATTCGACAAAACGTATATCAAATCGATCCGTCTCTATGTCAGCTACAATGATATTTAATTTTTTTATATATATAAAAAAGAAGAAGAAGAATCTTTATTGTACGTGACAAAATAGTTTTTTTAGTGTAGAGATATAGGGCTGCAAATGTGGAGATATTTTCAATAGATAAGCTTTGTCTTTTTTATAGTATTTTTATTTCACGTATACAACCTTTTGATTTTTATCATACTTTACCTTTTAAACAACAATCTCCAAAGTATCCTTCCTTACAGCCACTTGGACAAGTTTTATTCACGGGATCACACAGCAAGTCAGAAGCACAGTTATTCTCTACTATAGGGAGTAAAGTGTCAGTTAGATTCAAAGACTAATATAATAAACATTTCATTTTAATGTATATAATTCTGTTAACGAAAGAATTGTTTCCCAAACTATGTTCCGCGGAATCTAACTTAGATTCCGCGAGGTCTGAAAAGGTGTTCTCCGAGCTACTGTAATAATTAACTACTAGACCACTACCTCAATTAATGTCTCTAAAGAAATAAGCAGAAGTGTTCCGCTTTATACCAAGAATGTGTGAAGTGTTCCGCTAAATACCAAGAATGTGTAAAGTGTTCCGCTAAGTAAAACGTTTGGGAAACAGTAAGTTACTAAAACATCAACTTTCCATTAAAACAATAATTTTCCTTGGCAAAATTTTTTTTTAATTAACTGAAAATTTATATAAAATATGTATAGACAAATTTAAAATTTATTCGATTTAAATATAATAATAATAAAGGTTTTATAACCCTACAATCTAAGCAACAGTCTCCAACGAATCCCTGCAAACATCCAGTTGGACACGTTCTGTTGTGTACATCACAATCCCTCTGGTCAGCACAATTATTTATAACTGTTGAATAAGTTGGATGGAGGAAAAGTCTTAAGTTTAAGCATTTTATGAGCTTTTTTCAACATTATGTTTGCTAACACTTACTGAAATAAAAAAGAAAAGAATCGATACTGATGGAAAGGTTGATTGAAACTTTCACCAAAGAAGTCTAATAATGAAAGTAATTATTATTATTATAAAGTAAATTATCTAATTAATATTCATTCTCTGATATTGCAAGGGTAAAGCTTCGTTAGAGAGAAAGTAAATTTATTTAGTCCTTTAACAATGTCAATTGAGGAATTTTCTGATGATGTGGAAGCTCAACAGCAGAACCGCCATGCAACGAAAAATCAGTGTTTGGAATGTTAAGGAACTTAAACGTATCGGCAAGTTTATTAAAACAACATGGTATATTCTTATTTTTTTAAAAGCTTCCATATTCGCTTGATCTCCAATCTTAGGTTTTTATATTTTCTTTTTTTTTTTCAATTTCAGTTTTCATTATATTTTGAGACAGTGGCACGCGAAGGTATACTGGTACGTAAGCTTAAAAATTGGAACTAGCCAAATATGTCCCGGAAAAAGTCTTTTCTAGTTTACGAGATCTAAACGGGACAGACAAACAGACAGACATACCACACACAACTAATAGCGTATATTCCCCTTTTGGGGGCCGCTGATAAGGGAAAGAACTGCACAACTACTTCCACATCTCTCAAAACTGCAAGATGTATCTACTTTTCTATATCAAAAAAAATAATTACCACAAATTAACTAGCTTTTTCTTTGTACTGAATGTATTGACATCGACAATGAATATTATGCAAAGTTTAGACTTGATTCTAGAACAGGAAGTGGGAGAACTAACGTTAACAAAATCTGTAATAAACAAAGTTGTTATAAACTTTGGAGATCTGCTATCTAACTGAATGTCATCTGACCGTGTTCTGTCCAGCGTCAAAACAACACAGTTTTTAATATATTTTTTTATTTTGTATCCCACATTCGCCTTTGTCGTATTGTAAATATATAATATATAATCCAGCAAGCATCGATGGAGCAAGAAATCGTCAATCGCAAATGGGGTTGGATTGGGCATGCATTGCAAAAATCAAAGGAAAGCATTGAAAAACCTACAGAAGAGACAGACCGGAAGACAAAAGATAACATGAAGAAGATATGTAGACAAAACCTAAGGAAGGACATGGGCCTAGCTATGCTTCACTAACGAATTAAAATGAAATAAAGAAATGCAACATATAAGTATATCTATCTATATGCTCCATCACGGACATACGCCAGTATGGATCATAGAGCAGTGAAGGACAAACTTTTTGCTAGGAGCGGGACAAAAGCTTAAAGGAAATTTTTGCTGGCCAGAATCATTTTTCTCTTTCAAAACATATGGAAATGTAATATTTCATTGAATTTATTAAAATTAAACACATTTTATACATGAAGAAGCAATTGATTTAAAAACAGTTAAATCAAATTTGGCTCGAATTGTGATGTTGTAATTCTTGGGAGTGAACTGTGGTGTTTATCAGTCAATCTATTTCTAGTGCAACTTTTTCTAAAAGGCTATTACTGAAAGAAACAAAGCTGATTTTAAATACATTAAGATGGAAACATTGCACAAACTCTACGAGCATAAGAAAAAAGCTCTCGATTTTTCCAGGACTTTGCCTCGGATTGTCTTCTTATATTCCTAAAATCATTCAGTAAACTTATACTCGTAGTAGTCAAGATATGTTTTGCATGCTGATTGTGCAATCTTCAATGTGATGTTGTCAGCAAGTGGAATTTGTCCTTGTATTATACCATTGAATTGTTTTTGTGATAGAAGCTCTTTGGAAAAATGCAAAACTTGAATCAAATATTCAATGTTAAACAGACTCGTGGAAGAAAGATTCTTTTTTTTTTCTCCTTTTTTTTACAGTTCCCTAATTCTCTCGAGAATAAAGAAGCAACCTAAAATTATTCTTCTTTCAAAACTTAAAATTTTTAATTTTTTATGCTAGCAATGCTGATTTTTTTCCCTATTAATTGTCTAATTATAATATAGATAATTTGTTTTTCAGGATAACAGTATAGTTTAAAACTTTTTTTTTATTCGGACATAAAACTTCCCAAACTTTGTTAAATAAATTCGTCATTGGAATGAGGATCCTGCATATGGCTGTTATCTGATAACTTTCAACTTTAAAAAAAGAGATTAGCTGGACTAATAACTCTTTAAACTTTATGTTGTCTTTAATCTTTGGTCTTAGATGCACAACTGAGATATTGAAACATTTAGGAAACATTGAAATTAAATAGGTCATGAACAAGTTCTTCTACGTCCCTATTAAAAGAAAAAACATTCTGAATCAACTCGTTTTTTTTTTAATTCATCTTAGATTTTATGGGCACTAAAATGAAGAAGTAATTGACAGCAAATAGACTATCACTTTTTTTAGCGGCCCCAAAAGGGGAAAAGACGCTACTAGTTTTGTGTGGCCTGTCTGTCCGTTCATCAGTCCGTCCATCCATCCCGTATAGATCCCAGAAACTAGAAGAGAAAGTGAAAATCGGACATCATGAGATTTTAGGTCAAAGTTCTAATGCAACGGCTACTTTTTTCATAAAAATAATTTTAATACGAACTTCGTTTTAGTTGAAAATTTATAAAAAAAAACTACTTTTATAGCGCGTAGTTTTGACATATCTTCATGATACACATGACAGCCATCTAAATTAGACTCAATAGAGCCAGATGTAGATCTAAATTTACATTTAAAGGCATTAAACAATTTTGAACAAAATTTGCATACATAAATTATTAAGGAATATCTTCTTACAGTTTATTTATTATGTAAACAGTAGTATTACATTAAGAAACGAATTTGATGCGAACAGCATAGTTCATTATTATCCAGTAGTAGGCCTATATTCTAGAGCTATAGTCTAGACCTATAAAGTAGATAGAGCGATTATGATCAGTATTAGTAGTGCTACTAGTGGGTAATGGTGCACTATGCTGTTCGCATGGGAAACCGGTTATTTGTGCGGACTCTAATATATTTATCGACATTGTAGGAGAGAGGTACGTATCTGAGATCAGTAGCGTCACTAGGAGGGTGCAAAGGGTGTGGTCGCACTGGGGATGACAACAAAGTTGAAAAAAAAAATATCTTGGCAGACGCGGACACATCGGAAAAGATAATTATAGTAAAATCTCTAGATACATGCCCAAACATGTCTAGACACGTCTAAATGGTAGTTTAAGTTTAAACGTCAAAGCACAACGTTATATCACTTCTGTCTTAAAGAAAAGAAAAGAAACCTGTTTAGGTGACGTTAAGTCTGTTTTTAATTTTAATTAAATATCATTATAAAATTTGCAATAACTGTCATAAACAGTGGGATTTTATAATAGAAATGACAATCATTTTACATTTGAGTAAAAATAATAATAGTAGGAAATCAGCTCACTGTATTTGTATTTGTGTTGTCCTGTTTGTTTTTATGTGAAAATAAAAAACGCCCAAATGATTTTTTTACAATTATATTAATTTAAACGATCAAAACAAGACTAAAGATTAAATTTTCCTGGTCTATTTGTCCATTGGTGACTTCGATGGGGGCCTCCTCTGAGTTTGTGTGATAACACAAACTCTCTTTGTAATCTTGTTTTGCGAATATTTAACGTTAACCCTAATTAGTGGACTGCGTTTATGCCAATTTGAAATCAGCAAATGTATCAAGTCTTAAAATATAAAAATTAAAACAAATAAATATTATTCTTAGGATACAACTTGAATGTGAACATTATGTGTTTTGAATATTTAATTTGTCGGCCGAATTAAACCTTTCCATGGTGCGGACTTAGCCCGCAGGCCGTAGTTTAAAATCATTGGTTCCGAGGGACTTCTTATGGTCAGCAGTTAAGCCTGACAGGGCACCTATCCAGTATGGGGGACGAACGTATGCCAGAAGCAGTCTTTTGTTGTTGTTGTTGTTGAGCTGAAAGGTGTTCGACGTAACAGAAGTGCCCAACGGAAACACTTTAAAGACCAACTAAGGCGCCAACTTGCTTTAACTGACATAGAAGAGAGTACCTGGTTGCACGTGGCTTCAAAACGAGGCAGCTGGAAGTCACTTACAAAGGCCGACGGATAAAGAACAAACCAAAAGAAAGACCGCTGCTTAGGACAGGTGTAGATGGTGAAAAGAAAATCTAAATCGACCGCGGGCGGACAATGGTTATGCATGCGCTGGACGTGACAAAATTTGTAGGTCACAGCTGGGGCTGCGTAGCCTTGGGAAATACTGCATTCCTCAATAATCTTCCGACTCAAAGACAAGCTTTAATATATGCTATGTAAAAATGCTAACATAATATTGTACCTTTAAGCTAGTCACATGAAATGCATAACCCACCCTTACCGATACCTTGAGAGCAGCAAGCAATGCCATATTTAATTAAAAGAAACATTAAAATAATTTATTATTATTTATTTTATGGCATGTTTTTTACAAAGGTTATATCAACGTGAATCGTCTGTATGTCTGTTACAGTGATAAAGATCTTATTTTGTAATATATAGAAAAAATAAAAGCCTAATTAACATAATAATCTTCATTATCCGTTAGAAAATATGTTATACAGTATTGAGATGTGTGGCTATAATTGTGGAGCTATTTCTCTATTTTTTCTGTTTTTTTTTTTATTTCAATCATACTTGTAAGGTTGTTTTTTTTTCATACTTTACCTTTTAAACAACAATCTCCAAAGTATCCGTCCTTACAGCCACTTGGACAAGTTTTATTCACGGGATCACAAAGCAAGTCAGAAGCACAGTTATTCTCTACTATAGGGAGTAAAGTGTCAGTTAGATTCATAAGACCATTATAATAAACATTTCATTTTAATGTATATAATTCTGTAAACAAAAGGATTGTTTCCCAAACGGTGAACCCAAAGTGTTCCACAGAGGTAGGAAAAGGAGTTCTCCAAACTACTGGAAAACTTTACTAGATCACCACTTTAATTCCACACTCTCTAAAAAAAAGGCAAAGTGTTCCGCTAAATATCAAGAATGTACGAAGTGTTCCGCTAAATACCAAAAATGTGCCAAGTGTTCCGCTAAATATCAAGAATGTACGAAGTGTTCCGCTAAATACCAAAAATGTGCGAAGTGTTCCGATAAATACCAAGAATGTGCGAAGTGTTCCGATAAATACCAAGAATGTACGAAGTGTTCCGCTAAATACCAAAAATGTGCGAAGTGTTCCGCTAAATACCAAGAATGTGCGAAGTGTTCCGATAAATACCAAGAATGTGCGAAGTGTTCCGCTAAATACCAAAAATGTGCGAAGTGTTCCGCTAAATACCAAGAATGTGCGAAGTGTTCCGATAAATACCAAGAATGTGCGAAGTGTTCCGATAAATACCAAGAATGTGCGAAGTGTTCCGATAAATACCAAGAATGTGCGAAGTGTTCCGATAAATACCAAGAATGTGCGAAGTGTTCCGATAAATACCAAGAATGTGCGAAGTGTTCCGATAAATACCAAAAATGTGCGAAGTGTTCAGATAAATACCAAGAATGTGCGAAGTGTTCCGATAAATACCAAGAATGTGCGAAGTGTTCCGATAAATACCAAGAATGTGCGAAGTGTTCCGATAAATACCAAGAATGTGCGAAGTGTTCCGATAAATACCAAGAATGTGCGAAGTGTTCCGCTAAATACCAAAAATGTGCGAAGTGTTCAGATAAATACCAAGAATGTGCGAAGTGTTCCGATAAATACCAAGAATGTGCGAAGTGTTCCGATAAATACCAAGAATGTACGAAGTGTTCCGCTAAATACCAAGAATGTGCGAAGTGTTCCGATAAATACCAAAAATGTGCGAAGTGTTCAGATAAATACCAAGAATGTGCGAAGTGTTCCGCTAAATACCAAAGATGTGCGAAGTGTTCCGCTAAATACCAAAAATGTGCGAAGTGTTCAGATAAATACCAAGAATGTACGAAGTGTTCCGCTAAATACCAAAAATGTGCGAAGTGTTCCGCTAAATACCAAGAATGTGAGAAGTGTTCCGCTAGGAAAAACGTTTACGAAACACTAAGTTACTTTATTTTTCAAGGCAAAACCAAATCTTTTTTAAAGTAATTACAAATTAATAAGAAAGTATCTCTGGCCTCCTTCAGTCGCGAAGTGGCTATGGATCATCTCAAGGAAAAGAGATGAAGGCCTGGACATTAGCTGTGGTCGGAACGATGTCGCCCACAATCCAGTACCCCCCCCCCTCGACGCAGCTGATGTATCCAATGGAACGGCAGTAACGATAAGTTTGGGGTCAGGTTTGTCGCAGGTTCTGCCAGGATGAAGCATTTTGTGCTGCAAACTGCCTTAGGGTCGCCAGATCCTGAAGCCTTTCCCATGATTGGGTATAGCTGCAAGGCAAAAGAGGTTTGAATTTTGAATTCAGAGTTTTCCTTCTCAAAGGTGGATAGCCAGCCATGACTAACGAGCCCCTCCTGCCCGAAGCTCACTGGTTAAGGCACCAGTTACTCGCATTTGCCCTTCTCCTGTTAGTGAGAACAATTTCAAATATGTATAGTTAAATTTTAGATTTATTTCCTTTAATGATAAAGGTTTTATAACGCTACAATTTAAGCAACAGTCTCCAACGAATCCTTCCAAACATCCAGATGGACACGTTCTGTTGTGTTCGTTGCATTCGCTCTCGTCAACACAATTATTTATAACTGTAGAATAAGTAGAATTGAAAAAAAAAAACGTCTTTAGTTTGAACATTATATGAGTTTTTACAACATTATATTTCTTAAAAGCACATTATTTTGTTGTTTTAGTATAAACATTAATACATTCTACAACAGATATTAATGGAACGAGGTCCACGTGTTGCATATTAAATATGTGTATTTTTTACCTCGGTAGTGATAAATATCGCCGAATAGTGAAAAAATACCGGAGCGACTATCCGGTGCATCCCTAGTAAATACCAACATCAGTGTTACTCAGGTCCAGGTGAGTTGATTCAGAGTCGAAGGAAGGAAGCCTGCTTATTGCTTGGGACGAGGAGTTTTGATCTTGTTTTTAACGCTTTCATCTTACACAATTTGTAAATGCTCTGCAGTGCATGACCTCCATTCTTCCTGGGCAGGTATAACCTTATGGTGTAAGACTTCGACCACAACGACCAACAGCCTTTACTTTTCCCCAACTAAAGTCAGGTACCCTTTAGAGCTGGATTGACTCAGAGGCTAGGGTTAGGGTTAGGGTTAGGGTTAGGAAGTTAAAAATTCCAGTCTTTACCAGGATTCGAACCTCGGATCTTGGTTCGGAAGCCAAGTGCTTTACCACTTAGCCACCGCGCATTCAAGACTTGGGATGTAAACATCGAAATTTGGTAAATAGTTTTCTTGTGAACCTGTTAGATCGATGTCACTCCAAGTTATGACACCGAAAGTGTAAAAGAGTACTAGAACGGACCAGCTATTTATTACAATGATGATTTTATTGCCAGACAATTTGTATGAGGATGTCAGTTCACCTCTGGTTATATTTTTTTTTTAAAAGTCCTCTTCTAATTTTCTGTGGTTTATCTTGACATTCTGATTCCGAAATATTTATAGAGCGTTGCAGAGTTCAACTGTTAATTGCATTCAGATATATTGATAGTAATTGCTGCTTTGGCTTTTCAAATTTTTATTATGCAATACTCTAATTAAGGTATTTAGTTTTTGTACCGTTTCATCATTTAAGATCCTCTATAATAATAATTCTCTTCATGGCCCAACCATGCCTAACACCACCAAAAGCTATGGAAAGATAACGCTCTTATTTCTGCAAGTCGAACTAGAGCTACCCCACGTAACTTACTAGAGCTACCCTACGTAACTTTTGCGACGAAATAAAAAGAGGGTGGAGAACCAGTAATCTTTACTGTATTCACTCGTCACTAAATAGTATGGCCGGACGTAACCATTGCGGGGCCCTATGCAAAACGGATTTCGCGGGTCTCAGTTTGGGTGGGGTTAATGATAATAAGTGAAAATTAATATTTTGTATTAAAAAATAAATTCGTCTTTGCATTTTATTCAATCCTTACTACGTACAGAATTACTTTACGAGCCTTGCATGTAGCGAAGTCATACAGTAAATAAAAATTCTTTTACCTACATAGATCACGCTCAGTGGCAATAATTACCAAATGTTTCAATCTATCTTCGGGAATTTTTGACCTCAAATAATTCTTCATTAGTTTGAGGCACGAGAAGATTCTTTCACCAGATTCCACAAATACGGGTAACGCATAATGCCGTTTTTTTATCGCGCGTAGGATTGACGTTTTCAATATTGAATGACACCTCAAAATTACAATTTTGTCTATATTTCAGGAGATTTTATGAGTTTTCAAAAGATATTTTCCCGAGATTTCCAGGACTTTTTCGTATATTTTGCAATTTCAGGATATTTCCAGGAGCTCCTGGTAAATCAGAAGGCCGTGGAAAATATGTTATTCGTTCTAAAATTATTTTAATGTAATAATAATTTACACCTAGAATTAGCGTGGGGCCTATGAAAGTGCATGGCCCACTGCGGTCGCCGCGAGTCGACTAGTTTCTGTATAATAGATGAGATACATGTGTGTACATTTAGTGTCAACCCTAAATCCATATGCAGTTCTACAGAGTATTTTGTATAATGGGTTGATAGCGAGGCTAAAACAAGAGTGGAGATAGAGAATTGCCTTGGTATATACTGTCACAGATATGTGTGTGTGAGCAATTTGAATTATTTTGTAAGGTGTTTTCACGGCTGACCGACAGACTGACAGACTTGACATAGTACAGACAAAGATAGGAATAGTGTGACACTGATATGTATAGCTTGAAGGGCGACTTGATACCCGTAGGTCGGGGCAGACACACAAGATTTAGTAGCGTTAGTTTAGGCGTGGGTTAGAGTCTCAGCCTATATAAAGTTGATTTTTGGGTCAGTTGGGACACAGCGCCATGTGCTGTTAGCAGGATTGTGTGTCGTGTGCTAGACGATTTCTGCTCGCGATCTTGTCTCCAAGAGGTGTGAGTTGTTTGCCAAAGACAAGATTTGTAACGAGTGTAGATGGTGAATGATTTTATTAGTTATAGCATTAGATGTTGGTTGATTGTGGATAAATAGAATTGCGCGATATTTTGTTTATTTTTCTATTTAGAGTAACAGTTCGTGGAGTCGGAGTCAGCAACAGTCCGAGTCGGTAGATGGTAGTCTGTGATAATATCAGTGACAGTCAGAATCATGGGCGTAGCCAGAATTTCTTTTTGAGAGGGTTTAGTTTTTTTTCTCCCCGCCGGCCATATATATATATATATATATATATATATATATATATATATATATATATATATTAGTTACTCTATCTTACATAATGATCCTTCATTCTTTCGGAAATTGTTTATTGTTCCCTAAAATAGCAAATTATATTGAGCTTAAAACGTTCGCTTAAAATAAAATGTGAAAACATTGGATAAGGTTGGTGAGATATATTAAATACATGTGTTGTACTTATAACGAATGTTGCATTATTTACTGTGCAGGCAACATTCTCCTTGGTATCCTCCTTGACAACCTGTAGGGCAGGTCTTGTTCACTGGATCGCAGGTCTCATTGTTCAGGCAATGGCTTTCAACTGTCAAAGTTCAAAGCAACAAGCAGAATATAAAAAGAAATGCACATTCAAAGTTACATCTCTAAATACTGTAAGATTTGTTTCCTTTTTTGCATATCAAACAAAATTAATTTATTACCACTAGTTTATTCATTAATTGATTTTTTTTTTATTCAGTCATGTTTTTGTCTTTTTTTGAGGGGACAATAATTGTGTAAAATGTTATTCATCTGATCCAAGAAAGGTAACTGGAAGAAATAACATGTAAAATCTTTTGGATATACTGAAAGAAGGAGCGAGTGGATATAAGCTATTTTTAGCTCTCAGCATTCATTCAAAAAAAAACAACGACTGAAGTATACGTATGTGTAACTATTTCTTAAACTAAATTGTCTCAATGAACTAAGTTTGAACAAAGTACGAAATGTCTTTAACATTTAGACAATAAATGATGCATACATTTCTAAAGGCAGCACCAGGGACTAGATTTGTAACGAGTGTAGATGGTGAATAAAATATAACGAAACTATGGGACTGCACCGAGAAGGGCTGAAACCCACTTCCCTCCGCCTCGCAGCAACACATTAGTAAGCGAGTTAGCCTCTAGACCAGAGGTTCTCAATCTTTTCTGACCAGAGGACTCCTTGAAATAATCAAAACTTGTCCACGGACCCAAAATTAAAAAATGCTGCATAATTGCAAATAATATTGAGGTTAACACGTTAGTTTAAAAGACAATTGTAAAACATAGATAAGGTTAGTGAGATTTTAGGGGTGCATCTGTGTCCGGGTCCATTTAGCGAACCACACTTTGAAATGAAGACACATTTCTAGTTGGTTTCTTGTAGTTGTGAACACATTCCATACGTTCATGGATCCATGGTGTACCATGTTGAAGTGGGTACCTTTGTTCAGACATTGGTCTATTTTTCAGTTTGTGGATATTTAATAAGCTGCTTCTGTTTCAGTATGCATTTATCGTTAATTTAGATCTGGGTTTGTTCAAATCATATCTTTGGTTTAGACTGTCAAAGAATAATTAATAATAGACATCATGGGCAAACATCCTAAACAAATACTTTGCATCAGCATTCTCAGCCCCAGGAGACAAAGACATAATTCTTAATTTGAACCAAGTAGACAACATAGAAGATTTAGTAGTACAAGAAAATGGAATTCAAAAACTATTAGCCAACACCAAACCAAATAAAGCGTCTGGACCTTATGGTATTCCAGCTAGATTACTCAAAGAACTAAGCAATGAGCTAGCCCCAGTGTTCAAAATACTCTTTCAGGCATCGCTTAACCAGGGCAGAGTACCAAATGACTGGAAAGAAGCTAATGTCACCCCCTATTTAAAAAAGGAGAAAAATCTGATCCAGGAAACTACAGACCAGTATCACTTACCAGCATCACATGTAAAATCCTAGAACACATAATATGTAGCAACATCATAAACCACTTAGACAAACATAATGTCCTCACCCCATACCAACATGGCTTTAGGAAATATAGATCATGTGAAACACAACTAATAGGACTAATTGATGATTTTTTAAAAGGTTTAGATAATAGTGAACAAATAGATGCTATCTTACTAGATTTTTCAAGGCTTTTGACAAAGTTCACCACCATAGTTTGCTTAAAAAATTAAAATATTTCGGCATTAATGGTCCACTGCATCAGTGGATTAAAGATTTTCTGATAGGGAGAGAACAAACTGTAATAATAAATGGCTCTAAATCAACACCAATAACAGTAAACTCAGGTGTACCTCAAGGAACAGTCTTGGGTCCGCTACTATTTTTAATTTACATAAATGATTTACCAAATTGCATTAGTTCAGGAACAAAAGTCAGATTATTTGCAGACGATTGCATAATATATAGAACAATAAAAACAATACAAGACACAGATATTTTACAAAGAGAATTAGATGAATTACAGAAATGGGAATCAAATTGGAGCATGTCTTTCCACCCAGAAAAATGTCAGTTGTTAAGAGTAACAAAAAAACTAAAACAAATTAATTCCACTTATCTTATTCATGGCAAACCAGTAACACAGACTAAAAACGCAAAATACCTAGGTGTTATAATAAATGAAAAACTGTCATGGAATCCACATATTGATGAAACTATAAAAAAAATCAAACAAAGCATTAGGGTTTATTGAAAGAAATTTCTATAAATCAAATAAGAACATAAAACTAAAATGTTATTTAACCTTGGTTAGGCCAATAATAGAATATGCATCCTCCGTTTGGGACCCCTCAACTCAAGAAAACATTAAGAAACTGGAACAAACACAAAATAGAGCAGTGAGATTCATAACAAACGAATATTCACATTTGACTAGAGTAACACCATTAGTAAAATCACTAAATTTAGGAAGCCTTCAGGACAGAAGACTCAAAAGTAAAGTAGCAATTATACATAAAACACTGAACCATAATCTTCAAATACCAAAACAAAATCTAATAAAATACTCTGAAAGACACAAAAATAAAGGCACATTCCTCGTCCCATATGCTAGGACAAATTTGTACAAATACTCCTTCTTCCCTAGTGCTATTAGAGCATGGAATGGGTTGCCTGAGCTAGCCAGAAAAACCAGTGACTTGGCAGAATTTAAGTCATTGGTTAATATGCATGACTAAATGCAAGACGCGTAGGACGTAATCATCTTCTTTTTTGAAGTAAAGTCTGTATTATATAAGATAAGATAAGATGGGCGTAGACAAGATTTTTTTTACGGGGGGGGGGGGTTGGGGGGGGATTTTTTCTCATATATATATGTGTGTGTGTGTGCTTGTGTGTGTGTGTGTGTGTGTGTTTATATATATATATTATATATATATATATATATATATATAATAATAATCTTTATTACATTCTGACTTTTCATTCTTTCGGAAGACATTAATTCTACCCTAGAATAGGTTCTTCCTGGAGTTAGTGGAAAACTTCTTTTTTTAACCATATTTAGCAACGCTCATAGAATTTGGTGAGTGTAGTTTGCTTTAGAGTAATATTGAAGAGGGGGCTTTCAACCTTAAAACTCTCTATAGGGGGATTTTAAACTCGAAAACATCTGGTGTGGTTTTAAACTAAAAAAAAAACATCTGGAAGAGAGGATTTAAACTCAAAACTCCCCTTTGGCTTGGCTAAGCTCAAAGAATTTTAGTGTGTAATTTACATTTTTTTTTATATTGAAGATGTATTTTTGTAGAATCAAACTCCAATGAAGGGGAGTTTAAACTCAAAACCCTCTTTGACTACGCTCATAGCATTTTGAGTCTGTAATTGGCTTTTTTTTTTATAGAAGAGGTATTTTTTCGCTTGAAACCCCGCTGAAGAGGGATTTAAACTTAAAACCCCTTTGGTTACTCTCAAAGATTTTTTAGTGTGTAATTTACTTTTTTTAATATTGATGAGGTATTTTTTTGAGCTTCAAACACATCTGAAAGGGGGGGGGGGTTAACTCAAAACTCAAAAGCCCCTTTGGCTACACTCATAGAATTTAGAGTGTGTAATTTGCTTTTTTTTTAAGGGGTATTTTATAGCTTTAAACCCCGCTGAAGGGGGGGGGGGTTAAACTCAAACCCCCTTTGGCTACGCTCATAGCATTCTCAGTGTGTAATTTCCTTTTTTATATTCAAGAGGGGATTTTATAGTTAATTTCGGAGGTTTTTTTTAAATCAAAACCTTCCTTAGCTATAATCTTGGAATTTGGGGATTGTCATTTGCATTATTTTTTGTTTGTTTTGTTTTATAGAAGACGGGAATTGGACTGCAGAACCCTCTGCTAGGGGTTTTAAACTCAAAACCCCCTTGGCTGCGCTGGGGCAAGTGATGGTTTAGTATTAAAATCTCACCTAAAATAAACAAAATCAAAGCAAAAAATCAGTCACTCAAGTCCGTCTCCCCCCCTTGGGGGGGATTTCATTTCGGGGGGTGTTTTAACATCAACCCCCCCCCCTGGCTACGCCCATGATAGACATATCAAACTGTTATGAGTAATGAGTTAATTATTGTTCAAATTATCCGAGTGACTTTAGTCGAAAAAGTTATTTCAATTATATATAATTTATATCTTTCTGCGGACCCCTTTTCACCTGAGGGGTCAGCAAACCACAGTTTGAGAACCACTGCTCTAGACCACAGAGATGTCCATAAAAACATCTGATCCAAGGCATCTCGCATGCATGCAATTACCAGCCCAGTAGTCAATGGTCTCATGCTCTGCCTACTCCACTTTGCCAACAATTTTTAACAGGGCATTGAAAACAGTCACGCTGATATTAGACAAATATTGGCTCTCAGTATAGCAAGTGGAGAGCATTATATATAGAAGCTTCAGTGGGTAAGAGCAATCAAGCAATAGAGCTTCATATATTTCCATTTAGACATGGTAGTACTTCGAGACATTTAATAGAATTGGACTTTTTAATGTTTGTTTTTGCTGAATGGTTTACGTATTTGTAGTTAGATTTGGCTATAAAGAAAAAAAGGGATTTGTACTTTGTATGAGGGCTAGGAACCTCCTTCAGCACTGTTAGTCCATACAGGTCAGAAAGCTCTCCTCAGAGATCGGTAGTATAAAACATTAATTGGTACAGGAACGGCAAACATCAAAAGTAGAGTCACGCAATAAGGAGTAATGCTGTTAATGTGCATTTCCTTGAATACAAAGTTGAATTGACCCCCCCCCCCCCTTTAGGATATATATTTGTATTATAGATCTGTTAAAAAAATATATAAATTAGACACCACTAGTAACTTGTCTTATTAATGATTAAATTATAAGATAATTATGTCGTACGGGTACACATGTGTTGATCTAGTTGTGTTTCAGTGCCGTGAAGAAAGGTTCGAATCTCTTTCAGAGACCAAAACTAAACGGTCACATTATCGAGGTGTTCATTAATTCTGTCCTCGAAATCAAAGCTCACTATTGCCTTAGCACATTTGGTAGACAATAACCTACTCTTAAAGATACCTTATCATTTACCTTGCAAACAACAATCTCCCGTGTATCCAATTAGACAGCCGTTGGGGCAGGTCTTGTTATTGATATGACAGGTGCTGTTGTCAGCACAGTTATTTTCTACTGTTAAAAAAAAATGGCAATGTAATTGTTTCAGGAAACAAAACAAAACTAAAAAGGCATCCCCTGTGATGGCAGAAGGCGGGGTAGTCCTCGCTCAGAGCTTTGCACACATGCGTTCCGATAAAAGAAATGTATTTGCACAGATGCATTCCAATAGAAGAAATGTATTTGCACACAAGCATTCCGATAGAAGAAATATATTTGCACACAAGCATTCCGATAGAAGAAATGTATTTGCACACATGCATTCCGATAGAAGAAATATATTTGCACACATGCATTCCGATAGAAGAAATATATTTGCACACATGCATTCCGATAGAAGAAATATATTTGCACACAAGCATTCCGATAGAAGAAATATATTTGCACACATGCATTCCGATAGAAGAAATATATTTGCACACAAGCATTCCGATAGAAGAAATGTATTTGCACACATGCATTCCGATAGAAGAAATATATTTGCACACATGCATTCCGATAGAAGAAATATATTTGCACACATGCATTCCGATAGAAGAAATGTATTTGCACACATGCATTCCGATAGAAGAAATTTAAGTTGACTATTAGCAGAAGCCACACGTTGAATATATGGTACCGCTCAAGTGCAAAAGTCCGTTAATTGGCAGATTAACTAGGTATTATGCAGATCAATTAGGTCTTGTGTAGATTAACTAGTTATTGTGCAGAGTAATTAGGGAAGTCCGTTAGTGTATTGAAAACTGTTTCAATTATTCACATTACCAGATAATGTGCAAATGACTTAGATCAGCGATGCCCAAAATATGAACATTCAACTCTCCCAATAATTCAATGTCAGTACTAGATCCTTAGATTTGAAGTGTAAAGAGAACATTCAACTCTCCCAATACTTCCATGTCATGTACTAGTTCCTCGGGTTTGAAATAAAATAGTTTCAGGTCAATTTCATTAAGTTTTTATATCTTTTCCATCATGTGGCCCGCGACACTAGTGTTGGAAATTAAAATGGCCCGCAGATTGAATTACGTTGGGCATCACTGACTTAGATAAAGTGTAAAAGACACTCGTTAAAGTGAAAAAAAAAAAAGAATTAACCCTACGCCACCTCTTCCCCTAACCCTAACTCTACCACAACACTAATCCTAATCTCTAACTTTTAATTTAAAAAATAGTATAGAAACTTTAGAGAGCTATTATTTTTGCTCTTTACAACTATTGAATGATACATGTTTATTAAATGGACAATCATTTTACTCCGCCCACCCACCCCCTCCTTTTTTCCCACTGGGCAGAGAAACAAATCCTGATAAAGCGAAATATTAAATCTAATTGACTATATAACATTCGAATGATAGAACTTTAGATCTACAGTCCACACAATTCACGTATTAAACTTTTCAATGAATAGGGCCTACATGCAAAAATACCCGATGACAAATGTTCTGTTTAAGATAAATATTTCTAGTTTCTAGCCAAGTTGAAATTAATTTATTTTTAATTATTTCTTTTTCAATACTTTGAACAAATTTAACTGTCAAACTAGACTATTTTTTTTTTAGTATGAAAATAACAACCTTTTACAACAATAAAGAATAATATTTTTTTCTTCTTTTAACTCGCATCGTATATGACAGAAATAATAAAATAATACTCTAAAGTTGTTGAAAACATTTCTCAGTTCAAACTGCCTACGTGACAACTAATTTTATCTATAATTAAAGTGTACGTTACATAATGAGCAGCAAGGTCCAAAAAATCCTGGCAAACATCCTTCAGGGCAAATTTTGAGGTTAACATTACAGACACTGTCACCAGCACAGTTTTGTATTTCTGCGGAATTTTACATGCGAAAGAAAACTTTTAAACCCTGTCATTTTTTTTTTCTTGAACGTAATTAACTATGTATGGAGAAGATCATTTATTTTGTACCTCGTTTTTTTAAAGGCCCCCGAAAGGGGAAAAGATGCTATTAGTTTTGTGCGGCCTGTCTGTCCGTCTGTCCGTCCGTCCGTTTAGATCTCGTAAACTAGAAAAGAGAGTGAAAATCCGACATCATAATATTTTAGACCATTCAAAGTTCCGATGCAACGGCTACTTTTCTCTTTTCTGAAAGCAAAAAATCTAATTTTTTAAATCCCTTATGCAAGCAGTTTTTTCATACCAATACACAACTTTTACAACTATTCACTATTAATAGTAACAAACACTTCAGACTCTTTGTTAGGAGAGACAGCTATTTACTATATTTTCAATACATTAATGCAAACGGTTGTAGATTTTTTGCCAAATTTTTTTTTATAATTTTTTTGTTAAGTTTTGAAAGTTCCGTTATATTAAGTACTATATTACACACACAAAAAATGTTTACTTTATTTTAAAGAAAAAAAAATATTTAGAATGCATATAAGTCAAAAATAATTTAAAACAACAATTAATAAGTAGTTTTTCATATTATCACGTGAACTGCAATTCAGGGCACACAACATAGAACACCTAACCAAAGATATAGAAAAAAATGGGGGGGGGGGTACGGAAATGTTTTATTCTTGAGGAGTAAGAGATTGGCCCTTTACAAGACAATTAGATCAATTATGTATGCATTATAAGACATCCGCCAGGCAGGTTAACATCTAACTTTACATTCACTTTCACCTATCCTTTGGTCTGCTGGACCGCTGGGCCATCATACAGGATCTGTCAACCTTCCTTCTCCATTCTTCTCTGTTATTTGTCTTTGATAGAATTTCATTCTGACAATATTGAAACCTGCCTTTTTTACCTTCCTAGGTGGACCACTTCGTCTTCCGATTTTTGAGTTTGTGTTTTCACACCAACTGTCTTTGTAACCTTGTTTTTTTACTTTATTGAATATATAATGGATCTTCTAAAAGCAAATACATTTTAAAAAGTTTTTCCTCGACTTTGGTTTTCTAACCTTAGAGCCATCTTAAAGGTGAAATACCTTTGCATATTTCCTATAGTGGTATAGAGACTGATATGGACACTAATAATTTAAATAGAACAATTGAGATTTAGAACAAATTTTACCAAGTAATAATATTTTAGGGCCTCGTATACAAATATGTCTTTTATGTATTTTATAATGCGTATAAAAATAATGTAAATAACGCAATAGACAGAAATGAATATGCAGTTAGGTGAAAAAAGAGACATTTTAAAAAGAGAAAGACACATGAAAAGTGATATGGAAAGAAATAGAGAAAGAGACATTGAAAGAAAAAGAAAAAAAATTTAAAGTGAGAGAGAAAGTACATTGAAAGAGAGAGAAAAAAATACCGATAGAGAGAGAGAGAGAGAGAGAAAGAGACATGGAACGAGAGAAAAGTAGACATGAAAACAGAGAGAAAGGGACACGAGAGCTCCCTGGTTTGGAAAACCACTGCGCAGTTCATCTCATATATTGGTCTAGTCATCTGAACACTCCAACATAAAAATGAGAACGAGGAACAAGAAGATGAGAAGAGAGATAGAAAGAGACAGAAACATGGAAAGAGATAGAGAAAGAAACATGGAAAGAGATAGAGAAAGAGACATGGAAAGAGATAGAGACAGAAACATGGAAAGAGATAGAGAAAGAAACATGGAAAGAGATAGAGACAGAAACATGGAAAGAGATAGAGAAAGAGACATGGAAAGAGATAGAGAAAGAGACATGGAAAGAGATAGAGAAAGAGACATGGAAAGAGATAGAGAAAGAGACATGGAAAGAGATAGAGAAAGAGACATGGAAAGAGATAGAGAAAGAGACATGGAAAGAGAAAGTTAGAATGAAAAAAATAAATGGAGAAGGAGAAAGCTTTGCCGATGGATTTCAAACAGTAACTAAAAATGACATACCTTTATTTCCGACATCTTCATCAACGAGGCCATCTAAATCATTATCTGTACAAAGGTCACAATCAAGAAATGAATCCCCTGTAACTTTATTAAACAAATTGTGTAAGAGTCCCATTAAGGGTTCAAACCGATTCCCCATTGAAAACTTTTAACCCCGATGGAAGGTTGGATTGTGTTCCAACCTCTATGTTTGAAGAGCTCCATCATGTTGGGGCGGGGATGAGGCTGAGAGGCAGAACCGGCTTGGCAACCTATCAAGGGGGCTCGAGTTCCAATCCCGTTTCGAGTCAAGCTGTGTTGGCTGAGTTCCTAAAGACATCAAGAAACCCTCATCCCCCAGCCCACCTGACGGATCCACAGAAATGAGTGGAGCAGATCGCATTCAATAGTCTTGCTGCAGATGTTTACGATCAACTAAACACTATCAAGGAGGATAAATTAAAACTTCCGTCTTGGGAATTAAATAACAAGAATTGACCTATATAATGTTGACAAAGTCACAATGCCTAGCAGTTGCGCTTCCTATCAAGTCTTCACTATCACCGCTAGTTAGTTACACATTATTATCTTCATAAGTTGTTAGTCGTCGAGTAAAAGTAGAAGTATCCACTATACTGAAACTTTGTTGTGCCCTCAGTGGAAGAGCATATAGAAATGTAATTCTGTAGTTCTAAATACGTTCACAAACACTATCAAACACATTTTCAAAAACATAGTTTATCACCACTTCTTTTTTTTTAAACACCGGATACACCAAAAACCTTGCAACATATGTGTATGAAAATCTCCTATAGTAGTTTAAAATTACGAATGAAAAAACAAAACGGGACAATCCATTAACTTAGAACAGAGGACTCCTTATGTATTAATTAGGGATTTAAGTATAAATATAAATACGTACATACATACATACATACAAGGTTTGCTTGCTTAAGAGTATAGGATTGGGAAATGACCCCAGAACGCGACTGACATGCACACACACATATATTTTGTACTTGCAGCAACCTAAAATTCATATTTCATACAAAACCTGTTTTGTCGTTAACCTCTTCATCGCTGTAGCCATCACAATCGTTATCTATTCCATCATCTTCTTTCATTGTGCCCAACGATAAGATGCATTCCTTTAGAGACAGAAAAACAATTACTCTTGGCATAGAGAATAATGAGTATAAAAGTTGACAAATCAAAGAAGCAGAAGAAAGAAAAAAGAGAAAGATAAAACGCTATGGCACACACACCCCCCTGTGATAACGCAGTGGGTATCGCGTCACATTGGTGTTACTGGCAACACCATGGCAGACTCCTTGGCCCACTAAGGAGACTTAAACACCACTAACCGAGCAGGCTGTGTTGTCATTATGCTCTGGCTAGAATAAAATAAAAATAGAAATGGGAAAACGGTCAGGAGCACATGAGGCCTTGACCGCACTTCCCCGTGGTGGAGACTGTCCAGGCCTGAGTAAGCTATTATAGCAGAGTGCAGGACAGGCCATTGTCCTGTTGGCTCATATTTCTCACGGCTATGGCCAAATTTCGATTCACGGTGCCCCCGCTGCGGGGAGAAAGAGGAAACCGTGCCTCATATTCTGTTTGACTGCTCCAGACTTGCTGATCTCCGTCTCGACAGGTCTGAGAAACCAGGGCTTTTGCAAGAGCATTGGATGATGAAGATGATGACAAATAACCATAGACAAATAAACCAAAAAAGATGGACCAAACAAAAGTAACTAGAAAAACGTACTACGATACAGTTACACTTATGCAAAGAGAGAAATACACAAAGAAATGGGATAATCAAATAGAGAATGGAAAGAGAAAGAGAGAAAATGAAAGAAAAAAAAAAGAATGAAAGAGAGGCTGGGAAAATGAGAAATATGAAAAGATGTATGGAAAGAAAGAAAAGTGAGAGGGGAGACAGTAACAACAACAAAAAAGTGAGGGGGGGAGACAGTAACAACAACAAAAAAGTGAGGGGGGGAGACAGTAACAACAACAAAAAAGTGAGGGGGGGAGACAGTAACAACAACAAAAAAGTGAGGGGGGGAGACAGTAACAACAAAAAAAAGTGAGGGGGGGAGACAGTAACAACAACAAAAAGTGAGATGATAGACAGTAACAACAACAAAAAAGTGAGGGGGGGAGACAGTAACAACAACAAAAAGTGAGAGGGGGAGACAGTAACAACAACAAAAAGTGAGGGGGGGAGACAGTAACAACAACAAAAAGTGAGAGAGGAGACAGCAACAACAAAAAGAAATGGAAAAAGTGTTAATGAAAACAGAATTAGGGAAAGTGAGAAAAAAAGGGAAAAAAGTTAGAAAGAAAAACGGAACGAGAGGGAGAGACAAAACAGAGAAGGAGAAGAGATCAAGGTCAAGAAGAAAAAAAAGAAAAAAAAAACTAAAGAAAAAAACAAAACAAAACAAAGAAAGAAACAAAACAAAACAAAGAAAAAACAAAACAAAACAAAGAAAAAACAAAACGATACAAAGAAAGAAAAAAAACAAAACAAAAAAAGAAACAAAACAAAACAAAGAAAGAAACAAAACAAAACAAAGAAAAAACAAAACAAAACAAAGAAAGAAACAAAACAAAACAAAGAAAGAAACAAAACAAAACAAAGAAAGAAACAAAACAAAGAATAAAAAACAAGTAAAACAAAGAAAGAAACAAAACAAAACAAAGAATCAGAAAAGGAGAACAGAGATAGGGAGAGGTATAAAGGCAAAACAAAGAGAAAGAAAAAGAGAAGAAAAGAGAGATACAAAAAGAAAAGAAAGGCAGAGTTGGAAATACACCAAAAATACAGATTCAATTTATAAGAGAGTAGGAGAAAGACAAGAGAACAGAAAAGATAAAGACAAACAAAGAGAAAAAAAGACTAAAAAAAAAACAATGAAATCATAGAGAAGAAACGGCAAAAAAAAAGATGGATAGAGGAAAAGAGAATAAAAACGGAAAGAAATAAAGAGACATAGTGAAAGAGAGCAAGACAAAGAAAAAAGGATAAAAAGGAAGATAAAAATGGGAAAGCAATTAAGACAATTAAAGCAAAGAGAGTGGGAAAGAAAGATAAGAAGAGACAAAGAGAAACAAACATTGACAGAAAGTGAAAGAAAGATAAGAAGAGACAAAGAGAAACAAACATTGACAGAAAGTGAAAGAAAGATAAGAAGAGACAAAGAGAAACAAACATTGACAGAAAGTGAAAGAAAGATAAGAAGAGACAAAGAGAAACAAACATTGACAGAAAGTGAAAGAAAGATAAGAAGAGACAAAGAGAAACAAACATTGACAGAAAGTGAAAGAAAGATAAGAAGAGACAAAGAGAAACAAACATTGACAGAGAGAGAGAGACCAAAAAAAGGCAACTCATAACATACTCGTCAAATATATTGTATCTGTTCTCAATATAATGGCTTTCAGCAAACTGCACCACACGACACTACCGATTTAAAGAACTAGACGTGTCTCCAAATAAGTAGAATTTTAATGTCAAATATACCACAGCCAATATTGTGCAAACACCTAATACTGACTGTACAAATCTTCTACCGAGTTATCTGAACTGCAGTATCAACTCTGTACTGTTGTAGCAAGAACTCTATTGGCTTCTTTGTACCTTGTTCAACTTAGGTTGTACCGTACTAAATCGTAGATCAAGAAGTTGGGACTGATCCGACTCTGATACATTTGCTGTTTATATACGGCACCTAATGGCCTTCTAGAACAGAACAGAACTTCACTCGACTCTACATCTGACGTGAATGGCCTGAGGACTATTCAAAACACTGACACAGTTTCTTTATACATATATATAATATGTTTTAATAAGGTTCGTCTTGAAGTCTGAAGATTAATGAGGAATGCAGTATTACCTGTGGCTACGCAGTCCCAGCTGTGACCTATATATTTTGCCACATCCAAGGGCAAGCATAACCATTGCCCGCCGGAGTTGATTAAGATTTTCTTTTCGCCGTCTGCGTCTGTCCTCGGCAGCGGATTTTCTTTTGGTTAATGAGGAATGCAATGATTCTCGTGACTACGCAATCCCAGCTTTGAACTACATATTTTGCCAGGTGCTATATACTGTATATGTCAGTCACATTTTTAAGTCCAACAGTGAATATGCTTACCGTTGACATGTAGGCTATTCCAGCTGGATGCATGTATGCATAATTTCTCCCGTGTCCGTAGATGTAGCAGCCAAATGTCTGTTCTCCAGTAGTCAGAGCTTCATGGACGCCGGATGAAATCGTACAAGTTCCTTGACTATAATTGAGATCCCTACTTAAATTAGTCCAACCTGCGTCACTGTAACAATAGAAATATCAACAGATTTTACTATTTGAAGTGTTCATGTTTAGCAAATAACTATAAAATGCTTGCTTTTCTGTGTGTGTGTGTGCATTTCCTGTATTGAATATTCTGTGTACACTTTGTACTGTATTTTAAACGACATTTTTTGTATTTGCTGTGTAAAATCATATTTCTATGTTCTTTCTCTTGTGACAAAAACTCATTTGCATTAATTAGTTGGCAATCGTACAATGATTTATGCATATAGCAACTTTGACATTTAAATGTGTGTTTATTATTTTATTTTCTATCTGTCAGTTGGATGTCTGTCTCTGCTCTCCTCATTCTGGCTCTTCTTTGGGGGTTTTTACATCGTTTATTTAAAAAACAATTCCTTGTAACGTAGGACGTAATCATCTCGTAGGACGTAATCATCTTCTTGTTTTGAAGTAACGTCTGTATTATATAAGATAAGAAGATAACCTTTTTACATTTTTGCTCATCGCTTTTTTACAAAGCTCACTCTTTCTCCTGTCTGCATAAGTAAAAATGGTGTACACGCTATTTCTCCCACACCAATTCTCGGATGTAGGCAAGACATGCTTCAATTTTAAACAAAAAGTAGCTAGACAATTAATTACTGGTAAGTCATTATCAAGTTCAATAGCTAAAAGAGAAACTAATACTTCAGTATTCACAGATTTTGTTAAAATGTTGTGTTTAGTTGTCTTAAATAACCGTTAAAAATATTTCTCTCTTAAATATTCCCCATTTAAACTAGTATTTATTGTATATAACAAAGCATAAATCAATAAACAAAAATGCTCTATTAGTCAAATAATTATTGGTAATTAATTTTTTGGTTTGATATCGAATGAGAAAATAACTTGTACATTATTGGTAAACATAGTTTTAAGGACGGAGTTCTTCCCCTTTTTATAAGCTTTTTTTCAAATGATTTTTTGCGGCCCCCGAAAGGGGAAAAGACGCTATTAGTTTTGTGTGAAATGTCTGTCCGTCTGTCCGTCCGTCCCGTTTAAATCTCGTTAACTAGAAAAGAGAATGAAAATCCGACATCACAATATTTTAGACCATTCAAAGTTCTGATGCAACGGCAACTTTTTTCTTTTCTGAAAGCGAAAAATCTAATTTTCTAAATTACTTATGCAAGCAGCTTTTTCATAAAAATACACAACTTTTACAATTATTAACTATTAAACACTCAATCACTTGAGGCTCTTTATCAGGGGAGACATCTCTTCACCATATTTTGAACACATTTATGCAAAAATTTGTAGATTTTTTGTCAAAAATTTTTGTTTTTATATTTGTATTGTTAAGTTGTGTAAGTTTTGTTATACTAAGTACTACAGTTACACACAAACAAATGTTTACAATTTTTGAAAGAGAAAAAATCTATTTAGTATGCATAATAAGTTAGACATAACTTAAAAGGAATAGTAATCTTATCAATTGCATTTTTTTTTAATTGGAGGTTACATGTCCTCCTATAGATATAATCTAAAACAGGGGTGGGCAAATTACGGCGCGCGGGCCACAAGCGGACCGCCGCAGTGTTTTATGCGGCCCGCCGACACCTTCAGACATCAGGTGTGCCCACAGTATATAGATATAAAAATGCAAATATTTCAACTAAAATATCTATATAAATTATTGAAACTGTCTCGTTATAAAAAGTTTTAAGTAAACGAAGATTATGCTTATTGGCTAGAATGGCTATTGGCTTTAGAATGCACCATTGAAGGACATGGTCAGCATTCTCTCGTGATGCTCCACAAGGGAAGGCTTCGCTCGTCCCGACATTTAACTTCAGGAAAATAAATTGTCTCATTCAGTGAGCAAGCATTTTTTTGAGGAAACTAAACAAGTATAATCACTGGTCAATGTTGACTGACTGTAATTTGACAGCAGTCATAGGGGTAACAACTAGTAAGCTAATTCCACAGCTTCGGAACATTATGCACGAGTGTAAGAAGTAAAATACTTCACATTAAATACAACTGTATACTTGTGGGAATATTGTGGTATAAAAAGACAACAGCAATTTAAAAAATCGTAATACAGTGTATATATGAATTAAAAGACATTCTACACAGCAAGCTTATCTTTCTAAGATATATATATATATATATATGCGGCCCGCCATTACCAAACTATTTTTAATGCGGCCCTCGATACAAAAATGTTGCCCACCCATGTTCTAGAGGATACGAATAAGAGATTGAGCCTTTTCAAAATAGTTAAATCATATATAAGACATCAGTTAGGAAAGGGGAGGCGCAGTTGCTGAGTGGAAAAGCGCTTGGCTTCCGAACCGGGGGTCCCGAGTTCGAATCCTGGTGAAGACTGGGATTTTTCAACTTCGGAATCCTAGGGCGCCCCCTAGTCCACCCAGCTCTAATGGGCACCTGACATTAGTTGGGGAAAAGCAAAGGCGGTTGGTCGTTGTGCTGGCTACATGACACCCTCGTTAACCGTTGGCCACAAAAACAGATGACCTTTACATCATCTGCCCTATAGACCACAAGGTATGAAAAGGGAACTAGTTAGGCCAGGTTCACATCTAACTTTACATTCACTTTCACCTATCCTTTGATCTGCTGGACCGTTTCGGCACTATACAAGATATGTCAACCTTCCTTTTCCATTCTTATCTGTCATTTGTCTTTGATATAATTTTATTCGGATATTCTTTCTGAAAATATTGAAGCCTGCCTTGGTCGACCACTTCGGGGGCCCATTTTGAGTTTGTGTTTCCACACAAACTATCTTTGCAACCTTGTTATTTTAGAATAAGATACGAGATCAATAAATCTCTTTATCAGATTGCAGGAATTGCAGCTTTTCAGTAGCCTAGATCTAGATCTAGTTATAGACCTAGACGGTGGTCTAAATCTATAATTTGATCTACTTTGATCCAGATTAGTTCTAGATCTAAGTCTTATACACACATGGTCAGATCTAGAATCTAGACTAGATGGATCTAAATCTTTATAGATCTAAATCTACATCTATCTAAATCTACATCTATTTAGATCTTAATGTTATCTAAACCTTAATCTAGATTTACGTAGCATATCCATGTTTTACATCATAAAACGCAATACTAGATAAAATATCTAGATCTATAAAAGTCCAGTGAATTAGGTTGAACTAAATAATCAATTAATAACCAACAGTCGGAAGACTTGAAATAAACTGACACATTAAAAGGAACGCTTAATTTGCATCAGCAAGATCTTGTAAATAATATTGCTACGAATCTCACTATCCAGGCTCTCTGCAAACTGCACCATACACCACCAACTTAAAGAACTTGACAACTCAGGGCTCCAAGGTAACGTAACACTTTAATAGTTGAATAAATAACAGCCAATACTGTACAATTGGCAAAACGTGCACTGTACAAATATCTCTCCGATAACACCGTACCGCCGTATCAACTCTTGCACTGGCCTCTCCGTCTCGTTCCGGGCTTGCACTGGGTTCAACAGTTCAGGACTGACTTCACACACTAGGCTCGTTGTGTCGGACTCGATCACAGACCAAGATCAAGACGCCAGTCGTCTCAACTGTACTTGACAGTACTCCGCACTGAACTGTCGTAATGCTCCGTACAGAACCACACCGCTGAACTGTGCTGTAGTCGACCGGACTGTAGTGAACCGGGCTCTGAACCTCGCTGTATTGATCCCCTTTTCTCGACCGTCTTGACTGCGATACCTCCGCTCTTATATAGGGTCCCTAATGGCCTTCTCGAACCGGACAGAACGCCGCTCGACGTTTCTAGGTGGCCAGATGACTACAACTCTCGTGACGCTCCAGAGCTCTGTTCACGACGGTGATCCTTCCCGAACCGTCCTGTTGACACTCGACTCGGGTGACCGTCGTAACTCGTCACGGTTGACCGCTCGTCTAGCGCTGGCCTGGGGCGATTTGCGTCGGCTGACCACACTCACACCACTACCCCTCTCTGTGCCACCACCAGGTTTATAACACTATAAATTTTCGAGCGTTAGCGCGCAGAAAAAAGACAATGCTAGATCTTTATCGTGGGAGGCCTATTCATTTCCAGGCACGCACTGATCTATATAAATGATTTGCAACAACTTATTTTTTAGGTAATTTTTTTTTATATTTTGCATGGGAAATGCGTATTTTTAGATGATAAACCGTACTCGCATAATTACGCGTCCATTTGCGCACATGATACTCAAGATTCGTATTTGTAGACAACTTATTATGAGGTAAACTGCCACAACTTTTAATAGAGTTTGACACCTATCGGCTGGACATCCTTGGGATCTGTGGACATCAAATGGACAACTAATCAATGATGGCAAGACCATAATATACTCAGGACACTATAAGGAACATGCTGGTAGTGTAGGCATGGTCATGTCATAAATAGTAGCCTCGGCGCTTATTGCTCGACTCCAAGCCAACCAAATCAAAATCACTACCATCCAAGTAAATGCAATGACCGACGGAACATTCAGACGATACCATCAATCACTAGCTATTAGGATCAACTTCAAACTACACCTCTAATGAAACGCTCCGTGACCTAAGTCTAATGATGGGAGTCGTTAACTCCAAAACCAATCCCAACCAAACTTGGTTTTAAATTCGTAATGGGATAATATGGCTTTGCAGACAAAATCAGTGATAACAAAACATATGCCAGACATGGAAGTCATTTGTCAAAAAAGAGAAAGGACTAAATGTGGCTCAACAAAAATGGCTAAGACAGATTTTTGGAGCCAGTTCTAGAAATCGGGTCTCTAAAGAAAGTTTCTTGCCAGAGCACTACGGAAAGGATTGAGTCCTTCCTGCTCTGAATTTTAAATAGAAGTTCATCTCAAAAGGGGGGGGGGGGTCAGAGCAGTGGACACCAGGTGGGAAGAGGCTTAAGACATTGCCAGTGACAGATCTTTGAAGAGACAGCTTGCTTCCTAATGTACACCAAACGGTGCGGGAGGAGCTTAGTCTAAGTAAGTAATATATAGATATAGATATAGATATAAATATAGATATAGATATAGATATTATTTAACGTAATCGATACTACAATTTCGTAGCTAATGAAATGTATGGAAGAATCTGTACTTGTGGGTCTTTATAGATATTTTTTTTATAGAGAGACGTGTGCATAAATAAATTAATAAATATTTGTTTAAAAAATCAACGGGTGTAGCATGTGAAGAATTCTAATAATGTATAAAGTAAACTGTAAAGTTGTGTTTAAAATAAAACAACTCACCCAGGCTGGCCACCATCTAATCGAAACTCTTTTATATGTAAGTAAGATATTATTATAAATAGAAACCTAGAACTATCTTCTTCTGAGACAGGGACGCTGTGGAGATAGAATAAGTGACAATTACCGAATTGCGTGTACGCTTTAGTTATATAATAATAATAATAATAATAATAATGATAATAATAATCTTTCTTGTCCGTATGGAAATTTGTCTTACAATTTGTGCATTACACCAATCAAAAAACAGTATAACTATAAGAAACCAAAGTGTACATTCACACCAGACGCACTCATAATTTACATGTGACAAAGTTTATACCAAATTGTTCTTATTTAAAGATTGGATTGCCAGAGGAACAAAACAGTGTTGTGTCTGTTTGTCTTTGCCATCGGTGTCTTGTATCTCTTTTGTGATGGCAAAATCACAAAATCCTGACACAATATAAAAGTTAAATTTAAAAGAATAAATTTTACATTTGAGCTCGGTCCAATAATTGTTCATGGAAAGTACATATTTACCCGAACTAAGTCTGGACACATTTTAGCTCTGACAAACAAGAACTTCCAACCCAAAAATTGTTTTTAAGGTTTTTAGTTCTAAATGTCATTGTACAAGGCTCATGGAATTGAACATTTTTTTAGTGCCCCTACATAAAAAAAAATTATGGCTTTTGTATAGCGCTACTTTCATGCTAATAGCATGCTCAGAGCGCTCTGGTCCAATCTCAGTTGTGAACCAGTGGGGGGGGGGGGAGGTGGTATCTTTCAGGTGTTTCCTTGCTGCATTCAGGCGCTCAGTATTCTACATTCTAGAAAAAAATGTTCCATACGTCGAGTTTTTTTCAGTTGCAGTTTTGCGTAAAACGATTGACCTACTAATGGCTTGTTAGAAAGTCTTTGCAGTGTAACTTCTCAAATAGTGACGTTCAGACATTTAAGGTTGCGTTAGTGCATAAACTCTTGGGGACTTTAAAGTGGAATTTTTAGTATGCTCCGTAAACAGTTTGACTTTTCGCGAAACCTCTTCACTTCATGTAACATCTGATGATGCTAAATCTCGAGGTTACAGGGTAGTGTGGTAGAGTGGGCAGTCCACCGCACTTTCCCACTCTGATCGACTTAAAATCATTGGCTTAGTGTTCTAAAAAGGGTTTCATCAAATTCCATTTCGGACATAAATGTTGGAGCAAAGTCTAAATATAAATGTAAAATTTAATTTAAAGTTTATATTTATATTGTAATAATTTAATACCATAACAAACTATTACACTGCATACGATTGGAGAACATTTGGACTAAATCTATGTCAGTTTTCAATAGAAGTTCAATGGTATCATTATTATATTACTTATATAGTTTGTTTGGTTCAAACAGTACCTACAAAGGTGAAATATATTTTAATAGTGTGATTAAAGCCGGGTGTTTCACTGGAATAGTGAGATCAATATTAAAATAAATGTCACACATTGTCACACATAGTGTAAATCAATCTCTTTGACTAATCCAAGCTTTATCGGTAAATAAAAGTTAAATGCACCCAAACTCTCTATACATTAGGCTTTTCTTTAGGCCCAAAGATTTGTATTACATTTCAATATTTCACATGGCTACACAGTTCCAGCTGCGACCTACATATTTTGTGATATCCAGCCCAGACATAACCGTTGTCCTGGGGCCCTTCGAACCTGACGAACTATAAGCAGTCCCTGTGTGCTGCCCATTCTGGCCCATACTGACCGGGAGAATCGCAGAATCGCCATACGAGCGGCGCTCAGAATACCCTTCACGAAGAGTCGGTAAATCCGGTTAATGCATCAAACTTGGACTTCCAGCCCGTTCAAAGAGGCATTCGATGCACTCTTAAACAGATCCCCATTGGCACGCTTGTACACCCATTTTGGTTCTGTGTATGGGGACTTCGTGTCAAGTTCGATAGTAACCAAGGCCGGCAGATGGTCGCTACCGACATGTTCGAGCATGTCCACTCTTAATTGCAACTTTAAATCAGCTGACACTAGTGCCAAGTCTGGTCGCGAACCCCCCCCCCCCATTGCAAGTGTGCAAGAAGGTCGGGGGGCTGTCTTTACACTGCAAAACATCCAGATTTGTTTCATCGCATATCTCGAGTAGTCGCAGCCATCTGACATGTGCCTTCGGACAACCACAGGTGGGTGACTTAGCCTTAAAATCGACAGCAACGATCATTCTTGTGCCCTAGGACCCACGCCATTGGAATAGCAGCTCAAACTTGGGTGGGTTCTAAAAGTTTATGCATGCGAATCGCTGACCAAATTTGAACACCTCAATTGTCAACGTATCCGTCTGTCCGGGTCTCACAGGGGCGCTGGATTCCACAACATGGGCCGTAAACGAATTCCTTACAAACGTAACGAGTACCTGGCACCGCGAGCAGTAACACCGGTAAGCCGTAAAGCCATAAAGAATTGGTGGTCCCTCGTCCGGACGTTGAGTTTCCTGACACATGAGGACATCTACCTCGTATCGCTCTACAATTGTATGGACCTCGACCCGTTTCAGCAAGAGCTGCCGATTCAGGTTAAGGTGGATTATCCGAAGCTGTTTGCTACGGTCGTAACCTGTTGGGGGGGGGGGGGGAGTACCACTACTTCCGTTTGCCTTGTCTCCTGGTACAGTCACATTTTGCGATTTAGTGGGGAACATAACTCCCCCAATTAGATAGAGGCCGTCGCTGCACTCGATGAACTAGGCCCGGGCGTTGCGCCCAGCGGGTGCTGACCACCTGACTCACACCCTGTAGGGGGAACCGTTCCCCCTTTTAAAAGATTGGTTTCCAATGGTAACACACTTTGCGACCATAAACCCATTGTTTTCGTTATATGGTCGGGGCCTATTCCGTCGGTCCTGCCCGTACCCGCGTTTTCGAATATAGAACATGAAATTGAGAGAGGTTGCCCCAGGGGGCGGCGTACTGTTTGCATGGTGAGACAATAGCTTAATACCCTGGACTAGTGTCCAAGGCTGCTGAACCATTGTCAGCACTGCCTGCTCCTCTTAGCGTAAGAGGACATTTTAGAAGTCGTTTCTCACAACGTTCGTAACCAATACCGTCGGCGTGGCTGCTTTGTGCAATGCCGGTGTTTCCGGCTCCGAGACCTATCAACGTTCATGACACGTTTTTACCTCTAGCCCACCGACCTCTAGGCTTTTCGCCTCCATACCTAACCTTGTGAGTCAGATGCAGTATCTACTAGGCTCGCCATGCACGCTGGAGGCGGAGTCGGGTGGCTATTTTTACATTCGTAACGTAGCCATTAAAACCTAACCAAAAACAAGTTCCTTTTGGCCACCCCGGGGAGAGAGGTGTTCACCTGGCAGCCACGATGAGGTAGGAGCTGGAACTGCCGGGCCTGACAGTGAGAAAGAACCCTCGATGAAAAAGTAAAAAAAATGATAACTCTTTTATTTCTGCAAGTCGGACTAACGTTACCCCACGTAACTTTCGCGGCAACAGAGAGCGCGGCTCAGAAAAAAAAGATGGGGGGGGGGTGGGTGAGAGAACAAGTAATCTTCTCTGTATACATAATTCTCTACGTCGCCCAACCATGCGGGACACCGCGCACGCATGCCGACTCTCTAACCCTCCTCCCGACTTTACCCGCTCCTTCCTCGCTCTCCAGGAATGCGCACAAAGTCGTTTGCGCAAAACACATTCCATTTTGAGAACTGTGTCTTTCCGTAAATGTTCACTCGTCACTAAATAGCGGCGTATGCTACGACGCGGGTCGGCTAGTAAAAATTAGATCCAATTATAAGAGCTCAATAAACAGGATTTAAATTGCATATGTAAAAATGTATTCAATATTTTACTTCCATTAACAGTAGTCAACGTGTGGGGCAAGAGCTAGATATCTGACAAACTAAAATTCTTGAACTTACTAAAAAAGATACTTAGAGTAGAAAAACTCTACAGCGAGGACTAGACTCATAGCTACGTCTCCGTACATTTCATTAGAGCATTTTGAGTAGGTCGTAATGTAGACTTCGAAAGTTGAGTTTTCGGTACTTCGTATAGAAACAGCGTCTTCAATCTGTAGACAATACAAGTATGAAAGGATTTTCCTTCTATATTCTATGTTGTTTGAACACCAATGCATTGGGTTCATTTTCCCAACCGCTATAGTTGTCGCTGAACCTTATTAGGCGATATCTATTTCTTAACTCTACACTAAGTATAAAGGAGACTAATTTAAATTATACCACTACATCTGTCAATTACAATTTCTTTCCGTTTTTCGATAGCAAACAAAGTAATAGTTTATTAACTATTGTTTTGTTGTTTTTTGGGGGTTTTTTGGTATTAATTCTTGTTTTTTCATGTAAAAGAAATAATTGTAGGAAATGTTCACCTAATTTGAGATAGGGTGTTGGAGATATAAAGAGTACACACGTTTTACCAGACAGACAGAAGGACATATAGACTTGACATATGCTTTGTATAAAACAATCACAACAATGTATAATGTACAATACATATTCATCTTAATATAAATGAGAGACGTGTAAAGCCATCTTCAGCAAATAGCTATATTTAGCTACCCGTTTGGTGCATCCGGTGGACTGAATAAAAAGCGGTTGATAATTCATTCATTTTAAACGTTAAACGATACATTTTTTTGTTTGCTTTTGACAAAGCTTCTATCAACTCAGTCCGTCTGTCTGACTTTCTAACTGTCTGTCTTACTGTCTGTCTGGTAGAAAGTGTGTACACGTTATTTTTACCACACCCATTCTCAAATCAAATTTAAAATGTGCACAATAATTCATTAACGTAGACAAGACATAAATCAAATTTAAAATGTGCACAATAATTCATTAACGTAGACAAGACATAAATCAAATTTAAAATGTGCACAATAATTCATTAACGTAGACAAGACATAAATCAAATTTAAAATGTGCACAATAATTCATTAACCTAGACAAGACATTAAATCAAATTTAAAATGTGCACAATAATTCATTAACGTAGACAAGACATAAATCAAATTTAAAATGTGCACAATAATTCATTAACGTAGACAAGACATAAATCAAATTTAAAATGTGCACAATAATTCATTAACGTAGACAAGACATAAATCAAATTTAAAATGTGCACAATAATTCATTAACGTAGACAAGACATAAATCAAATTTAAAATGTGCACAATAATTCATTAACGTAGACAAGACATAAATCAAATTTAAAAT
This sequence comes from Biomphalaria sudanica, assembly GCA_036873155.1. NCBI lineage: Eukaryota > Metazoa > Mollusca > Gastropoda > Planorbidae > Biomphalaria > Biomphalaria sudanica. The sequence continues at coordinate 923,361 of JAZGLO010001033.1, forward strand.
GTGCACAATAATTCATTAACGTAGACAAGACATAAATCAAATTTAAAATGTGCACAATAATTCATTAACGTAGACAAGACATAAATCAAATTTAAAATGTGCACAATAATTCATTAACGTAGACAAGACATAAATCAAATTTAAAATGTGCACAATAATTCATTAACGTAGACAAGACATAAATCAAATTTAAAATGTGCACAATAATTCATTAACGTAGACAAGACATAAATCAAATTTAAAATGTGCACAATAATTCATTAACGTAGACAAGACATAAATCAAATTTAAAATGTGCACAATAATTCATTAACGTAGACAAGACATAAATCAAATTTTAAAAAAATAAATTAGTCAATTAATTAGTGGTAATTTTTTTTTTTTTAATTAACAAGGGAAATCAATCCTTCAGTTATTTCCCTAAGATAAGCTTTGTTAAAAAAAAAAGTGAGCACAAGTGAGCCTTCAACATGGCGGCGTCATTGACATTGTTTAGTTGAATGTAGTTTCAAATCTGTCTCCAATAGTCTTCTTCTACCTTCTTACGTTCTGTTCTATGTTTACAGTGTCTGACCAACACCTTACATTTTTCCATATCGATTTCTTTTCTTTTTCTTTATGTTACTGTATTCTATTTCTTAAGTGTATATTAATTCTTCAAAATTTCATGCAAACAAAGAGAGATTACTTTGATTTGAATTTATCAGGTTAAAACACAAAAACAATACATTCTGCTAAAGGAAGATTACTTATAATTTATGAAAAATGCCCGAACGTGAGACTGTAATCAGTTATCTACATTTACATTATACATTTTGCGAGGGGGAATTCCTTGGATCTTAAATATCTTTTTTTTTTTTTGGGGGGGGGGGAATGTTTTTATCCCCGGACCCTTTAAATATATTTATATGTTAGGGATGCACTAGATAGAAGCTATGGCTCCGCCCCCGGACATTTTTTTTAAACTATCCGGCGATATGAATGTAATATAGTTGGCCGGATAGTAGAAAGTGCACAGTAGTACCTATATTTCTTTTAATATGTATTAAGTGGACGTGGTTTCATAAATGTCTTTTGTGGAACATATTAACGTTTGTATCAATTTTGGTTTATTTATTAACGATCTATTTCTCATAGGCGATGTGGATCTTGCATTTTGACCAATACAAATGACACTAACGTAGTGTCGCTGAAAAATGCGCTAAAAGATCGCAACTTAGACCAACTGATAAACGTTCCAACACAGGTCAAAGGCCATACGCTTGGCGTGATTGTCACAAATACAAGTGGACTTATAGTCCAACTCAACGTCGTTGACCGGCCACTGACAATTATTTTACTGACAAACACAGATTTAAATGTCTGTTGTGATACGAACACAGATGTAAATGTATGTTGTGATTTAAACACAGATGTAAATGTCTGCTGTGATTCAAACACAGATGTAAATGTCTGCTGTGATTCAGACACAGATGTAAATGTCTGCTGTGATTTAAACACAGATGTAAATGTCTGCTGTGATTCAAACACAGATGTAAATACCAGTTCTGATGCAACCACAGATTTAAATATTTTATGTGATACAAACACAGATGTAAATGTCTGTCGTAATACAAACACAGATCTAAATGTCTGTTAGGATACAAACACATATCTAAATGTCTGCTGTGATACAAACACAGATGTAAATGTCTGATGTGATACAAAGACAGATGTGAATGTCTGCTGTGATACAAACTTATATCTAAATGTCTGCTGTGATACAAACACAGATTTAAATATCTTTTTTGATACAAACACAGATGTAAATGTCTGATGTGATACAAACACAGATCTAAATGTCTGTTGTGATACCGTAGCTATGGTTTTTCAAACTCAAACAACTTCTGTTAGGGACTTTTAGATACAACTTTAATATACCGTATTTACCTTGCCAAAATCCGTAAAGTTATAATAGGATTTAGTGCCAGTGTTTGGTATCATCATCAAAGTTGTCGGCTTCTTGAATTTGATAAATGCTTCAGCTCCCAAGTAGCGGATCGGAATTTTGGGAATGATGTAATGCGCACCTAATGTTTCTACAGGCAATAACATCTCTACAGAAAGTAAAATGACAAAGCAAGGTGAAGAGATGAATTTCAAGGCATTTGATGCATGGACATGTCTAGAGAATATTTAATGACATTGTACCTTGTGTAATGTATCTGATGTATCAATGTGCAAGTTGTAGCTCAAGTGAAATATATGTCTGAAGTCTATTTAATGTTTAAAAATAACAAAACAGGATCGTTGTTTTTGTGTATGGGTAGCGCAGAAAGAACGAGGGTTACCTTTTCCTGGCTTAATCACCGCAACGTCCATCTAAAAAAAAAATGCGTAGGCTAATAGGAATCATAATGTCCAGAGAGCTTTCACAATATCGAGTAGGCTGCATTTTATTTTCTTGTGATTTGAAAAAAAACAACACCAAGCCTTTCTCAAAAAGTGGGGAGGGTAAAGCACGCGACTTCCCTAACATCTTGACAAAGAGGTACGTACATGTATAGTGTCAGGTCTTTATGTAACGACCTTAATGATATGTTTCTGTTGTTCCGGATATAAATGTGGTATAAATCTGTGTGTGAGTGTGTGAGTCTATGTTTGCAAACAAAGCGTAGAAAAAAAAAAATTAGTAGTACTGAAAAATACGAGTCAGCCGTCTTGGACCACAGACGATTCCAGATTGCCAGATTCAAATGACGTGTTGTTGTTGTTGTTTTTTTGTTTGTTTGTTTTTGTAGTGAGATTTTGTTCCAAATACCATATTGTAAAATTACCACATTTATTTTACTTCATTTAAAGTTAAATTTGTCTAAATTGTAATAGCATATATCTATTAGTCAACGATCACATTAAACACCCAACCTTATTTTATTTCACTTAATTTAACCAATGGAATTTTTTTAGCCCGAAAGTTGAGAAACACTGTTCGAAATTCGAAATAAACCTCTTTTTTTTCTTCCGAATATGTATCATTATATGTAGAGCATGGAATGGGGTTACCTCAATCAATCAGCAAGGAAAACCAACGATTTATCAAAGTTTAAGTCACTTATCAATATGCATGATCGATTGACACATGAACGTAATATCTGCTCTTCTATCTATCTATATATAGTCGTGGTGTTAGGGTTTGGAAAAAAAATGTCCCCACCCCCTTTTCCTCAAAAGTTCTGGACCCGCCAGTGAAAGGAACAACGTTGAATTACGAGCCCTTCGATTGAATGTCATATATTGTTTAGAAATGAAATAAACCTACCAGCACTCGATTCCTCGTCTGGATTTGAAGAGCTATTACAGTACGGACTCTGACTCTGGTGACCCGATTTACAGCTGCCGGACACGACTCCTATTGGCCAAATCGCACTCACCTTCGTGCCTTTTAGTATAATAGAAGTTTCCAAAAAAGCTAAAGCAAATTATAAAAAATTCCAAAAAAAAAAAAAGGTCATCTAAAGGGGAAGAACTCCGCCCTTAAAACTATATCTATCAATACTGTACCAGTTATTTCCCTTATTCGAAATCAAACAAAATAATTAATTACCAATAATTAATTGATTAACTGGTTATTTGTGTTTATTGATTCAAGTTTTGTTAACTTTAATAAATGAATAATAATTAATTATATTTTTTAAGCCTATATATTTGATCGGACAATACGTGAGGATGAAATAGCGTTAACAATGATTTAAGGGGACTAAAGCCAACAAATTTAAGTATATCTGTTAATACTGAACTATTCCTTTCCCTTGTTGGTATCAAACAAACAAATTAATTAACAGAAATTAATTGTCTATTTGGTTACACCATTTTTGTGATTGAAATCGCAGCGGTTAATTTAACAAAAAAATGTTTAGCAGATCCCGAAAACGCAATAGCCGCTATTTGGTTTGTATCGTCTGTCCCTTTGTCCGTTCGTCCCTTTTAGATCTCAAACTAGAAAATAAAATGCAAATCGCACATCATGGTATTTTAAAGTACAGACGCAATATTCACAATTTTCTTTTCCGAATAGCTATGCAATCATATTTATCGTAAAAATAAATCACCTCGAAATGAAAATTTTCAGGGGAGGTAAGTTAAGAAGCAAACAGCATAATATACAATATTACCATTACTAGATATAATCCTGATCATATTCTATATCTAGAATTTAGCTAAATCTAGATATTTTATTGATAGGTCTAATCTTTGCTTTTTTTTATATTAATTTAAGAGATTTAAGGTTGTTGTTTTTTCTGTACTCTGCTACACTGGCACATCGAGCGAACGTGTTCAAAACTCAATTAGGACATTTGAATTTTTTCTTTCGTAAAAGCAGCATGAAAACGAAATGTTTTCTCGAAATTAATATAAAAGTAGTCTGTGCAGTGGCGTGCCTCCATCTGTGCAGTGGCGTGCCTCCATTTCTTTCTTTATGTATGTCACTTGTCACACTCAGGTATTTAAAAAAATGAAAAGATTTCGCCTCTTAATAAACAAACAATTAAATTTACTATGAACAGAAGTCTCATTATCAATTTATAGGCTTTTCTTTTTTTTTATATTAAAACCACAATACCAAAAGATGATCTAAAATCACTGTTCAGATAAATTACATTTAGTTTTCTTGCCTAAAGCTCCAAAAGTCTCCTTACCAATTATAGGTTATTCAGTTTGTTTTCAAGTTAAAAGTAACGCTAAATGATTCATTGAAATTAAGTTACTTTAAAATGAAATTTTAGAAAAAATTATAACCTCAATATTCCTTGCCGATTATCTGAGTTTGTGTGATAACACAAACTCTCTGCGTCATCTTGTTTATTCGTTATTCCGACCCAATATGCTTTTTTTTTAGCAGACATAACTAATAGTATAAGATTATACTACCTTTCGTTTTGGCGCGTTAGTTACATATGCATGCAGTGTATACAAAGCAATCATTTTTTCAATATATAAAGAGAGAGAGAGACTGACAATAGAAATCATACCTAGTAAATTTAGGATTTCAGATTGCTCAACTATGCAAAGAGATATTTGAAAGGCTTCAAGTCTAAAAAAAACAATAGATATAAATTAATATAATATTATATATACTAGACATATTTTACTCACGACCCGCGGGTCTTTATTTGCGTATTACTGTCGATATAGTCACTGAGAGTGTTTTTTAAAACATTTAAACGAAATAATAATGTAATAAATAAAGCGAATGTGTAAATGTAAAAATAGTATGAATGAAGCCATGAAATCAAAATAGCTAATCTACTTAAATCCATTTTTTCTAATTAAAAAATTTGCTTGTAGGCCTACATATATTTGATTAAAATTTGAAATAAATAGACTTAATTTTGTATGTTCATGTGTTAAAGTATAAAGTAGAGCTTGATCTACACTAATCTAGAGTAAAAAATTGGCTTTCATAGAGTTCATAATGTGCTGCGTGAAGGCTTTGCTATGCGCATGCGTGACTTTTTTTCATGAATGAATATAGGCCTATCTCAACACGGCTACGCAACTTTAGCGAACGAATGTATTAACAATGCTTTAGAAAAACAAATTTGAATGTCAATTTGATTAAAATAAGAAATGAATGGACTATAATTAGTATGTTCATGTGCTAAAGCATAAAACTCTCTTTGCGAAAAGAAGCTTTATTATCTTAGAGTTCAATAAGAGTTTTAGACCTATGACTAGAAATAGACTCAGTAGACATGTGTTAGTGTGTAACCATTTGGAAATGTCTAATGAAAGAATGTGCATCGATATATCTAAATTCGCAGATATAAATAACAAATTAATGTAAAAATGCCTTTGAAACACAAATTTGTAGGTTAATTTTATTCAATAATGAAATCAATAGACTATATTTTGTATTTTCATGTGTCAAAAAAAAAACCACTATAAGTGCAAAGTTTAGTTCTTAAAATTAGATCTAGATCTAAATCCTTTCGATCTTTTCTCATGTCAACATTGTAAACATGGCCTACATCCTTAAAACACTATAGCTGTAATAGCGTTGTTCTTTTTTTTTTTTAGGGTCTTAATTTTGTTTTAGGGCCACAATACATACACTACGGTTTAAGTTGGTACCCAAGGAACTGTTCTGCCAAGTTTTATCAAGATTGGTCAAGCGGTTTTTATTTCTATACGGGGACATACATACATACGCTAAACATTCTACTTTATAGTATAGATATATATATATATATTGTTATAAATCTGGTGGCGACACAGATTGGGGGGGGGGGGTAGTGCTGTGTGTTTTTAGACTACGCAAATCCCCCAGGCAAGCCCTACACGAGCGGTCAACCTGACGAGTAACAGTACACGCCAGTTCAGCAAGGACTTGTGTTGTAAATATTACGCACTCAAGTCACGGCGAATGTACTCAAGCGGGTGGTCAAGCGACTGTCCATCCGTTTCTAGAAGGCCAGTAGGGACCTTATATAAGAGCGAGTGTGTTAGAGTCAATACACTTCACGTTACTTCGCAAAGTGACCAGTGCGAGGAAAACCAGCACGGTGTGTGAAGTCAGTCCGGAGCAGAGGCAAGGTTTTTGGACAGTCAGTGTAATGTTGTTGCCAACTGTACAGTATTTGTGATGTATTTGAAATTAAACTGTTACTTTGGAACCCTGAGTTGAGAGGTTCTTTAAGTTCGTTGTGTCGTGTGGTGCAGTTTGAAGAGAGTCTGCATTGTGGAGAACGTTACAGTATATATATATATATATATATATATTGTTACGATTTTCTCTCCTAATCAGGCCTTCTGTAAACACTGCTAAACACAACACATCAAGAACTTGACAACAAGGCTCCAAATAATCTGGTACTTAAATAAGGGTCAACAATTGGCAACACAATCAACTACTACAACATGAGACTGTATATCACTGTACTAAACTCGTAAACTCTACTGTCTCTTCCTGGACTCGTACGTTTCACTGGAGGACTGCACCAGGACCGACTTCATGGCTGACTAACAGTCCCGGTCTCAACGCTCTCCGGTCGTGAACTGCCGCTTTCCTATACACAGTGTCTCTGGTCTGCGCAGGCTTATGATCAGATGACCATAACACGGGCGCTATTCACGTGCAAAGTTCATGCCAGCACTGTCCCTTGCCTTTCAATATAGCACGCTAAACTGTATATATATATATATATATATATATATATATATATATATATATATATATATATATATATATATATATACCACCAAGACGAAAGCAATATATGTGGACGGGAGTGTCTCTCCAAAATAGGGCTCCACAGCCATATGAAAAAGTGTTCGAGATGAACCATAGTCGTTTCACGACTGAAGGAGGCCAATGAGATAGGCCTATATTTAAAGAGAGAGAGAGAGAGAGAGAGTAAGCGATATATTTCTTTAACACTATTTATTTTTAAGACGTATCATCAAATATGTTTTTGCGGCCTTAGAAAGGGGTCTGGTGGTCTGTTTGTCTATCTGTCCGTCCCATCAAGCAAATCCATCTTCTACTGCTAGATCTATTAGACTTTTAGATTCTAGACTACATCTAGTCTAGACAGTAGATCTAGAATTCTAAATCTACATTTAGATTCTACATCTAGATCTACACATTTTATTGATAGATAATGTAATCGTTGCTTATATTGTTTGCGTTCATATATTCTAAAACTGCATCTAGTTCTAGATCTAGAAGTAGATTGAGATCACAACAGGAAGGCAGTGAAAAGTTGGACAGGAATTTTTTTTTATGCAGCACGGAAAGGAAATATTTGACCCAACTGTATTGCCAAGTAGTTTGTGCAGTGGCGTGCACAGCACAGAAAGAATATATTTATCTACGCCTTCTGTGTACACAGGGAAACTACCCTCCCTCCTATTGTGTTTTAAAGTTTCCACTAATCTTTGAGGTAAGCCTCTATTAACTTGGTCTTTCAAGATTTCATCTGTCACAAGTAGATTTTAAAAGATATGAAAAGATATATAAAGATTATTTCTCTTTTTTAATAAACCAATAAATAAATGTATTATAAGCATAAATCTCATTATCGACGAATATTTCTAAGGTATAAAAGTCTCTTTTTGAATTATAGATTATTGAGTTAATTTTTTAAGTTAAAAGTAACTTCTATGAATTTTTTGAAATTCTATTACTTTCGATAAAAAAAAATCATAACTTAAATATGCCTTGCCAATAGACGGATCCTATGGGGCGGCCTCTGAGTATGTGTGATAACACAAACTCACCTTGTAATCTTTTTATGAATTACATAAGCTAAGTTTATAAGTAGGGCCTAATCTGGGATAGCTTTATAATTAATAGCTAAAAAAAAAAAGAACATATCATTTATTTAAAAAAATGGTAGAAATATTTTCCAAACAAAGAATTACTAATGATAGCAATTTAGCTAGAAATATTTTAAGATGGAATGAGTCGGAACAATTTTTACAAGTATATGTTAGAATACTAACCGCTTCAAGGAAATCACCATCTCAGATTTGTCTGTGTATGTTTTTCCTTCGTACGTAAAGTTCTCAGTACTTTCCTTGCTGATACGAAATGTTACAATCACATTTACTGGTACAAGTCCAGCTATAATATCCACAAACGGACTACGACTTGTTTAAAAAAAAATATAGATCTATTATGTAAACCTTGTTTTACCAATAATAAGTTGCGAATGTATATAGATATGTTACATACATAATGTTACAAGATAAGACGAACTATAATGGAACAGTTAGTGATAGAAGTCGATAATAAATATTTGCATTTATAAAAATATTAAAATAATTTCAAAATAGTTACAAATAAACATTTGCCTTGCAATAGGTAGTAACGGTACAAGTAATAGCATTGAATTTCTTTATAACGACTCATTACCTACTTGATTTCAAAAGAATAGAGCCAAGTGGATTTTTTAATTGTACATGGGTGCGATCATTTACAAAAGGGTAAGTAATAAAATTCAGTGATAAAAAATCCAATCCAATGGTTAGTTCTCCTGAGTTACATAGATAATTAACAGTAGTCAGTGAAAAAAATCAACACTTAACAATGTACAATTTTTCTGAGATTTTGGAAAAATGTTTTGTCAAGAGTTTTTGTACGAAATTTCATATTGATAGGATAATAAAAAGTTTTAAAAATAAATGATTCAAGGTTTCGATTTTTTTTTATTTTAATTATCTTTGTATTCTATAGCACAGCTTTCATGCTCATTTCATACCCCCCCCCAGTCCATTATGTAGAAATCTTAACAATGAACCAGTGGGGGGAGGGGGGAGGGGGAATGCTTTACGTGCAGCCTTTAGGCGCTTAGTAACCACAACTCTATTCGAGTCGGGTGTCGAACCTACACCACCCTTAATAGGTAGCAAAGCCCAAGCGTACTTATCCTCTCGGCCACTTATCACACCTATGACGGAAATGTGAGTCTCAAGTTGTAATAGCCAAATGTGGAACATAAAACTATTTCATCTATATTTAAACTCAAACTGCAAGCAATGTGCTATTTTTTGGCTCGAATTATTACAATGCACATCTTGTGATTTTAACGAGACTGCCAAATACAATGTCAACAATATCTTTCTCAGCTTCTCGATATCTTTACCCAGTGCTGCGCTTGTCAGTCATAGAATAACTCATTGGTAGTCTGGCCCATTAAATTCCTTTAATTAGGTAATCATGTTGATCAGCGTCTTGAGTTAACAGAATACCGAAAATTTGCAAATAGAATTCAGAATACATTAGATAAATGTAATTCGTATTTTTAATAGATAATGTAAAAGAAAAATATTTGTGTATTCTAAAGTACATCAGTAAAATATTTAAGCGACTTAGACAACCTCTCAACTTTTGTTGCCAAAGATTTAAGGTGGTTTTGCAGTCTGGCTTTTCAACTAAGAGTATTTTATGTATAACGATGTTTCATCACATTGAATTATGACTTCTAACCGCTCTAAGGCTAATCCTAAAACTAACTAAATAATCATTGTAAAAAGTACGGAATGAACAATAATTCATATATTTATTGTTATTTAAATGACAAAAAGTGTGAACATTGAATAAAAAAAAGATATTAATGTCATTTTAAAAAATAAAAAATTAACATCAATAGATATAGAGCTAAGGTATAAAACAAATGTTTTGTTTTGTGTGTGTGTGTTAATCGAAAGCAACAAGCTAGGCACAGAAGACCATCCATTGATTCCCATTGGTGTATATTGTTTGTAATGTATTGGCCAGTGTTGCATATTTCTTCATAACTTATAACTCAAAGTTGGTTCAATACAGTAGGATACTCTACTTTTGATATTTGAGAGTACATTACACTCATGGTTTTCAGAGTGAATACTTTTAAATTTCAGCTATCCAGTTATTTGATAGCAGTCAGTAGAGGCAGTCATTGAAAGCAATCATTTGAGAAAGTCAGTAGAAGACAGTCAATGAAAGCAATCATTTGAGAAAGTCAGTAGAAGGCAGTCAATGAAAGCAATCATTTCAGAAAGTCAGTAGAAGTCAGTCAATGAAAGCAATCATTTGAGAAAGTCAGTAGAAGTCAGTCAATGAAAGCAATCATTTGAGAAAGTCAGTAGAAAGCAGTCAGTGAAAGCAATCATTTCAGAAAGTCAGTAAAAGTCAGTCAATGAAAGCAATCATTTGAGAAAGTCAGTAGAAGGCAGTCAATGAAAGCAATCATTTGAGAAAGTCAGTAGAAGGCAGTCATTGAAAGCAATCATTTGAAAAAGTCAGTAGAAGGCAGTCAATGAAAGCAATCATTTGAGAAAGTCAGTAGAAGGCAGTCAATGAAAGCAATCATTTGAGAAAGTCAGTAGAAGGCAGTCAATGAAAGCAATCATTTGAGAAAGTCAGTAGAAGTCAGTCAATGAAAGCAATCATTTGAGAAAGTAAGTAGAAGGCAGTCAATAAAAGCAATCATTTGAGAAAGTCAGTAGAAGTCAGTCAATGAAAGCAATCATTTGAGAAAGTCAGTAGAAGTCAGTCAATGACAGCAATCATTTGAGAAAGTCAGTAGAAGGCAGTCAATGAAAGCAATCATTTCATAAAGTCAGTAGAAGTCAGTCAATGAAAGCAATCATTTGAAAAAGTCAGTAGAAGGCAGTCAAGGAAAGCAATCATTTGAAAAAGTCAGTAGAAGGCAATCAATGAAAGCAATCATTTGAGAAAGTCAGTAGAAGGCAGTCAATGAAAGCAATCATTTGAAAAAGTCAGTAGAAGGCAATCAATGAAAGCAATCATTTGAGAAAGTCAGTAGAAGGCAGTCAATGAAAGCAATCATTTGAGAAAGTCAGTAGAAGGCAGTCAATGAAAGCAATCATTTCAGAAAGTCAGTAGAAGTCAGTCAATGAAAGCAATCATTTGAGAAAGTCAGTAGAAGGCAGTCATTGAAAGCAATCATTTGAGAAAGTCAGTAGAAGGCAGTAAATGAAAGCAATCATTTGAGAAAGTTAGTAGAAGGCAGTCAATGAAAGCAATCATTTGAGAAAGTCAGTAGAAGGCAGTCAATGAAAGCAATCATTTGAGAAAGTCAGTAGAAGTCAGTCAATGAAAGCAATCATTTGAGAAAGTCAGTAGAAGGCAGTCAATGAAAGTAATCATTTGAGAAAGTCAGTAGAAGGCAGTCAATGAAAGCAATCATTTAAAAAAGTCAGTAGAAGGCAGTCAATGAAAGCAATCATTTGAGAAAGTCAGTAGAAGTCAGTCAATGAAAGCAATCATTTGAGAAAGTCAGTAGAAGGCAGTCAGTGAAAGCAATCATTTCAGAAAGTCAGTAGATGTCAGTCAATAAAAGCAATCATTTGAGAAAGTCAGCAGAAGGCAGTCATTGAAAGCAATCATTTGAAAAAGTCAGTAGAAGGCAGTCAATGAAAGCAATCATTTGAGAAAGTCAGTAGAAGGCAGTCAATGAAAGCAATCATTTGAGAAAGTCAGTAGAAGGCAGTCATTGAGAGCAATCATTTGAAAAAGTCAGTAGAAGGCTGTCAATGAAAGCAATCATTTGAGAAAGTCAGTAGAAGGCAGTCAATGAAAGCAATCATTTGAGAAAGTCAGTAGAAGGCAGTCAATGAAAGCAATCATTTGAGAAAGTCAGTAGAAGTCAGTCAATGAAAGCAATCATTTGAGAAAGTCAGTAGAAGGCAGTCAATGAAAGCAATCATTTGAGAAAGTCAGTAGAAGTCAGTCAATGAAAGCAATCATTTGAGAAAGTCAGTAGAAGTCAGTCAATGAAAGCAATCATTTGAGAAAGTCAGTAGAAGGCAGTCAATGAAAGCAATCATTTCATAAAGTCAGTAGAAGTCAGTCAATGAAAGCAATCATTTGAAAAAGTCAGTAGAAGGCAGTCAATGAAAGCAATCATTTGAAAAAGTCAGTAGAAGGCAGTCAATGAAAGCAATCATTTCATAAAGTCAGTAGAAGTCAGTCAATGAAAGCAATCATTTGAGAAAGTCAGTAGAAGTCAGTCAATGAAAGCAATCATTTGAGAAAGTCAGTAGAAGGCAGTCAATGAAAGCAATCATTTGAGAAAGTCAGTAGAAGTCAGTCAATGAAAGCAATCATTTGAGAAAGTCAGTAGAAGTCAGTCAATGACAGCAATCATTTGAGAAAGTCAGTAGAAGGCAGTCAATGAAAGCAATCATTTCATAAAGTCAGTAGAAGTCAGTCAATGAAAGCAATCATTTGAAAAAGTCAGTAGAAGGCAGTCAAGGAAAGCAATCATTTGAAAAAGTCAGTAGAAGGCAGTCAATGAAAGCAATCATTTGAGAAAGTCAGTAGAAGGCAGTCAATGAAAGCAATCATTTGAAAAAGTCAGTAGAAGGCAATCAATGAAAGCAATCATTTGAGAAAGTCAGTAGAAGGCAGTCAATGAAAGCAATCATTTCAGAAAGTCAGTAGAAGTCAGTCAATAAAAGCAATCATTTGAGAAAGTCAGTAGAAGGCAGTCATTGAAAGCAATCATTTGAGAAAGTCAGTAGAAGGCAGTCAATGAAAGCAATCATTTGAGAAAGTTAGTAGAAGGCAGTCAATGAAAGCAATCATTTGAGAAAGTCAGTAGAAGGCAGTCAATGAAAGCAATCATTTGAGAAAGTCAGTAGAAGTCAGTCAATGAAAGCAATCATTTGAGAAAGTCAGTAGAAGGCAGTCAATGAAAGTAATCATTTGAGAAAGTCAGTAGAAGGCAGTCAATGAAAGCAATCATTTAAAAAAGTCAGTAGAAGGCAGTCAATGAAAGCAATCATTTGAGAAAGTCAGTAGAAGTCAGTCAATGAAAGCAATCATTTGAGAAAGTCAGTAGAAGGCAGTCAGTGAAAGCAATCATTTCAGAAAGTCAGTAGATGTCAGTCAATAAAAGCAATCATTTGAGAAAGTCAGTAGAAGGCAGTCAATGAAAGCAATCATTTGAGAAAGTCAGTAGAAGGATGTCATTGAAAGCAATCATTTGAAAAAGTCAGTAGAAGGCAGTCAATGAAAGCAATCATTTGAGAAAGTCAGTAGAAGGCAGTCAATGAAAGCAATCATTTGAGAAAGTCAGTAGAAGGCAGTCATTGAGAGCAATCATTTGAAAAAGTCAGTAGAAGGCTGTCAATGAAAGCAATCATTTGAGAAAGTCAGTAGAAGGCAGTCAATGAAAGCAATCATTTGAGAAAGTCAGTAGAAGGCAGTCAATGAAAGCAATCATTTGAGAAAGTCAGTAGAAGTCAGTCAATGAAAGCAATCATTTGAGAAAGTCAGTAGAAGGCAGTCAATGAAAGCAATCATTTGAGAAAGTCAGTAGAAGTCAGTCAATGAAAGCAATCATTTGAGAAAGTCAGTAGAAGTCAGTCAATGAAAGCAATCATTTGAGAAAGTCAGTAGAAGGCAGTCAATGAAAGCAATCATTTCATAAAGTCAGTAGAAGTCAGTCAATAAAAGCAATCATTTGAAAAAGTCAGTAGAAGGCAGTCAATGAAAGCAATCATTTGAAAAAGTCAGTAGAAGGCAGTCAATGAAAGCAATCATTTGAGAAAGTCAGTAGAAGGCAGTCAATGAAAGCAATCATTTGAGAAAGTCAGTAGAAGGCAGTCAATGAAAGCAATCATTTGAGAAAGTCAGTAGAAGTCAGTCAATGACAGCAATCATTTGAGAAAGTCAGTAGAAGGCAGTCAATAAAAGCAATCATTTGAGAAAGTCAGTAGAAGTCAGTCAATGAAAGCAATCATTTGAGAAAGTCAGTAGAAGTCAGTCAATGACAGCAATCATTTGAGAAAGTCAGTAGAAGGCAGTCAATGAAAGCAATCATTTCATAAAGTCAGTAGAAGTCAGTCAATGAAAGCAATCATTTGAAAAAGTCAGTAGAAGGCAGTCAAGGAAAGCAATCATTTGAAAAAGTCAGTAGAAGGCAGTCAATGAAAGCAATCATTTGAGAAAGTCAGTAGAAGGCAGTCAATGAAAGCAATCATTTGAAAAAGTCAGTAGAAGGCAATCAATGAAAGCAATCATTTGAGAAAGTCAGTAGAAGGCAGTCAATGAAAGCAATCATTTGAGAAAGTCAGTAGAAGGCAGTCAATGAAAGCAATCATTTCAGAAAGTCAGTAGAAGTCAGTCAATGAAAGCAATCATTTGAGAAAGTCAGTAGAAGGCAGTCATTGAAAGCAATCATTTGAGAAAGTCAGTAGAAGGCAGTCAATAAAAGCAATCATTTGAGAAAATTAGTAGAAGGCAGTCAATGAAAGCAATCATTTGAGAAAGTCAGTAGAAGGCAGTCAATGAAAGCAATCATTCGAGAAAGTCAGTAGAAGTCAGTCAATGAAAGCAATCATTTGAGAAAGTCAGTAGAAGGCAGTCAATGAAAGTAATCATTTGAGAAAGTCAGTAGAAGGCAGTCAATGAAAGCAATCATTTGAAAAAGTCAGTAGAAGGCAGTCAATGAAAGCAATCATTTGAGAAAGTCAGTAGAAGTCAGTCAATGAAAGCAATCATTTGAGAAAGTCAGTAGAAGGCAGTCAGTGAAAGCAATCATTTCAGAAAGTCAGTAGATGTCAGTCAATAAAAGCAATCATTTCAGAAAGTCAGTAGAAGGCAGTCAATGAAAGCAATCATTTGAGAAAGTCAGTAGAAGGCAGTCATTGAAAGCAATCATTTGAAAAAGTCAGTAGAAGGCAGTCAATGAAAGCAATCATTTGAGAAAGTCAGTAGAAGGCAGTCAATGAAAGCAATCATTTGAGAAAGTCAGTAGAAGGCAGTCATTGAGAGCAATCATTTGAAAAAGTCAGTAGAAGGCAGTCAATGAAAGCAATCATTTGAGAAAGTCAGTAGAAGGCAGTCAATGAAAGCAATCATTTGAGAAAGTCAGTAGAAGGCAGTCAATGAAAGCAATAATTTGAGAAAGTCAGTAGAAGTCAGTCAATGAAAGCAATCATTTAGAAAGTCAGTAGAAGGCAGTCAATGAAAGCAATCATTTGAGAAAGTCAGTAGAAGGCAGTCAATGAAAGCAATCATTTGAGAAAGTCAGTAGAAGTCAGTCAATGAAAGCAATCATTTGAGAAAGTCAGTAGAAGGCAGTCAATGAAAGCAATCATTTCATAAAGTCAGTAGAAGTCAGTCAATGAAAGCAATCATTTGAAAAAGTCAGTAGAAGGCAGTCAATGAAAGCAATCATTTGAAAAAGTCAGTAGAAGGCAGTCAATGAAAGCAATCATTTGAGAAAGTCAGTAGAAGGCAGTCAATGAAAGCAATCATTTGAAAAAGTCAGTAGAAGGCAGTCAATGAAAGCAATCATTTGAGAAAGTCAGTAGAATTCAGTCAATGAAAGCAATCATTTGAGAAAATCAGTAGAAGGCAGTCAATGAAAGCAATCATTTCAGAAAGTCAGTAGAAGGCAGTCAATGAAAGCAATCATTTGAGAAAGTCAGTAGAAGGCAGTCAATGAAAGCAATCATTTGAGAAAGTCAGTAGAAGTCAGTCAATGAAAGCAATCATTTCAGAAAGTCAGTAGAAGGCAGTCAATGAAAGCAATCATTTCATAAAGTCAGTAGAAGTCAGTCAATGAAAGCAATCATTTGAAAAAGTCAGAGAAGGCAGTCAATGAAAGCAATCATTTGAAAAAGTCAGTAGAAGGCAGTCAATGAAAGCAATCATTTGAGAAAGTCAGTAGAAGGCAGTCAATGAAAGCAATCATTTGAGAAAGTCAGTAGAATTCAGTCAATGAAAGCAATCATTTGAGAAAGTCAGTAGAAGGCAGTCAATGAAAGCAATCATTTCATAAAGTCAGTAGAAGTCAGTCAATGACAGCAATCATTTGAGAAAGTCAGTAGAAGGCAGTCAATGAAAGCAATCATTTCATAAAGTCAGTAGAAGTCAGTCAATGAAAGCAATCATTTGAAAAAGTCAGTAGATGGCAGTCAAGGAAAGCAATCATTTGAAAAAGTCAGTAGAAGGCAGTCAATGAAAGCAATCATTTGAGAAAGTCAGTAGAAGGCAGTCAATGAAAGCAATCATTTGAAAAAGTCAGTAGAAGGCAATCAATGAAAGCAATCATTTGAGAAAGTCAGTAGAAGGCAGTCAATGAAAGCAATCATTTGAGAAAGTCAGTAGAAGGCAGTCAATGAAAGCAATCATTTCAGAAAGTCAGTAGAAGTCAGTCAATGAAAGCAATCATTTGAGAAAGTCAGTAGAAGGCAGTCATTGAAAGCAATCATTTGAGAAAGTCAGTAGAAGGCAGTCAATGAAAGCAATCATTTGAGAAAGTTAGTAGAAGGCAGTCAATGAAAGCAATCATTTGAGAAAGTCAGTAGAAGGCAGTCAATGAAAGCAATCATTCGAGAAAGTCAGTAGAAGTCAGTCAATGAAAGCAATCATTTGAGAAAGTCAGTAGAAGGCAGTCAATGAAAGTAATCATTTGAGAAAGTCAGTAGAAGGCAGTCAATGAAAGCAATCATTTGAAAAAGTCAGTAGAAGGCAGTCAATGAAAGCAATCATTTGAGAAAGTCAGTAGAAGTCAGTCAATGAAAGCAATCATTTGAGAAAGTCAGTAGAAGGCAGTCAGTGAAAGCAATCATTTCAGAAAGTCAGTAGATGTCAGTCAATAAAAGCAATCATTTGAGAAAGTCAGTAGAAGGCAGTCAATGAAAGCAATCATTTGAGAAAGTCAGTAGAAGGCAGTCATTGAAAGCAATCATTTGAAAAAGTCAGTAGAAGGCAGTCAATGAAAGCAATCATTTGAGAAAGTCAGTAGAAGGCAGTCAATGAAAGCAATCATTTGAGAAAGTCAGTAGAAGGCAGTCAATGAAAGCAATCATTTGAAAAAGTCAGTAGAAGGCAGTCAATGAAAGCAATCATTTGAGAAAGTCAGTAGAATTCAGTCAATGAAAGCAATCATTTGAGAAAATCAGTAGAAGGCAGTCAATGAAAGCAATCATTTCAGAAAGTCAGTAGAAGGCAGTCAATGAAAGCAATCATTTGAGAAAGTCAGTAGAAGGCAGTCAATGAAAGCAATCATTTGAGAAAGTCAGTAGAAGTCAGTCAATGAAAGCAATCATTTCAGAAAGTCAGTAGAAGGCAGTCAATGAAAGCAATCATTTCATAAAGTCAGTAGAAGTCAGTCAATGAAAGCAATCATTTGAAAAAGTCAGTAGAAGGCAGTCAATGAAAGCAATCATTTGAGAAAGTCAGTAGAAGGCAGTCAATGAAAGCAATCATTTGAGAAAGTCAGTAGAATTCAGTCAATGAAAGCAATCATTTGAGAAAGTCAGTAGAAGGCAGTCAATGAAAGCAATCATTTCAGAAAGTCAGTAGAAGTCAGTCAATGAAAGCAATCATTTCAGAAAGTCAGTAGAAGTCAGTCAATGAAAGCAATCATTTGAGAAAGTCAGTAGAAGGCAGTCATTGAAAGCAATCATTTGAGAAAGACAGTAGAAGGCAGTCATTGAAAGCAATCATTTGAAAAAGTCAGTAGAAGACAGTCAATGAAAGCAATCATTTGAGAAAGTCAGTAGAAGGCAGTCAATGAAAGCAATCATTTGAGAAAGTCAGTAGAAGGCAGTCAATGAAAGCAATCATTTGAGAAAATCAGTAGAAGGCAGTCAATGAAAGCAATCATTTGAGAAAGTCAGTAGAAGGCAGTCATTGAAAGCAATCATTTGAGAAAGTCAGTAGAAGGCAGTCATTGAAAGCAATCATTTGAGAAAGTCAGTAGAAGGCAGTCAATGAAAGCTATCATTTAAGAAAGTCAGTAGAAGGCAGTCATTGAAAGCAATCATTTGAGAAAGTCAGTAGAAGGCAGTCAATGAAAGCAATCATTTGAGAAAGTCAGTAGAAGTCATTGAAAGCAATCATTTGAGAAAGTCAGTAGAAGGCAGTCATTGAAAGCAATCATTTGAGAAAGTCAGTAGAAGTCAGTCAATGAAAGCAATCATTTGAGAAAGTCAGTAGAAGTCAGTCATTGAAAGCAATCATTTGAGAAAGTCAGTAGAAGGCAGTCATTGAAAGCAATCATTTGAGAAAGTCAGTAGAAGGCAGTCAATGAAAGCAATCATTTGAGAAAGTCAGTAGAAGGCAGTCAATGAAAGCACTCATTTGAGAAAGTCAGTAGAAGGCAGTCAATGAAAGCAATCATATGAGAAAGTCAGTAGAAGGCAGTCAATGAAAGCAATCATTTGAGAAAGTCAGTAGAAGGCAGTCAATGAAAGCAATTATTTGAGAAAGTCAGTAGAAGTCAGTCAATGAAAGCAATCATTTGAGAAAGTCAGTAGAAGGCAGTCAATGAAAGTAATCATTTGAGAAAGTCAGTAGAAGGCAGTCAATGAAAGCAATCATTTGAAAAAGTCAGTAGAAGGCAGTCAATGAAAGCAATCATTTGAGAAAGTCAGTAGAAGTCAGTCAATGAAAGCAATCATTTGAGAAAGTCAGTAGAAGGCAGTCAGTGAAAGCAATCATTTCAGAAAGTCAGTAGATGTCAGTCAATAAAAGCAATCATTTGAGAAAGTCAGTAGAAGGCAGTCAATGAAAGCAATCATTTGAGAAAGTCAGTAGAAGGCAGTCATTGAAAGCAATCATTTGAAAAAGTCAGTAGAAGGCAGTCAATGAAAGCAATCATTTGAGAAAGTCAGTAGAAGGCAGTCAATGAAAGCAATCATTTGAGAAAGTCAGTAGAAGGCAGTCATTGAGAGCAATCATTTGAAAAAGTCAGTAGAAGGCAGTCAATGAAAGCAATCATTTGAGAAAGTCAGTAGAAGGCAGTCAATGAAATCAATCATTTGAGAAAGTCAGTAGAAGGCAGTCAATGAAAGCAATCATTTGAGAAAGTCAGTAGAAGTCAGTCAATGAAAGCAATCATTTAGAAAGTCAGTAGAAGGCAGTCAATGAAAGCAATCATTTGAGAAAGTCAGTAAAAGGCAGTCAATGAAAGCAATCATTTGAGAAAGTCAGTAGAAGTCAGTCAATGAAAGCAATCATTTGAGAAAGTCAGTAGAAGGCAGTCAATGAAAGCAATCATTTCATAAAGTCAGTAGAAGTCAGTCAATGAAAGCAATCATTTGAAAAAGTCAGTAGAAGGCAGTCAATGAAAGCAATCATTTGAAAAAGTCAGTAGAAGGCAGTCAATGAAAGCAATCATTTGAGAAAGTCAGTAGAAGGCAGTCAATGAAAGCAATCATTTGAAAAAGTCAGTAGAAGGCAGTCAATGAAAGCAATCATTTGAGAAAGTCAGTAGAATTCAGTCAATGAAAGCAATCATTTGAGAAAATCAGTAGAAGGCAGTCAATGAAAGCAATCATTTCAGAAAGTCAGTAGAAGGCAGTCAATGAAAGCAATCATTTGAGAAATTCAGTAGAAGGCAGTCAATGAAAGCAATCATTTGAGAAAGTCAGTAGAAGTCAGTCAATGAAAGCAATCATTTCAGAAAGTCAGTAGAAGGCAGTCAATGAAAGCAATCATTTGAGAAAGTCAGTAGAATTCAGTCAATGAAAGCAATCATTTGAGAAAGTCAGTAGAAGGCAGTCAATGAAAGCAATCATTTCAGAAAGTCAGTAGAAGTCAGTCAATGAAAGCAATCATTTCAGAAAGTCAGTAGAAGTCAGTCAATGAAAGCAATCATTTGAGAAAGTCAGTAGAAGGCAGTCATTGAAAGCAATCATTTGAGAAAGTCAGTAGAAGGCAGTCATTGAAAGCAATCATTTGAAAAAGTCAGTAGAAGACAGTCAATGAAAGCAATCATTTGAGAAAGTCAGTAGAAGTCAGTCAATGAAAGCAATCATTTAGAAAGTCAGTAGAAGGCAGTCAATGAAAGCAATCATTTGAGAAAGTCAGTAAAAGGCAGTCAATGAAAGCAATCATTTGAGAAAGTCAGTAGAAGTCAGTCAATGAAAGCAATCATTTGAGAAAGTCAGTAGAAGGCAGTCAATGAAAGCAATCATTTCATAAAGTCAGTAGAAGTCAGTCAATGAAAGCAATCATTTGAAAAAGTCAGTAGAAGGCAGTCAATGAAAGCAATCATTTGAAAAAGTCAGTAGAAGGCAGTCAATGAAAGCAATCATTTAAGAAATTCAGTAGAAGGCAGTCAATGAAAGCAATCATTTGAAAAAGTCAGTAGAAGGCAGTCAATGAAAGCAATCATTTGAGAAAGTCAGTAGAATTCAGTCAATGAAAGCAATCATTTGAGAAAATCAGTAGAAGGCAGTCAATGAAAGCAATCATTTCAGAAAGTCAGTAGAAGGCAGTCAATGAAAGCAATCATTTGAGAAAGTCAGTAGAAGGCAGTCAATGAAAGCAATCATTTGAGAAAGTCAGTAGAAGTCAGTCAATGAAAGCAATCATTTCAGAAAGTCAGTAGAAGGCAGTCAATGAAAGCAATCATTTGAGAAAGTCAGTAAAAGGCAGTCAATGAAAGCAATCATTTGAGAAAGTCAGTAGAAGTCAGTCAATGAAAGCAATCATTTGAGAAAGTCAGTAGAAGGCAGTCAATGAAAGCAATCATTTCATAAAGTCAGTAGAAGTCAGTCAATGAAAGCAATCATTTGAAAAAGTCAGTAGAAGGCAGTCAATGAAAGCAATCATTTGAAAAAGTCAGTAGAAGGCAGTCAATGAAAGCAATCATTTGAGAAAGTCAGTAGAAGGCAGTCAATGAAAGCAATCATTTGAAAAAGTCAGTAGAAGGCAGTCAATGAAAGCAATCATTTGAGAAAGTCAGTAGAATTCAGTCAATGAAAGCAATCATTTGAGAAAATCAGTAGAAGGCAGTCAATGAAAGCAATCATTTCAGAAAGTCAGTAGAAGGCAGTCAATGAAAGCAATCATTTGAGAAAGTCAGTAGAAGGCAGTCAATGAAAGCAATCATTTGAGAAAGTCAGTAGAAGTCAGTCAATGAAAGCAATCATTTCAGAAAGTCAGTAGAAGGCAGTCAATGAAAGCAATCATTTCATAAAGTCAGTAGAAGTCAGTCAATGAAAGCAATCATTTGAAAAAGTCAGAGAAGGCAGTCAATGAAAGCAATCATTTGAAAAAGTCAGTAGAAGGCAGTCAATGAAAGCAATCATTTGAGAAAGTCAGTAGAAGGCAGTCAATGAAAGCAATCATTTGAGAAAGTCAGTAGAATTCAGTCAATGAAAGCAATCATTTGAGAAAGTCAGTAGAAGGCAGTCAATGAAAGCAATCATTTCAGAAAGTCAGTAGAAGTCAGTCAATGAAAGCAATCATTTCAGAAAGTCAGTAGAAGTCAGTCAATGAAAGCAATCATTTGAGAAACTCAGTAGAAGGCAGTCATTGAAAGCAATCATTTGAGAAAGTCAGTAGAAGGCAGTCATTGAAAGCAATCATTTGAAAAAGTCAGTAGAAGACAGTCAATGAAAGCAATCATTTGAGAAAGTCAGTAGAAGGCAGTCAATGAAAGCAATCATTTGAGAAAGTCAGTAGAAGGCAGTCAATGAAAGCAATCATTTGAGAAAATCAGTAGAAGGCAGTCATTGAAAGCAATCATTTGAGAAAGTCAGTAGAAGGCAGTCATTGAAAGCAATCATTTGAGAAAGTCAGTAGAAGGCAGTCAATGAAAGCTATCATTTAAGAAAGTCAGTAGAAGGCAGTCATTGAAAGCAATCATTTGAGAAAGTCAGTAGAAGGCAGTCAATGAAAGCAATCATTTGAGAAAGTCAGTAGAAGTCATTGAAAGCAATCATTTGAGAAAGTCAGTAGAAGGCAGTCATTGAAAGCAATCATTTGAGAAAGTCAGTAGAAGTCAGTCAATGAAAGCAATCATTTGAGAAAGTCAGTAGAAGTCAGTCATTGAAAGCAATCATTTGAGAAAGTCAGTAGAAGGCAGTCATTGAAAGCAATCATTTGAGAAAGTCAGTAGAAGGCAGTCAATGAAAGCAATCATTTGAGAAAGTCAGTAGAAGGCAGTCAATGAAAGCACTCATTTGAGAAAGTCAGTAGAAGGCAGTCAATGAAAGCAATCATATGAGAAAGTCAGTAGAAGGCAGTCAATGAAAGCAATCATTTGAGAAAGTCAGTAGAAGGCAGTCAATGAAAGCAATTATTTGAGAAAGTCAGTAGAAGGCAGTCAATGAAAGCAATCATTTGAGAAAGTCAGTAGAAGGCAGTCAATGAAAGCAATCATTTGAGAAAGTCAGTAGAAGTCAGTCAATGAAAGCAATCATTTGAGAAAGTCAGTAGAAGTCATTGAAAGCAATCATTTCAGAAAGTCAGTAGAAGGCAGTCATTGAAAGCAATCATTTGAGAAAGTCAGTAGAAGGCAGTCATTGAAAGCAATCATTTGAGAAAGTCAGTAGAAGTCAGTCATTGAAAGCAATCATTTGAGAAAGTCAGTAGAAGTCAGTCAATGAAAGCAATCATTTGAGAAAGTCAGTAGAAGTCAGTCAATAAAAGCAATCATTTGAAAAAGTCAGTAGAAGGCAGTCAATGAAAGCAATCATTTGAGAAAGTCAGTAGAGGTCAGTCAATGAAAGCAATCATTTGAGAAAGTCAGTAGAAGTCAGTCAATGAAAGCAATCATTTGAGAAAGTCAGTAGAAGGCAGTCATTGAAAGCAATCATTTGAAAAAGTCAGTAGAAGGCAGTCATTGAAAGCAATCATTTGAGAAAGTCAGTAGAAGACAGTCAATGAAAGCAATCATTTGAGAAAGTCAGTAGAAGTCAATGAAAGCAATCATTTGAGAAAGTCAGTAGAAGGCAGTCATTGAAAGCAATCATTTGAGAAAGTCAGTAGAAGGCAGTCATTGAAAGCAATCATTTGAGAAAGTCAGTAGAAGGCAGTCATTGAAAGCAATCATTTGAGAAAGTCAGTAGAAGGCAGTCAATGAAAGCAATCATTTGAGAAAGTCAGTAGAAGTCATTGAAAGCAATCATTTGAGAAAGTCAGTAGAAGGCAGTCATTGAAAGCAATCATTTGAGAAAGTCAGTAGAAGGCAGTCATTGAAAGCAATCATTTGAGAAAGTCAGTAGAAGGCAGTCAATGAAAGCAATCATTTGAGAAAGTCAGTAGAAGTCATTGAAAGCAATCATTTGAGAAAGTCAGTAGAAGGCAGTCAATGAAAGCAATCATTTGAGAAAGTCAGTGGAAGGCAGTCATTGAAGTCAGTTATTGAAAGCAATCATCCGAGAAAGTCAGTAAAAGGCTGTCATATATATAGCCCATATAGTAAAAATCATGCTATGTTGCTACTCAACCCTAAATGAGTGAAAAATCTTTCTATGTTGTTACTCAACCCTAAATAAGTAAAAAATCTGGCTATGTTGTAACTCAATCCTAAATAAGTAAAACATCTGGCTATGTTGTTACTCAACCCTAAATAAGTAAAAAAATCTGGCTATGTTGTTACTCAACCCTAAATAATTAACAAATCTGGCTATGTTGTTACTGAACCCTAAATAAGTGAAAAATCTGGGTATGTTGTTACTCAACTCTAAATAAGTGAAAAATCTGGCTATGTTGTTACTCAACCCTAAATAAGTGAAAAATCTGGCTATGTTGTTACTCAACGCTGAATAATTTACAAATCTGGCTATGTTGTTGGTCAACCCAAAATGTGACAAAAAAATCAGATAATGTTGTTAGTAACCCTTTGACAACAAGGAATGTCGTAAAAACAAAAATTCTTTGCGCTGATTTTCATGATTACACTCCTTTCATACTTAAGTTGCCTAAGGTCATCGCATTAGGATCAATGTTCATGACTTTGAGCTGGTTATCCAACTATAGTATCGTTTTAAAAACAAAACCTATGAAAGACTTACTCTAGTAGAAATACGTAGTACTCACGTCCCCAGCTAGTTAGTGGCAGAGCGATAAAAGACGCTATGGACTGACTGCTATAGTTAATGAAGACGACCACACCAAACAAATCGTCGGCCATCAAGTCAAATGTCCACAATTTACCCGAATCTTTGCCATTGCTGTAAGTCAATAGTAATGTAAACCAACATTAAAAATTTTTTTCAATGACACATTTTTTGTTTACTTAAAAGTACTAGATTTTTTTACTCAGACAGTCAGGAAATGTTTACAGGGGCGGCTGCCCTCCATTTCTCAGACAGTTTATGAGGGACAATGGTGAACTCCTCACTTCCCCATCAAAACTGACGTAAAGTGGGAATATTGACTTGCTCCTACTCTGTTCTCTATCTTCTATGGCAGTGATGGGTAATCTTCGTCACGTGGGCCAAATTCGGCCCTCCGAAAGGTTTAATTCGTCCTGCGACATGTTTTATAATAATGAATAAAAATAACGAATTTCCATTCGTAATGAAAAAGTAAGTAATATTGCGAATTGTAATTTCTATGTTTCACCCAAAGTTATTCGAGTTGTACGAGTTGCCTAAACGACATTTTTAGGACGTCCCCGAGTCCACATAACTTCAATGCTTATAAACAATTTGAATCTCCTGGATTTCCAAACGTAAACCAAAAATCCTTGAAATCTAAAATTATTCAAATCTATGATTTTGTGGCTGAGATGTAATTTGGAGTCAGTTATACAGATCGGGTCTCAAACAAGGAAATCCTATGCCGAACTGGGAGTCAAGCACTTAGTGTGGTTGTGACTTGTGACAGAGCGTCGCATGAGGTTTGACGGACATGTTCTCCGACAAAATGAACTATGCATACCAAGAGTTGCGATGATATGAAGGCCTATACGGGAAAGCGCAAACTGGGACGTCCTCGTATAACTTGGCGCCACACTTTCATGGAGGACCTCAGAACAGTGGACACCGCGTTGGAGAAGGCTTCAGACATTGCCAGTGACAGAGTGTGGAGACAATTTGCCGCCCAATAGAACGGCTTGGGAGGATCTAAGTCTAAGTTAAGTTCTAAGTCTATGATCTATATAGGAAACAGAATGTTGACTTCGCTACACGCAAGGCTCGTAAAGTAAAGTTAATTTGATCGTGATTTTTTTACTTAGTAAAGAATGACTGAAATGCAAAGACGAATATATTTTTCTAATATTAAAAAAATAATTTTCACTCATTATCTTTATCCTTACCAGACAGGGCGCGTTTGGCATCGACCATTAACTGTCGACTAGAAAACTAATGATTCAAAATGTTTCTCTAAAGGAGAGTGGATGTAGAAGTTCTTTTTTGTTTCAAACGTATGCTCCTCATTTGTAATGAAACCGTATCTATTTATAAGAACTATAATATATCAGGACATTTTAGTTTTAAACACACACTCTTTATGCAATCACGATCGATGATTCGAATCAAAAGCCAAACGTCTCCGACAAGATTCATAAGGCCAAGCTAGATCTCAAAAAGTTGCTACTCACATACAGGTCTTTGTCTCATACAATGTTGTAAAATAAAAACATTTTGTTGAAAATGAGTAAAACAACGTATGATTCAAGTTTGCAAAGTTTTATGTCCAGATAATAGAAATGGATTTTAAAACTGTAAGTATCTAAAATAAACAATTGGGCACTCTATAGGTAAAAAAAAAATAGCCTAAAAAATGTGTAACTATTTATTGCTCCAGTACTACTGCCTAAATATATGATATTCAGGTTTCAACACAGTAGGAAGTACTTATAAAAGGGATCAATGAAACTTTGTTACTGAAGAGTTAGCATACTCTCGATCCTTAAATGCAGTTGTAGAAAGATCTATTTCAAGAATATACATTCTTATGATAGATGGAGTGAGGCTCCAGATACAATAAGGAAAATAGACAGATATGTTTGAATTTTTTTCATTCAAAATAACTCGCGAACTATGAAGATAGCAAGTAAATAATTTCAAAACTTCAGCGCTATTGATATGATTTAGATATTTTCAGCGAAAATTGTAATGTGAATTGAGAAGCAGAGAAACCAGATTTGAAACTTAAAATAATTGAACTGCAATCTAATAATCATCTGTAAATGTTCAATGAATAAGACATCCACATGGGCTTGTCGCAAGTGTTCCAAATGTAATAGCTCATGTTCACATGTTATTTGTGATGTTTAGATCATACTATGTTTTGTGAGCCTTTGAGAAAAGGCCATGTCAGAAATAGATTGATCAATAAACTACTCTTAATCCCCATTTCATATCTTGTGGTCTATATGGCAGATAATGTCAAGGTCATCTGTTTTTGTCACCCAAGGTTAATTAGGATATCATGTGTGGACACAACAACCAACCTCCTTGACTTTGCCCCCACCAGTGTCAGGTACCCATAATAGCTGGGTGGACTCATAGGCGCCCAAAGATACCGAAATAAAATAAAAATCCCAGTCTTCATCCTCCCCCCTTTCCGGTTTAGAAACCCAGCGCTTGACCCAGTTATCGCTTGACCCAGTTATCGCTTGACCCAGTTATCGCTTGACCCAGTTATCGCTTGACCCAGTTATCGCTTGACCCAGTTATCGTTTGAAAGGGATCAAAATAAGAAGAGACATTATCAAAATATATGTTGCTTCCTACAGCGCATTTTTTCAAATGTGGCATGGGCGTAGCCAGGATTTTTTTTCGGGGGGAAGGTTTTTGGGGGGGTGGATTTCCCCCCCCCCCCGAATGCCTCCTCCCCCCCTTCCCGCGAAAAAAAATTAAAATTATATGTATTCATGTGGTGTGTGTGTGTGCACACATAATTAATGTTATGTTATGAACATAAAGATAAGAGAGTCAAAAACCATGTCTGTATAGTATGGCTTTAATACACTGAATCACTACACAACACACATTTCGTGAACACATTCTCACGGCCGAGTTACAAGCACATGTAAACAGAAGAACGATAACCGATACAGAATACAATTTTCATAACATCTCTATTACATTCTGACCCTTAATTTTTTTGGAAGACGTTTATTGTGCCCCAGAATAGGTTCTTCCGGGAGTTAGTGAAAAATTGTTGACTCCCTCCTCACCCTTGCCAGCCAAGCACTATTTCTGGTATTGAAAGCCAACTAAATGCATATTCTGAGGTACCTACAGTGCATTATTTTGCTATTAAAAAGTTTTATTTCAAAAACCTAATGTGCTATTCTTACTGACGTCTGAAGCCTCTTTCCACCTACTCTAAGGACCTCTGTGAAATTGTGTGCCAAGTTGTACTAGAATGTCATCGCAACTCTTATTATGCGTAATTCATTTTGTCGGAGAACATGTCCCGCAAACCTCATGCGACGCTCTGTCACAAACCTTACTAAGTTGTTGACTCCAACTTCGGCATAGGATTTCCTTGATTTAGACCCGATCTCTATAAATGACCTTTAAAATCCGTCTTTAAACATCTTTGTAGAGCCACATTTAGTGCTTTTCAATTTCATTGCCCTTTATTAATGGAGCCCCGCCATCGGTAGAAATGTGTAACCTCTCTTGAATACGCTCTTGGAATTAGGTGACTGTAGTTTGCTTTAAATTTTATAGCTAAAAGGGAAGTTTTATCGTCAAAATCATCTTGGGGGGGG
Organism: Biomphalaria sudanica; assembly: GCA_036873155.1. NCBI lineage: Eukaryota > Metazoa > Mollusca > Gastropoda > Planorbidae > Biomphalaria > Biomphalaria sudanica. The sequence continues at coordinate 951,281 of JAZGLO010001033.1, forward strand.
GGGGGGCTAAACTAAAATATTTCTGGAGTTGTTGTTTTTTTTTAATTCAAAACAACATTTAGCTAGGGTCATAGAATTTGGTGACTGTATTTTTTTTTAGAAATAACATTAAAGAGAGAGGCTTTCAACGTTAAAACGCTCTGTAGGGGGTTTTAATCTCAAAACTATCTTGAGGGGTTTTAAACTTTTTAAAAAGCCATCTGGAGGAGATCGGTTGAAACTCAAAACCCCCCATTGGCTTGGCTAAGCTCAAAGAATTTTAGTGTGTAATTTGATTTTTTTTTTAAATTGAAGAGGTATTTTTTTTAGCATCAAACCCCTCTGAAGGGAAATTTAAACTCAAAACACCCAATTTTCTAAGCTACGCTCAAAACATTTTGATTGCGAAATTTGTTTTTTTTTTATTTTAAAGATTTATTTAATTGCTTCAAACCCCGCTGGTGGGGGGTTTAAACTAAAAACCCCTTTGGCTATGCTCATAGCATTTTGAGGGCGTAATTTGCTTTTTTTTAATATATTGAAGAGGTATTTTTAGCTTCAAACCAAGCTGAAGAGGGGTTTAAACTCAAAACTCCTTTGGCTACGCTCATACAATTTTGAGTGTGTAATTTGCTTTTAAAAATTGAAGAGGGGTTTATCGTAATTTTTGGAGAGGGGTTTAAAATTTTAAAAAATCTTCCTTAGATGTGCTCTTGGAATTTGGGGATTGTCGTTTGCATTTTTTTGTTGTTGTAGGGGGTTTTAAACTCAAAACCCCTGGTAGGAGGTTTCTAACTCAAAACCTCTTGGTAGGGGTTTTCAAACTCAAAACCCCATTGGCTCTGCTAGGGCAAGTGATTGTTTAGTATTAAAATTTCACCTAAAATAAACAAAATTAAAGCAAAATATCAGTCATTTCGGGCTACGCCCATGAAATGTGGTATCATTAAATCTAAGGCTAAGTGTCTGTATTTTCTTAATTAAAAAATGTGACGCTTTTGTTAAACGTGGACCACAGTAGATAGATTTATGATAAAGAACACCGGTAAGTCATTTCTGTCCATCAGTTACAGATCTAGACGTTATACTTACAATGTGAGAATAGGTACCGGAAAGAAAGCTCCGCCACCAGGACTTCTCGTCTCAACAGATATGTTCACGTCTAAATCTGTACTCTCAAAGTAGTTTCTTGTCTTCAATGAGACCTGCGTCCATTATGAATTAAAATCATATTAAGGAACATATCTATGTCAGTAATACTCAAACAACGACCCGCCTGCTATATCCGACAGCTCCAACTTCATCTCAAGGTGCTGGAGGCGCAGAGCCTAGGTTTCTTTGGAAGTTTAGCTTTGTTTTTTTCGCAGTGAGGTGGCTCGTGCCATTGTGTGTGCAAAATTTTCACGGAAGGTTTGGAAACCACAGAGCTATGTTAATGCTATATTTCTTTCAAAGCTGTCTGTCTAGTAAAAAGTTTTAATAAATTGTTTCTCCAACGCCCTCTCGCGGATCTCGTTGAAACTTATTTTATTGGCGAATCGATAAAATAGATTAACCAATTAATAAAAAAATTACTGGTAATTAATTATTTGTTTCGTACCAACAAGGAAAGGGAAAATAATAGTTTAGTATTCAGATGTATATATAAGCTACATTTGTGGGGTTTTGTCCCCTTACATAATTGTACATGTTATTTCTCCCACACCCACTCGAGTAACCTTTTCACAAAAAAAAATGTTTTTCAAAAACCATCACGGAGACCTTTTCCCCAGATACAACCTCCTGAAGCCTCCCGAAGCCCCCTGAAGCCTTCAACTGGAAGTGTACACGTTAGTTCTCCCACACCATTCTCAGATCAAGCTGAAATTTTGAACAATTATTTGTTTTACCTGACAGCACAAGAAAATTGTTAAAAAACAAAACAAATTTGTTAATTAACTATTTGTAATAAATTACTTTGTTTGGTATCTCAAACAAGGGAAAGTAATAGTACTTGACCGAAGAAGTGGTATGAGCTGAATTAGTTTCCTAGATTGTCACCTGAGGCTTAGAGAACACAAACATGAAATAGAAACAATAGATAACCATACAATCATCCTATTTCATAGACTCTTCGCTAGCAGAGTGGTCGCCGCGTTGGCTTGAGAAGGCTTTAGCCCACAGGTTCGAATTCACGTCGTTCATTATTTTTTTTAATTCGTTTAAAAATCGAACACCCCGACTTTATGTTTTTTGTATTTTGCTTGTTTATATTTCATTTTATAAGAAAGTAAAAATATTGGTAAATGTAGATAGAAGTCGTCAAGAATATTTTGAACTACATTTCTGTTACCTGTAATCAATTTTACCCGCTCACTATGAAACATGTTTCTGCATCATTTAAATTCTTATTGCAAGCTAGTTCTAGAAAAAAATACATTTATTTATAATAAGTTTTGCTAATTTATAACACGATTCATAGACAACAAAATTAAATCTTTGTTGTTGTTGTTTTTAAATGGAAATGGCGCTAAGAAAAAAGAACTATGGGCTCTAACTGATAGATATATTGCTGTTCATTGAATGTGTTGTATCTACCGTACTTGAAGTAGATCTAGTCATTCTTTACTATGCCTACTATGCTTGCTATCTACAGGGAGGAGGATGTAAATGCCATTTGATTATGTGGCCCACTGTTAACGAGGGTGTAACATAGCTAGCACAACGTCCAACAGCCTTTATTTTTTCCCAACTAATATAAGGTACCCGTTACAGCTGGGTGAACTCAGAGACGCCCTAAATATACCGAAATTTAAAATTCCCACTCTTTACCATTCTAATCCGTGGCCCCTCGGTTCGGACGCCAAGCGTTTTACCACTCGGCCAGCGCGTCTCTTTATACAATGCTTAGGCAAAGTTAGAAAATGAAAAATCCCAAATGAAACCATAAGATCTGAATTTCTCACGGAAACTTCTTTGGCCTACTGGAGAGAGTTACTATATAAATATGCTCGAAAGGACGAGGTTTTAAAAAGAACATAAACTGTGCTACTTACATTAACATCTGCGCAGGGTGCCACGAAATATAATGTTAAATTGCTTTGGGAGTTTGTCATGGTCGGGAATGTCAGCACAAAGCGTTTCCCCAATGTTTTGACATTCTTGTATTCTATTGAGAATGTAGATTATTGTAAAGAGCATGACGACAGAAGGAAAAAAGAAAATCAACAGGTCAGTCAGGTTCCGTCGTGTCTGGACGCTTTTCTGCCTCAACGTGACGTTCTGGTGGATCTTAGAGGAAGTGAGTAGGCTAAATGAATAGCGAAATAAGACTCAGGTGAGAGAGTTTAAGGGAATGCCAAAGATTTTCCATTCCATGGTGCGGAGTTGAAAGAGAGCTTCCACGTCCCTGTCGATAATCCATGCACCGTTCCTCAGTGGATTTGGATTTCTTATTTTTGGCACAACGGCACAATACAGGTCGTGCCCATAATCTCTCAAGAGTTACTTCTAGGTCAAGAGTTTTGAGTTACACAATGGAGGTATTAAAAAATAAGCTCCACTTACAGCTCAACTAGTAAAAGTTTTAGTTATCTAATAAAAATCTGTTGTAAATATGTATATATTTATAAGTACTTAGCCCGATCTCAACTCAAATTTTAGTAGTTAACCCCGCCTCCAGTATTTTTCCCGGGATCAACATAATCAAACAGTGTTTTGAGGTTGTCTATTCTAAAATATTTCCCTCTAATATCCTGGTATCTGAGACAATCATGGAGAATATATTCCACGGTGAGATAAAAGTCATAGTACTCACACAGTTGGGGGGGGGGGGGGCTTCTCTCCCTTTAGCACAAAGGAGTGCGTCATGTAGGTGTGGTCACCAGTCAATCCTGACTCTGAACATGATCGTATGTATTTGGCCATGTATTCTAGTCCACGAGCCAGGAGTGTCAAGTACATTGGAAATAGAAATATTTTATATAGCCGCAGGACGAAGGGGGATGGGAGCGGGCAGGGTTTGACAGTCCAGCGCGCAGCCATCCGTAGCGAATACTCACTTGTTCTCACCCCTCTTGTTTTTTTCCTGGGTTACTATCCCCAGAAATACTTCTTGTTTAAACTCTTGAGGGAAGAAGAGAATTATATATAGAGATTCTTGATCTAGTATCATACTATCAAGAACTAACATCATGTGTCTTGTTCATAAGATCTAGCTTGGATCACAAAGTATTGACAAGTTTCAAATAAGTGACAAGAATATTTAAAAGCTAATTACCTTCAGTAGCTAAAACTGTCAGCGTACATAAAATCAGAACAAATGACTGAGAAAAAAAACCTTTCATCATGTTTTCCTTCATGCATAATGTAATTAAAATTATAAAATGATTGAACGAAACAAAAGGATAGCGTCTTTGGTAAGTACCATTGGAAATTACCAAAGAAATGTGCATACGGGAGTGCGTAGCGATGCACACACCATGTTGATAATAGTGTGGCACATCAACTCATTGTCATCTCATCTGTCTATTGTAGCACAGTGCAGGACAGGACTCTGTCCTGTTGGCTCCTACTTCTCACGGCTATGGCCTAATTTTGATTTACGGTGCCTCCGCTGCGGGAAGAAGAGAGAACCGTGTCTCATATTCTTTTCGACTGCCCCAGACTTGCTGATCTCAGTCTCAACAGGTCTGGAAAACCAAAAATTCTCGACCTATATGGTGACATGTATGCACTACGCAAAACAGCAGGGTTTCTGTCCAGGGCTTTTTCAAGAGAGGATTTGAGCCTCTCAAGCCCCCCCCCCCCTCAAAAGGAGTTTGATGATGCTTCTCATCTGTCTCGACTTCCGAAGGGTAGCTGAGACAGTTCGATGGGAAGCTGAGACAGTTCGTAGAGGAGCTGAGACAGTTTGAAGGAGAGCTGAGACAGTTTGAAAGGGAACTGAGACAGCTCGATTGGGAGCTGAGACAGTTCGAAGAAGCCGGTTCATTCATTCAATTTTATTTACCCAGTTTTCCTTTAGACGACCCATCCTCCGTGCTCCCTGCACTGTAGCTTCAAGTATGTGCATCATTGCTTACAATAGGACCAGCTCAGCTTTCGTCTCTTCCTACTATTGAAGTAGTCATCCATTTGTCCATCCATAATGTTGACTTGAAAAACTACAAACTCATTTGTCTTCTTTGTCTGCTATCTGTTACCCAGCATTTTTCTGTAGTATTTACTCTGAAATTTATTAAATCATTTTAATTGTTCTCACTATGAATAAGATCTTTAAAAAAGTAGGCATGGATCTTGATGCGAGATAATAATCAATAATAACCAACAGTTTGACCCAAAGCTATTGTGATGATTGTATTCATTCAAGCATGGAACTATACTAATGGAACAACAGCGTCTAGTTTTTACTAGCTGAGTGCCGTCGCGCATCTATTTTAGCGCATGGTGCAATGTGGAGAAATTCTTGATGATGGCAAAGACGAAATTTACTCCGCCAGTCACTTGGACTGACCTGCAATTAGAGTAAAACTTTCCTACGCTTTATTTCAGGGGTGGGCAACATTTAGTATCGAGGGACGCATTAAAAAAGTTTGGTAATGGCGGGCCGCATATATATATATATATATATATATATATATATATATATATCCCCACAAGTATACAGTTGTACTTAATGTGAAGTATTTTACTTCTTACACTCGTGCATAATGTTCCGAAACTGTGGAACTAGCTTACTAGTTGTTACCCCTATGACTGCTGTCAAATTACAGTCAGTCAACATTGACCAGTGATTATACTTGTTTAGTTTCCACAAAAAAATACTTGCTCACTGAATGAGACAATTTATTTTCCTGAAGTTAAATGTCGGGACGAGCGAAGCCTGCCCTTGGGTAGCATCACCAGAGAATGCTGACCTTGTCCTTCAATGGTGCATACTAAATCAAGAGACCCGAACAAGACTCTCCAAAGACTATTCGGAGAACTGCCTGATCTGGAAACCACTACACGGTTCATCTCAGATATAGGATTACTGATCTGAACCCTTCAACATGTAAAATGAGAACGAAGAAGAAGAACTGATGTACGTGTACCCAAATAGTGTGAACAGCAGCAAATGTTTTATAAGTGTGGAAATACAGCTTCTGGCACCCATAAGGCTCCCATGGTAGTGATGACTGGAGCTTGTCTTTGCTTTGAGTTATGTCCTCTGGAGCTGAATCAGCTTCTCTTAATATAAAATACATGATATTTTATCTTCCACTCTTCATTAGAAATATTGGTAATAAAGTCACAGTCAATGTCATTCAAGTAACATAACAATTTCATCCTTGAGATTTTATATTCTTCTCCTTTGCCTTGCCCATGCTAGGCTAGCGGATACATTGGATTATTTATTCTTAAATCAGAACTACCCGCGGTCAACTCTCCTAGCTCTAGTAAATATAATTCTTATGGAGCTGTTGTTAGTGTAATGATTAAATTATATGCAGCTTTGTGCAAACTCTCCTGTTTCAAGCTTATGGTTCTCAGTAAAAAAAATGAAGCTCCATCAGTTGTTACACTTGCCATCTTCTTCCAAGCCTACCCAACACTCAGACATTGTGTCTTGAGTTGAGTGTATTTATGTAAAGCCAATAAGCATAATCTTCGTTTACTTAAAACATTTTATAACTAGAATGTTTCATATAATTTATATAGATATTTTAGTTGAAATATTTGCATTTTTATATCTATATACTGTGGGCACACCTGATGTCTGAAGGTGTCGGCGGGCCGCATAAAACACTGCGGCGGGTCGCTTGTGGCCTGCGGGACGTAATTTGCCCACCCCTGCTTTATTTGATTATATCTCTAAAAACTTCATCCATTTTCTCACAAAGTTGTGTGATTTATCAAATTTTCCTGAATAAGAGATCGTCACAAAAGTTATTTTTTTAAGGCCACCCCATTAGTGTGAATAGTTTGTGAGCGAAATCTTGATTGAAAGATTGAAAGAATTTTATGTTACTTTTTAAACTCATTTATATCCTTTGTCTGTCTTCCTGCTTCCCGTTCTCGGATCAAGTTGAAACTTTGCAAAATTGTTAGTAATTATTCTAGTCCTGGTTAAACGAATGTATACATTTCTAATGATTGAGCATATAGATCCAGACTTAAAAGCCAGTGCGCGAAATTTTATTCCTGAATGTTTATGTATTTAATGAATATAAACTACATGCGGAGATACCCAACTACGTCTGTCTCTTCACGATAAACATTGACCAAATTTAAGTTTAAAAGAAATATTATAACGGTCAAATTAGATATCGAAAAAGGCTCTACTGGCTTCTCCAAAAATTTACAGTTGATGTATATCTTTGAAAAAAAACATTGCTAATCGTAAACACATGGAAAACTCTGGTTTGACCTTTTACGTTTTAACATTGTATTTCATTCCATTTGGTTTGCGTCTTTTTATTTTAATGCACTTACGTCAGTAGGTATTTCCGCATTATACAGACGTTACTTCCAAATATACAGACGTTACTTCCAATTATACAGACGTTACTTCCAAATATACAGACGTTACTTCCAAATATACAGACGTTACTTCCAAATATACAGACGTTACTTCCAAATATACAGACGTTACTTCCAAATATACAGACGTTACTTCCAAATATACAGACGTTACTTCCAAATATACATTTGCCCAAATACTTCCAAATATACATTTGCCCAAATACTTCCAAATATACAGACGTTACTTCCAAATATACAGACGTTACTTCCAAATATACAGACGTTACTTCCAAATATACAGACGTTACTTCCAAATATACAGACGTTACTTCCAAATATACAGACGTTACTTCCAAATATACATTTGCCCAAATACTTCCAAATATACAGACGTTACTTCCAAATATACAGACGTTACTTCCAAATATACAGACGTTACTTCCAAATATACAGACGTTACTTCCAAATATACAGACGTTACTTCCAAATATACAGACGTTACTTCCAAATATACAGACGTTACTTCCAAATATACAGACGTTACTTCCAAATATACAGACGTTACTTCCAAATATACAGACGTTACTTCCAAATATACAGACGTTACTTCCAAATATACAGACGTTACTTCCAAATATACATTTGCCCAAATACTTCCAAATTTACAGACGTTACTTCCAAAAAGAAAATGATTACAACCTACGCACCTAGTCATGCATATTAACCAATGATCTAAACTTTTCTAAGTCACTGGTTTTCCTGGTTAGCTCAGGCACTAATAGCACTAGGGAAGAAGGAGTATTTGTACAAATTTGTCCTAGCATATGGAACGAGGAATGTGCCTTTATCTTTGTGTCTTCTGAGTATTTTATCAGATTTTGTTTTTGTATTTGAAGATTATGGTTCAGTGTTTTATGTACTGTTGCCACATTACTTTTGAGTCTTCTATCCTGAACGCTTTCTAAATGTAATGATTTTACTAAAGGTGTTACTCTAGTCAAATGTGAATATTCGTTAGTTTAAATCTCATTGCTCTATTTTTTGTCTGTTCCAATTTCTTAATGTTTTCTTGAGTTGAGGGGTCCCAAACAGAGGATGCATAATCTATTGGCATAAGCACGGTTTAATAACAAATTAGTTTTATGTTTTATTTGATTTCTAGGTATTTCTTTTAATAAACCCTAATGCTTTGTTTGATTTTTTTAATAGTTTCATCATATGGAAATTCCATGACAGTTTTTCATTTATTATAACACCTAGGTATTTTGCATTTGTAGTCTGTGTTACTGGTTTACCATGAATAAGATAAGTGGAATTAATTAGTTTTAGTTTTTGTTTTGTTTTTTTACTGTTAATAACTGACATTTGTCTGGGTAGAAAGACAATTTGATTCCCATTTCTGTAATTCATCTCATTCTCTATGTAAATTTTTCTATATTCTATATTTTATGCAATCGTCTGCAAATAATCTGACTTTTGTTCCTGAACTAATGCAATTTGGTAAATCATATATATGTAAATTAAAATTGTAGTGGACCTAAGACTGTTCCTTGAGGTATACCGGAGTTTATTGTTATTTGGTGTTGATTTAAAGCCATTTATTATTACAGTTTGTTCTTTCCTTATCAGAAAATCCTTAACCCACTGATGCAATGGACCATCAATGCAAAAATACTTTAATTTTTGAAGCAAACTAAGGTGGTGAACTTTGTCAAAAGCCTTGGAAAAATCTAATAAGATAGCATCTTTTTGTTTGCTCCCTATTTAATAATAATAATAATACTCTTTATTATCCATATAGAAATTTGTCTTACAATTTGTGCATTACACCAAAAAAAAAACATTATAACTATAGAAAACCAAAATATACTAGACTCATACATAATTTACATGCGAAAGTTTATATCAGTTTCAATTTAATGATTTGATTGCCAGGGGAACAAAAGAGTGTTTGTGTCTGTTTGTCTTTGCTATCGGTGTCTTGTATCTCTTTTGTGATGGTAAAATTTAAAACTCCTCACTAAAAGTGTGATTTTTATTTCTAGAATATTTTTAGCTTTTTTTTATGAATATTTGTCTCAAACAGCTGCCCAAATGGGGTTTGATTTTTGTAAGTATATAGGCTACATATTTTTATAATACTTTTACACATTTTTAAATACGTGTGGTAATTTTGTGATCATGCTTTTCTTTCTATTATTCATTAGTTTTTAAGAAAATTTTAATATTATTATTTTTTTTTGGTTTATTTGATTTATTAATTGTTCATATTTAGCTTGCTTTGTATTTATTTATATTCTTAGAACTGAATAGCAGGAGTTTGGTTTTGGATCAAGAGTTAATTTAAATCAATGTTCGACATCTTTTGTGTGTTTTTACTCTAGATAGTAAATGAGCAAATTAATGTTGTATCGGTTGCTTAGTCAGTCTATATCACTGTTATGAAACTTTTCTTTCCCATGCATTTATTGGAAATTCAATCAATATTTTCTTTTGAAATGTAGTTAGCGCACTTTATAGAACTATTAATTTCGTAGGTGCATAAAGTATGTGTTAATTGTGACAGCTATGTCTATGATTGTGTTTGAATAATCAAAGTCTCTGAAAGTCGCTTTGAAAATATTTTGAAGCTAATGTTTAAATGATGTGTGTGATTTCTATTCAATTCGTGGCTCCCATGATCTACTTCATGCTCTTAGCACGCTGCAAAGGTAAAGCAATAATGAAGTCGAGCTCTTGCAAGAAGAATGAAATCAAATTCAAGTTATTTGTTAAGTTAGAACTAGATCTAGTAGATCTAGACTAGCCGAGAGTCTAGAATAGTCTAGATCTAGACTAGATCTCAATTTTTCCAGATCTAAATCTAGGTAATCTAAATTAGGAACATGTTCAAGATAAGCTATATCAAGAACAAGTTATAGATGAGCAAGACCAAGAAATAGATCTAGATACGCTAGATCAAGAACAAGATCTACTCTAGATGAGCTAGATGAAGAAAAAGTTCTAGATAAGCTTGATCAAGTGATAGATCTAGAGAAGCTATATCAAGTACAAGTTCTAGATGTTTGGTCAAGTACTTCTAGATAAGCTTGATCAAGTGATAGATCTAGAGAAGCTATATCAAGTACAAGTTCTAGATGTTTGGTCAAGTACTGCTAAATAAGCTTGATCAAGTGATAAATCTAGAGAAGATATATCAAGTACAAGTTCTAGATGTTTGGTCAAGTACTTCTAGATAAGCTTGATCAAGTGATAGATCTAGAGAAGCTATATCAAGTACAAGTTCTAGATGTTTGGTCAAGTACTTCTAGATAAGCTTGATCAAGTGATAGATCTAGAGAAGCTATATCAAGTACAAGTTCTAGATGTTTGGTCAAGTACTTCTAGATAAGCTTGATCAAGTGATAGATCTAGAGAAGCTATATCAAGTACAAGTTCTAGATGTTTGGTCAAGTACTTCTAGATAAGCTTGATCAAGTGATAGATCTAGAGAAGCTATATCAAGTACAAGTTCTAGATGTTTGGTCAAGTACTTCTAGATAAGCTTGATCAAGCACAAGATCTAAATAAGAATTAAAACTTGATCTATGGCTAAGACATAAATCTCAATTCAATCTGATCCTGAAGCACTTGCGGATACAGAGCTTTGAAGTGGGAGATGCTTCTATTTTCATAGGTACCTCACATGGCACACTTGTTGGTATTGTTACCTCGGGAGACTGAGTAGGTTTTAACCCTCGAGTTCGAATTGAAGTCGTTCACCTTCTCCCTCCCCCTCCCTTTTCTTTAACTGGCGCAGAAAAGTGATAGGATCATATCGTAATAAAAGGCTAAAAGCATGAAACAATTGTTAAACATATTTCTAATCGCACTGATTTTTAGCGGCCTCCGTAAGGGGGAAATCGCTATTAGGTTTGTACAAAATGTCCGTCCGTTCGTCCGTCACACTCAGATCTCAAAAACTAGAAAAAAAATGAATACTATTATTTTACCATGCGATGCGGCTTGAAAAGCTTAGGTGCAACGGCTACTTTTGGTTTTCTTAAAGCAAACCGTTTAGTTTATAAAATTAATTATGCAAGCGATTTTTCATAAAATACACCAATTCTGAAACAATGACATCCATGTAAGGGTGATAATGTTGCAATATATTAACAAAGAAAGACAGTATTTTGTGTATTTTCAGTATCACTAAGTCAAAAATATTTATGAAATGTACAAGAAATGTTCACTACAAATATAAATATTATTTAAAGGGTTTTTTTCTGATCAACTAGCTGCTAAATTTAAAGAAAACATTTATAAAGGCTTAGAATGCACTTTGTATGTAAATATCACGTACATTGTTAAAAATGGACTTTTGTGCAGTAGCGTGACTAGCAGCGGTAAGAAATGGTACTAATCATTTTTTATTAGTTAATGAAATATAAGTCAGTATAGATATTTTCATTTAGCATTTATATTCAATTTACTTTTTAAAAAACCAGAACAACAACACAATCAAAATCTCAAAATCACATTTTAGTGTTGCATTCAGTCTGTTGATAAAGAAGTACCATTTAAATAGATTGTTTACCTAGATCTTTCTAGATTATGTATCTAAATTGCAAAATAATAATTATGAGACGAGAGTACTCTTATTTTTGATGTTCAATTACTAGATCTAGATCTAGAAATTAAATTATATGTTACATAGGTTAGGGTTGAAAAACAAAAAAGACTTTACTTCTTTGAACTACTTTACAAAACAACGCATTGATCTAACTTTTTAAAATATTTTCACGACATTTTTTTGTAGTGTAAGAAATCCCTATGTCCAGTCTAGATATAGTATATATAAGTCTATTGTTGTAACTGTCCGATGATGTTTCTATAAAATCTTTCAGGAGCTGAAGAAATTGTGAATCAAGAGGAAGTGGATTTAGCCAGAGGTATTGAGCACAATGTATTTATAAACATTCTCTAGCTCTCATTACGCTACGTATAATAAGGAAGGAAAATAATGTTCGTTTGCATAATTCTAACGTCAATTTCCAGCCTAGCACTAAAAGATCACTTGTCTGGCCAAAAAAAAAACTATTGAAAGAAATAATAGAATTGAAATGATAACTCTAACATATATTTGATGTATTTTTTTTTTTATTAATCTATTTTTTTAATCGTGTAATTAAATCTTGTTTGTGATTTTTTTTTTAAATCAACAAATCTAAAAAAAATATATAGCTTTCAAGTTTATTATTTTATAAAACAAGAATATATGTGAGATACAGGTACTGAGAGTGAAATAAACCCTGAATATTGGAATAAGACAATGTTTTCCAAAGTGGGGTACGCGTACATCCAGGGGTACGGGAAGAGTTTGAATGGGTACGCGTAACACATAGTGAACTATGCTGATTTTTAAAAAATACCCATTTAGTTTATAACAAAAAAAAAAACATGTACGTTTAGAATCCTTTTTTATTTTATTTTTGTAAGTCTTTACAAATTTAAAGATGCTGCAATTTTACATTTGAAATAACTAACTTCTACACAGATCAGGAAATGGATAGGGATGTTACAACTTCCGTTGACACGCCCACTTTTTCAATGTTAAAACCATAGAAACTATGCTTCAATTTTTTTAGAATGTATTTGATGTGTCTCTAAAGCATTCAAAAATTAAACTCACTATTTGAATACTTACTAAAAAATTCAAATAAACTTTGATTGTTATTAAAATAATTTTTAGGGTGGGGGGCGAGGGGTATTCAGCGTTACGAAAATTCTAGAAGGGGTACGCATAGGCCAAAAGTTTTGGAAAGTCTGGAATAAGCTCACGTCTGATGAGGATGTAAGGTAAATCACAGACAACTCTTTTTTTTTCCTTAAGGAAAGAGGTAATATTCTATTTCTTAGTTTTATGGCATATATTGTTCACCTCTTACCATGAGAAAAAACAAATGCTTTTTAGACGCCAGGAGCATGACTTTTTGATGCTTAGAAAGTATACCTACCCTTTGCGACCTACAGACCCCACTTTGTGCCCTGTGATCTCCAGAAAGTATGACATTCTATTCTAGAAATAAAAATTACGCACGTACATATTGTTTTTTTCTTAATCGAACTGACTAGCCTAAATGTACATTATGTACATTCAAAAACGAACTGACTAGCCTAAATGTACATTATGTACATTCTAAAACGAACTGACTAGCCTAAATGTACATTATGTACATTCAAAAACGAACTGACAAGCCTAAATGTACATTATGTACATTCAAAAACGAACTGACTAGCCTAAATGTACAATGTCTAAAATGAACTGACTAGCGTCTATGTACATTGTGTACATTCTAAAATGAACTGACTAGCCTCTATGTACATTGTGTACATTCTAAAATGAACTGACTAGCCTCTATGTACATTGTGTACATGCTAAAATGAACTGACTAGCCTCTATGTACATTGTGTACATTCTAAAATGAACTGACTAGCCTCTATGTACATTGTGTACATCTTAAAATGAACTGACTAGCCTCTATGTACATTGTGTACATTCTAAAATGAACTGACTAGCCTCTATGTACATTGTGTACATTCTAAAATGAACTGACTAGCCTCTATGTACATTGTGTAAATTCTAAAATGAACTGACTAGCCTCTATGTACATTGTGTACATTCTAAAATGAACTGACTAGCCTCTATGTACATTGTGTACATTCTAAAATGAACTGACTAGCCTCTATGTACATTGTGTACATTCTAAAATGAACTGACTAGCCTAAATGTACATTGTGTACATTCTAAAATGAACTGACTAGCCTCTATGTACATTGTGTGCATTCTAAAATGAACTGACTAGCCTCTATGTACATTGTGTGCATTCTAAAATGAACTGACTAGCCTCTATGTACATTGTGTACATTCTAAAATGAACTGACTAGCCTAAATGTACATTATGTACATTCTAAAATGAACTGACTAGCCTATATGTACTTTGTGTATATTCTAAAATGAACTGACTAGCCTCTATGTACATTGTGTGCATTCTAAAATGAACTGACTAGCCTAAATGTACATTGTGTGCATTCTAAAATGAACTGACTAGCCTAAATGTACATTGTGTGCATTCTAAAATGAACTGACTAGCCTCTATGTACATTGTGTGCATTCTAAAATGAACTGACTAGCCTCTATGTACATTGTGTGCATTCTAAAATGAACTGACTAGCCTCTATGTACATTGTGTACATTCTAAAATGAACTGACTAGCCTAAATGTACATTATGTACATTCTAAAATGAACTGACTAGCCTATATGTACTTTGTGTACATTCTAAAATGAACTGACTAGCCTATATGTACATTGTGTACATTATAAAATGAACTGACTAGCCTAAATGTACCTTATGTACATTCTAAAATGAACTGACTAGCCTTATTGTACTTTATGTACATTCTAAAATGAACTGACTAGCCTCTATGTACATTATGTACATTCTAAAATGAATTGACTAGCCTCTATGTACATTATGTACATTCTAAAATGAACTGACTAGCCTAAATGTACATTATGTACATACTAAAATGAACTGACTAGCCTATATGTACTTAGTGTACATTCTAAAATGAACTGACTAGCCTATATGTACATTGTGTACATTATAAAATGAACTGACTAGCCTAAATGTACCTTATGTACATTCTAAAATGAACTGACTAGCCTTATTGTACTTTATGTACATTCTAAAATGAACTGACTAGCCTCTATGTACATTATGTACATTCTAAAATGAACTGACTAGCCTCTATGTACATTATGTACATTCTAAAATGAACTGACTAGCCTCTATGTACATTATGTACATTCTAAAATGAACTGACTAGCCTCTATGTACATTATGTACATTCTAAATGAAAACGTAAACAAAGTATTTAAAAAAATGTAAATCTAAAGGCACACAAAACACAAAAGAAAACGTTTGTCCTACATGGATGTAACTCTCTACAAAAGAAAACGTTTGTCCTACATGAATGTAACTCTCTACAAAAGAAAACGTTTGTCCTACATAGATGTAACTCTCTACAAAAGAAAACGTTTGTCCTACATGGATGTAACTCTCTACAAAAGAAAACGTTTGTCCTACATGGATGTATCTCTCTACAAAAGAAAACGTTTGTCCTACATGGATGTAACTCTCTACAAAAGAAAACGTTTGTCCTACATGGATGTAACTCTCTACAAAAGAAAACGTTTGTCCTACATAGACGTAACTCTCTACAAAAGAAAACGTTTGTCCTACATGGATGTAACTCTCTACAAAAGAAAACGTTTGTCCTACATAGATGTAACTCTCTACAAAAGAAAACGTTTGTCCTACATGGATGTAACTCTCTACAAAAGAAAACGTTTGTCCTACATGGATGTAACTCTCTACAAAAGAAAACGTTTGTCCTACATGGATGTAACTCTCTACAAAAAAAAACGTTTGTCCTACATGGATGTAACTCTCTACAAAAGAAAACGTTTGTCCTACATAGATGTAACTCTCTACAAAAGAAAACGTTTGTCCTACATGGATGTAACTCTCTACAAAAGAAAACGTTTGTCCTACATAGATGTAACTCTCTACAAAAGAAAACGTTTGTCCTACATGGATGTAACTCTCTACAAAAGAAAACGTTTGTCCTACATGGATGTAACTCTCTACAAAAGAAAACGTTTGTCCTACATGGATGTAACTCTCTACAAAAAAAAACGTTTGTCCTACATGGATGTAACTCTCTACAAAAGAAAACGTTTGTCCTACATAGATGTAACTCTCTACAAAAGAAAACGTTTGTCCTACATGGATGTAACTCTCTACAAAAGAAAACGTTTGTCCTACATGGATGTAACTCTCTACAAAAGAAAACGTTTGTCCTACATGGATGTAACTCTCTACAAAAAAAAACGTTTGTCCTACATGGATGTAACTCTCTACAAAAGAAAACGTTTGTCCTACATGGATGTAACTCTCTTCGCTTTTTTTTTCATTGCAGTATTATTATTACTATTGAAACCCTAAATCAGTCTTCCCACAGATCCCAGCTGGTTTAAAAAGTTGGGTTGGGGGTGGGAGCTCGAACGAAATTTTTCTCGTTTGGCTTAGGAGAGAAGCGCTACTAGTACAATTTGGAGAACCACTGCCTTACAGTCTTTGCTGTTAATTTCAGGTCAGCGATAGTGTCTGCAGTCTTGATTGATTGCGCAGAATCTATATTAAAATACATTAGCTTATAACAATATATGCACTTCCGCTCTAACAAAAAAAGTGAATAGAATGTCAACAGACCATCTTCCAGTTGCGTAGCTAGGGATTTGGGGACACGGGGGTGGGAGGACTTTAGGGGGCCCTGCATTTTGACATGAGATAATCTACTTAATAAATGTATAACTTAATAATTTATAATTCAGGGTAGTTCAAGAGAGATAGCCAGCCGGAAAGAATGGAATACTTGCAACAGGGTAGCTAACTCATATAACAAGAATACGAATAGCAAAATTACATGGCAGTGGCGTAATATTTAATATTTAATGTAAAAAAAAATCGAACACTCGTTTGGGGCCCCTCCTCAAGTGGGTCAGGGGGGACTTTGGAATTTGGACACCCCCCGACCCTAGCTACTCCACTGCAATCTTCTATATTTTTAACTTTTAAAACAACATGTCGCCCGGTTCGTGTAACTGAACAAGAAGACAAATACTGGATTTTTAGATACACAGTTGTCTTATGACACTCCGACACTTCATAATCCGACACACTCCGTAATCCGACGCTGTGCCGTAAATGCATTAAATTAATATATATAGTAATTCGTATAATTTTAAAATGTATATAAGGTTTAAGCAGTACAGTATGGGAAGTCTTATAATACTTTTTTGTTTTCGTCTATTGATTGAGCTATAGCCGTGAAAGTTGGAGAGAATATCTTATTATTTAATTTGACATGTTTGTAAAAACTTTAACATGTTTCGGATGTTCCTTCAGAGTTAAAGATAATCTACTTCCTAGTTCAAACCTCCCTCAGGACGACGGGGGTTGCAGCGAGCAGGGTATGAACTCGGGACCATCGAAAAGATAGAACGACAGTCCAGCGCGCATACCGCACGACCATGCAACCATTAGATCGAGACATACAGTTGAAGTATAACTTATCAATGGTAATATTACGTGTTCTTTTGTTGTTGTTGTTTTTATTTGTTTGTTTGTTTTTCTTTTGGTAATCTGATACCGCTTCCGGGTCACATAACCGTCGGACTATCAAAAGGTCAAGGGTCACTGTAGATGCAAAGTGTTCAAGATAAAAAGAGGTCTGGAGTCTCACTGCACGTGATAAGTGTATCGAGACCTGCTATCACACTTCATGGTACACTAACTCTAACCGTCTGGGAACTATAAAATGCGGTGGCGTAGTACGCAAAATGCAGAGGCCCCAAGGTCAAGCCCTCTGGGCCCCTAAATGATGGCAAATTCCTGGCTAAGGTCCCTGATAAAATGCTTTACATGTTGTTATTAATAATATTCGTTTTTTTTTTTAAAATATTTCTGAATAAAAATTAAAATAAATTTGGATTTACTTTTCTGCAAGTATTTGTACTCGTGCAATAATACAATGCCTCTTCTACCTTGGTTACCCTCTCTAATGCTAATGAAAGCTATGTTACGTGCATGATAGCACGCAATTGATGCAACTCTCTGTCTCTCAATAGAATACAGAGGTCAGAGCAACATGGGGAATAGGTTCCTACTGACCTTTCCAACCTCCCTGACAACCAGCACCACCCTGCTCTTTGTGACTCCGCTGACAGAGTTGAACGTGAGTTGGCAGTTTTATTTCTTGAAATGTGACTTTATCTATCTTATCTTATCTTATATAATACAGACGTTACTTCAAAAAAGAAGATGATTACGTCCTACGCGTCATGCATTTAGTCATGCATATTAACCAATGACTTAAATTCTGCCAAGTCACTGGTTTTCCTGGCTAGCTCAGGCAACCCATTCCATGCTCTAATAGCACTAGGGAAGAAGGAGTATTTGTACAAATTTGTCCTAGCATATGGGATGAGGAATGTGCCTATATTTTTGTGTCTTTCAGAGTATTTTATTAAATTTTGTTTTTGTATTTGAAGATTATGGTTCAGTGTTTTATGTATGATTGCTACTTTACTTTTGAGTCTTCTGTCCTGAAGGCTTTCTAAATTTAGTGATTTTACTATAGGTGTTACTCTAGTCAAATGTGAATATTCATTTGTTATGAATCTGCTCTATTTTGTGTCTGTTCCAGTTTCTTAATGTTTTCTTGAGTTGAGGGGTCTCAAATGGAGGATGCATATTCTATTATTGGCCTAACCAAGGTTAAATAACATTTTAGTTTTATGTTCTTATTTGATTTTAAAAAATTTCTTTTAATAAACCCTAATGCTTTGTTGGATTTTTTTATAGTTTCATCAATATGTGGATTCCATGACAGTTTTTCATTTATTATAACACCTAGGTATTTTGCGTTTTTAGTTTGTGTTACTGGTTTGCCATGAATAAGATAAGTGGAATTAATGTTTTAGTTTTTTTGTTACTCTTAACAACTGACATTTTTCTGGGTGAAAAGACATGCTCCAATTTGATTCCCATTTCTGTAATTCATGTAATTCTCTTTGTAAAATATCTGTGTCTTGTTTTGTTTTTATTGTTCTATATATTATGCAATCGTCGGCAAATAATCTGACTTTTGTTCCTGAAGTAATGCAATTTGGTTAATCATTTAAATAAATTAAAAATAGTAGTGGACCCAAGACTGTTCCTTGAGGTACACCTGAGTTTACTTATCGGTGTTGATTTAGAGCCATTTATTATTACAGTTTGTTCTCTCCCTATCAGAAAATCTTTAATCCACTGATGCAGTGGACCATTAATGCCAAAATATTTTAATTTTTTAAGCAAACTATGGTGGTGAACTTTGTCAAAAGCCTTAGAAAAATCTAGTAAGATAGCATCTATTTGTTCACTATTATCTAAGCCTTTAGAAAAATCATCAATTAGTCCTATTAGTTGTGTCTCACATGATCTATATTTCCTAAAGCCATGTTGGTATGGTGTGAGGACATTTTGTTTGTATAAGTGGTTTATGATGTTGCTACATATTATGTGTTCTAGGAGTTTACATGTGATGCTGGTAAGTGATACTGGTCTGTAGTTTCCTGGGTCAGATTTTTCTCCTTTTTTAAATAGGGGGCTGACATTAGCTTCTTTCCAGTCCTTTAGTACTCTGCCCTGGTTAAGTGAAGCCTGAAAGAGTATTTTGAACACTGGGGCTAGCTCATTGCTTAGTTCTTTGAGTAATCTAGCTGGAATACCATCAGGTCCAGACGCTTTATTTGGTTTGGTGTTGGCTAATAGTTTTTGAATTCCATTTTCTTGTACTACTATATCATCTATGTTGTCTACTTGGTTCAAATTCAGTAATATTTCTTTGTCTCCTGGGGTTGAGAATGCTGATGCAAAGTATTTGTTTAGGATGTTTGCTTTAGTTTCATTATCATTATGTATTATGTTATGTTCATCTTTTAATGGCGCTATGCCTGTTGTTTCCATTTTCTTAGACTTAATGTATGACCATAGGTTTTTGTTGTTATCTTTAGATATTACATTGTTTATGTATTCACTCTGCAGCTGTCTGCTTACTTTTTGGGTTAAGTGTTTAATTTTTATATCCTTTTTGTAAACTCTTTCTGCCTTAGTTTCTTTAAATTTTTTATATAGGTTTATATGTGACTTTATATGTGACTTTATCTATTTTGTGACTTTATCTACATTTGACGTTATCTATTTGTCTCTTTATCTACATGTCACTTTATGTGACTTTTTCTACATGTTTATCTATATGGGACTTAAGTTATATTCGAGGGTATTGGAAGACTTTATGTGACATTTATCTATATATGACATTTTCTTTATTTTATCTATATTTGAGGGTATTGGAAGACTATCTGTGACTTTATACGTATATGACTTTATCTATATTTACCTGTATCTATATTATATATATATAGATAGATATAGATATAGATTTAGATATCGATTTAGATATAGATATAGATTTAAATATATCTGAGGAAGTATTTTGTGTTTAATTTGTTTCTACATAATGCACTAGATATCACTGCAGACAGTTGGCTACGAGGAAAGCTCTAGTCTGAGTGTCAACATGACGATCGGAAGAAATAGAAGAGTCAATTATACAATAGACACCAAATATAAGTATGTGCAGCAGATATAAATATAGATAAAGTGTGAGATCCAGAAAAGAAGAGACAGGCAGGATGTATTGATGGATGAATGGATGGGTGGATGGATGGATAAAAACATGAATAGTCAGACAAACAGACAGAAGACAGACAGACAGACAGACAGATAGATATAGATAGATAAATAGATAGATAGATAGATAGATAGATAGATAGATAGATAGATAGATAGATAGATAAATAGATAGATAGATAGATAGATAGATAGATAGATAGATAGATAGATAGAGTTGATCGCCTGCTATTATCAACGTAGTGCTAAATGATATAGATAAGTCTGCTGATAAGTATTAGTAAAGGTCATGACATAGAATTGTTTACAATTAAATCTTTTATTGATTTGATTACCTACTGTCTTCACTTTACCTACTACTAACTTGATTGTCCTCACTTTACCTACTACTAACTTGACTGTCTTCACTTTACCTACTACTAACTTGACTGTCTTCACTTTACCTACTACTAACTTGACTGTCTTCACTTTACCTACTACTAACTTGACTGTCTTCACTTTACCTACTACTAACTTGACTGTCTTCACTTTACCTACTACTAACTTGACTGTCTTCACTTTACCTACTACTAACTTGACTGTCTTCACTTTACCTACTACTAACTTGACTGTCTTCACTTTACCTACTACTAACTTGACTGTCTTCACTTTACCTACTACTAACTTGACTATCTTCACTTTACATACTACTAACTTGACTGTCTTCACTTTACCTACTACTAACTTGACTGTCTTCACTTTACCTACTACTAATTGAGTGTCTTCACTTGACCTACTACTACCTTGACTGTCTACACTTTTCCTATTACTAACATGACTGTCTTCACTTTACCATCGACTAACTTTCCTGACTTAACTTGACTAACTGAAATTTCGTTCAACCCTTACCCTAATACTTCCGGTCACCTGATAACTAATGTTCATGTTTACAAGCTCTAGATTCCACAAATAAAAATAAGTACATTAACATGACTATCTTTTCTGTAACAAAAAATGAACATATAAAGAAAACGTTTTTGAAAGGGACCAATACCTTTATAGTTTCAGATTAGGGAATGGACTGAAGTGGACATTTCATTTAAAGTCAGACAATATCTTCAGTGTCACTGCCATGTTATATGACAACACGAATTTAGCGACTTTTATTGCTCTGCCAATAGTTAATTGGGGAAACGATTACTTTGTATACACCCTGAAGTAAGTATATTAACTGGAACAAGTTTATAAATAGAGTAACCACATAAGCAGTCTTACAAGCGATATGTGGATTACATGACCTACAAAGGTGTTTGGATTGCATGTCCTACAAGAGGTTTTTGGATTGCATGTCCTACAAGGGGTGTGGATATTGCATGTCCTATAAGGGATTTGGATTGCATGTCCTACAAAGGGTGTCGATACTGCATGTCCTACAAGGGGTGTGGATATTGCATGTCCTATAAGGGATTTGGATTGCATGTCCTACAAAGGGTGTCGATACTGCATGTCCTACAAGGGTGTTTGGAATGCATGTTCTACAAGAGATGTTTAGTTTACAAGTCTTACAAGGAGTGTTTGGTTCACTATCCAAATAGCGGATTTTGGATTATCAGTCCTTTAAGGGCAGTTTCAATTACCTGTCATAAATTATAATGTTAATTACTTTACATCATTAGTCCTGTAAAACATTCCATTTCATTTAGCTTACATTTAACATCTAGATCAAACTCACAGGACTTACCTTAACCTTTACCTATCCCTTAGTCTATTGGACCGTTGGGGCACCGTGCAAGACTCGTCGACTGTAGTAGGACTTCTCTGCTGTAAATTCATTCTCTTGGCTTACAACTATAAAACAAAATCCAAGGAAGAACTTTTCTTGGAGAGGAGGCCTACTAAACCCAATGTTTTGACGAAATCATCGAAAACAAGGCCGGATCGGCGGAGGACCGGATTAACAGCGTCGCTGTTGAGGTGTCGCAGGGCTTTGGAACCAAAAAGTAGGCTAATGAGACACAAGTTAGACAATAAAGTTACCAACATGAGCACAGTTATTGGAACATGGAATGTGTAAACTCTCTTTTCGTGTCACTAATTAAAGAAACTCTAATACGAGCGATCTATGGGACGTTCTCGGCCTCTCAAAAGTCCGATGGACACCTTTTCCCCACACAAATAATCCAGAATAACCACTGGGCAAGCACCAGAGAGCATAACAAACTGCCAAATCGACTATATCCTGTTTTCTTTGAGATTTAAATCAAGCATCAACAAAGTTGAAGCCAGAACTTTTTCTATAGCTGACATAGCTGACCATAATATGGTCTTGATGACTGTAAAATTAAAATTAAACTCAAAATCGAAGTGGTCCACCCAGGCAGGTTAAAGGGCAGGTTTTAATATTTTCAGAACGGACATTAGAATGAAATTCCAGCAAAGACAAATAACAGAGAAAAGTTTCACAGATCTTGTGTGGTGACCCAGCGGTCCAGCAGGCCAAAGGATAGGTGAAAGTGAATTTGAAGCTAGGTGTGAACCTGGCCTAACTGATGTCTTATAATTAATAACTAATTGATCTAATTGTTTTGTAAAGTGTCGATCTCTTGTTTAAATCCTCAAGTAAATAACCTTTCCGAAAAAACACAAAATTCCATTTGGCTGAGTGATTTATAGTATTAACGTATGCCGCAGTTCATGCAAGAATATGAAAAACTACATTATGCCCAACTTAAATGCATACTAAATAGATTTTTCTCTTTAAAAAATAGTTCCTTTTTTTTTGTGTAAACGTAGTAGTTAGTATAACTGAACTTAGTTAACTTAGCAATACATATGTACAAAAAAGTAATTTTGACAAAGAATCTAAAACCGTTTGCATAAATGTGTTTAATATATAGAGGTTATCGTTCCCAATACTAAAGAGCCTCCCGTGTTTGTTACTATTAATAGTGAATAGTTGTAAAAGTGGTGCATTTTTATGAAAAATCTGCTTGCATATATAATTTTTAAAATTAGATGGTTCACTTTCGAAAAACAATAAAGTATCCGTTGCATCAGAACTTTGAATGGTCTAAAATATCGTGATGTCCGATTTTCATTTTCTCTTCTAGTTTCTGAGATCTAAACGGGATGGACAGACAGACAGGCCACACAAAACTAATAGCGTCTTATCCCCTTTCAGGGGTCGCTAAAAAGAATCTATGAACCCACGCATTAAATACGACATCAAAAAATTCAAAGACCCGTACATTGCTGAATTGTTTGATCATCCTGAGAAGGAAAGTGGCAGCTTTCAACCTTATACATGAGGTCATTGACTCACATACGAATACTGTCAGAACAGGCCTCTGAGATTTTCAGGGGAAAGCGAAGGGAAATAACCATAGGGGACAAAAGACATCCATGATTTATGTAACACAAGAAATGAAGTAAAAAAGAAGACGAAAGTTAATCCCTTGATGGCAGACAACAAACAAAGAGATGAGGGATGAAAATGAAGTCAGCAAAAGAAAAATGGATCAGTGACCAGTGCATTATACTTGATGGTAGCTTGAAAGTTAGTACTATAAAATGGCATGTGAAACATTCAAAGCTTTAATCAACACAAGACACGCTAGAACCGCGGGGATTGAAAGAAATGCGGTAACTCTTCTGACTCGGGAAGCAGATATGCTCAGGAAGTAGACCGAAAATAGCAAAGATCCGTATAACTTTGAGATAGATCCCGGCTACAGTCTAATCAACAAAACATAGACCTTGGCAAGGCTACAATACTAGATAGATAGATAGATAGATAGATAGATAGATAGATAGATAGATAGATAGATAGATATAGATAGATAGATAGATAGATAGAAATAGATAGATAGATAGAGATAGATAGATAGATAGATAGATAGATAAATAGATAGATAGATAGATAGAAGAGGAAGAAGAAGCAATAAGATCACATACAAGTGGCAAGTCGCTGAGAATTGATAACATACCAACAGAAATGTTATAACACAGCGGCTTTCATATAACTATATGAGACTGTAAAATAAAAAGTTAAAAGAATGGACCCAATCTTTAATTACCCACTCCCCCCCCAAAAAAAAAATCACACTATGGCCAAAGAAGAGAAAGAAAAGTCTGATCACTCATCCGAGCAAGATAATGCTAACAACAATTCTTAACAGACTCAAGAAAAAAGCCGAGGAGATCTTTTACGAAGAACAGGTTGGCTTCAAAGCAAGCAGAATCACTGTTGAACCATTACTCAACATCAGACTGTTTAATGAAAAATCCCTTCAACACCAAAAGAAACTTAGAAGATTGAGAAACACTCCCTCTAATTATAATATAGATCACTTTTTGTTTTTCTCTCATACACACACACATACCCCCCCCCCCGCGCAACACACACGAAAGAAAGTTCTGGATCCGGTAGTGTATCCACCAAGACCTCATTTTACCTTCGTCATAACAAACTTAATCCAATTTTTGAACTGGACAACTTCTGATTTCTTTTTTTTTTTTTTTTTTGTAGTCGAAGTCCGTTCATTGAAATTATGGCGGGCTACAAATCAGGTTCTGTGAGTGTGTTCTTTCGGATCGCCTTTGAGAGTCAGTACAATTTTACACATGCCGGTCAAACCTATTTTGACAGCAGCACCTTTTCTGTGTCCCTTGCAAGGTAAGTGCAGTTTCAATTTCGACATGTGTTACCGGCAAGGTGTGAAATCCGGCATTCTCTAGAATTTCTAGGCATTTTATAGAATGCCTGAAACTTCAAGGCAAAGTAAGAAATGACTTATCCATTTTCTACTTTGCCTAGAATGCCTAGGCATGGTATGGAATAACTACAACTGTTTTAGGCAAAATGTTAAATGACGATTTTAAGTATTTTAATAATAATATACATTTCTCGGAATAATATTTCTATTCGACAGTAACCTGAATAATTTAGTCTTGCTCTATAAACTGGGGAGTATGTTTAATTGTGATTGTCAAAGTGTGTGCATGTTTAGTACAATTTAACATTGTATTTGTACTAACTAAAAAGTGAATAGACTGGGGGGGTTATTATTTTGGGATCTTTTGGCGCCTCTGAGCTCACTCGTTGTGCTGGCCACATGATACCCTGGTTAACCTTGGGCCACAAGAATAGAGGACCCTGACATCATATGCCCAATAGATCGCAAGGTCTGAAAGGGGAACTTTTATCTTTTTTTTTTAAAGTCAATACAAAAGATTGTTTTGTTTAAAATGCTAATTGAGCGACTTTGTAGTCAAGTCAAATACGACTACTAAGAAGCAACCACTTGACTAGATATTGATAAAGCTGTTAAAAGTTTTATGTGATCTTGGAAAACATAAGTTATTATATTAATCGAGTGCAAGGCTTCAGTGCAGGGCTTTCTTTTTGTTCTGAAACATTGACCTATTTTGTCATTGAAAAACAAAAAAAGTGCTTGTACTCGTGTATAATAGACTCGTCCTAACATTGTACTTTAAAATCCACTCAATGAGCTGTTTGATAAAACTTAAATGTTACTTACAATAATTATAATAAGATATTTACTTATTTAAAATTCTTGCTATCCGTTTGAGCTAATTAATGATAATGTTTATGGAGTCGCAAATTGTATTTTTATGTGCGTGTGAGTGCTAAACAGTTCGATAAAGTCACGTGGTCTGAGAAACTTGTGACGTACTCAAGCTAGTGGTCAATGTTGTGTGTAGGCGTGTCAATTTGTCTCGTTTTTACTTTCTATTCTCCTTTGTTTTTACTTTCTATTTTCCTTTGTTTTTAGTTTCTATTCACCTTTGTTTTTACTTTCTATACTCCTTTGTTTTTAGTTTGTATTCTCCTTTGTTTTTACTTTCTATTCTCCTTTGTTTTTACTTTCTATTCTCCTTTGTTTTTAGTTTCTATTCTCCTTTGTTTTTACTTTCTATTCTCCTTTGTTTTTAGTTTGTATTCTCCTTTGTTTTTAGTTTGTATTCTCCTTTGTTTTTAGTTTCTATTCTCCTTTGTTTTTAGTTTCTATTGTCCTTTGTTTTTAGTTTCTCTTTTCCTTTGTTTTTACTTTCTATTCTCCTTTGTTTTTAGTTTCTATTCTCCTTTGTTTTTAGTTTCTATTCTCCTTTGTTTTTAGTTTCTATTCTCCTTTGTTTTTAGTTTCTATTCTCCTTTGTTTTTAGTTTCTCTTTTCCTTTGTTTTTACTTTCTATTCTCCTTTGTTTTTAGTTTCTATTCTCCTTTGTTTTTAGTTTCTCTTTTCCTTTGTTTTTACTTTCTATTCTCCTTTGTTTTTAGTTTGTATTCTCCTTTGTTTTTAGTTTCTATTCTCTTTTGTTTTTAGTTTCTATTCTCCTTTGTTTTAAGTTTCTATTCTCCTTTGTTTTTAGTTTCTATTCTACTTTGTTTTTAGTTTCTATTCTCCTTTGTTTTTAGTTTCTATTCTCCTTTGTTTTTAGTTTCTATTCTCCTTTGTTTTTAGTTTCTCTTTTCCTTTGTTTTTAGTTTGTATTCTCCTTTGTTTTTATTTTCTATTTTCCTTTGTTTTTAGTTTCTATTCTCCTTTGTTTTTAGTTTGTATTCTCCTTTGTTTTTAGTTTCTATTCTCCTTTGTTTTTAGTTTCTCTTTTCCTTTGTTTTTAGTTTGTATTCTCCTTTGTTTTTAGTTTCTATTTTCCTTTGTTTTTAGTTTCTATTCTCCTTTGTTTTTAGTTTGTATTCTCCTTTGTTTTTAGTTTGTATTCTCCTTTGTTTTTACTTTCTATTCTCCTTTGTTTTTACTTTCTATTGTCCTTTGTTTTTACTTTCTATTCTCCTTTGTTTTTACTTTTTTTTCCTTTGTTTTTAGTTTGTATTCTCCTTTGTTTTTAGTTTGTATTCTCCTTTGTTTTTAGTTTCTATTCTCCTTTGTTTTTAGTTTGTATTCTCCTTTGTTTTTAGTTTCTTATCTCCTTTGTTTTTAGTTTCTATTCTCCTTTGTTTTTAGTTTCTATTCTCCTTTGTTTTTAGTTTGTATTCTCCTTTGTTTTTAGTTTCTATTCTCTTTTGTTTTTAGTTACTATTCTCCTTTGTTTTTAGTTTCTATTTTCCTTTGTTTTTAGTTTCTATTCTCCTTTGTTTTTACTCTCTATTCTCCTTTGTTTTTAATTTCTATTCTTCTTTGTTTTTAGTTTCTATCCTTCTTTGTTTTTAGTTTCTATTCTCCTTTGTTTTTAGTTTGTATTCTCCTTTGTTTTTAGTTTCTATTTTCCTTTGTTTTTAGTTTGTATTCTCCTTTGTTTTTAGTTTGTATTCTCCTTTGTTTTTAGTTTCTATTCTCCTTTGTTTTTAGTTTCTACTCTCCTTTGTTTTTAGTTTCTATTCTCCTTTGTTTTTAGTTTCTATTCTCCTTTGTTTTCATCTTTTTGTTTAGCCCTCCTGTGTCTGGTAAGCTTCAGTGGGTCTCACGGGTTTTTTTTTTCCAACATAGATAATTTATAAGTAAAAAAAAAACATTAAAAATACTTTTAATTAAAAATAAAGTTTATATTAATTAGTTTGGATAAGTCGTGTACGATTTCTGACAGAAATATTTATATCGATTGTTGAACTTTGAATTTTTTGAATGTGCTATCCTGGTGAATGTTTACAATATCATTTTTAATGAAAAACAATGCATTAAAAAATGTTTACTCAGGGCCACTCAAGATTTCTCAAGCGGACTAATTCAACTTATACCACCACAATAGTCAATACGATTTCTTTCCATTGTTCAAGATACCAAACAAAATAATTAATTACCAATAGTTAATGAACTAATTAATTTTTTTTATTGACTCTTATGTTGTCAGGTAAAAGAAATAACTGTTCAAAGTTTCAGTTTTATCCGAGATTGGGTGTGGGAGAAATAAAATGTATAAACATTTTACCAGACAGAGAGAGTGAATTGATATAACCTTTGTAAATTAGGCAATGTACTCACTGACCGTATTCAGACAGGCGACTCACAGGACCTCGTACGATGTAAATAATCATATCTGTTGCATTTACGTCTCGAGAGACGATCTGTTCCCTTAGCAACTTCGATCAGAGATGGAGTGACCTCTCCATTTCTGGGGGAAAGCCTTGGCGGAAAATTCGCAAGTGCTTGGTTGCCCACATGTCAATACTCGCTTCTCTTCCAATACTGACCGGATGCAAAGGGATTAAACGTCAACGTCTTTCTGGGTCAGGTGGATGCAGGAGTTTGCTAGAGAACAACAATCTTACGACCGTCTCCTTTGCCAAAACAGTTTTTTCCTGTTAGAGTTTACTCCCTTTGCTTTAGTTCTTGCAGAGGCACACAAAAGGCATGGCGACTATTGGCCTATAGCTAATGGCAGCAGGGAATGTCCACACGCCGACGGGCGGTGCCTGCGTCACATATTGGGGCCAAGCTTCCTCTACGGCTCTTGCAGATTGCGCTGACGCTTCATCACGACGAGATGCTCCCTAAGATTAGCTATAGAGATTCTACATGCTGGGAAGGGAAACTTACAAATTGCTCCTGTTTTACAGATGCTAGCCAGCAGTGGCAACAAGATAATGATTTCACACTAAACTCTTCACACAGCCTTTGGAACAGATCACATGCAATCATGCTGTACTTTAAACTTTTGCTTAAAGGAATGTAGGATTCTTGTTATTGGCAGATTGCAGTTCATAGCTTGTAATAGTTGTGGTGAAAATGTTGAAACCTCTCAATCGACCTGCATTGCAGTCGGGGGATCGCTTGAGTTTGTTTCGAAACACTAACTCTCTTCGTAATCTTGTTTTTCTCGTAACAACGTGCTGTATTGGATAGACTATAATATGATTATTCTCAAATTGTATGAATAAAATTTTATTTTCTATATTAGTACCATAGCTCTTTTACATTTTTTTTCAGCTTTCAAGCCTATGAAATATCATTATGTCTGGTAGATAACAAGATGGATTTCTCAGGTAATTACAATCAAACATTGGGTAAAGCCCTTGGGTCGAAAGGTCATACATTTGAAACCTGTGAACACTAGCGTTTTGAACTCTGGACCCTTATGTCCACCAAACTCTGATGTGTATCTGACATACATAAGGAAAGAAAGGGCGGTTGGTCGTTGTGCTGGTCACAAAACACCCTAGCTTTACAGCATCTGACCCCATAGATAGAAAGTTATATCTTAACATACGTTTAGATATGTATGAGAGAGAAAATGTTTTAGTGAGAAGTTGTATGTGGGCGTCTAGAGCAGTCTAGACACATCTGCAGGTCAAGTTTTAAAGTACTAGATATTTCTATTTGGCATTTTCATGTTTTCTTTACTAAATTAATGGGGTATTGTACTGACTTTGAAATGTTTCACCTTAAGCATATATTTTACAATGCAGGGTCAATTGTCAGCGCTGATTTTCATATTGGAGTTATATCCGGTAGCTGTTCATTTGAAGCATATTGTTCAGACGGTTCAAAAACTGTAGACATGGCTGTGGGTAGGTTGTTTTTTTTTTTTTAAATATTGTTTCCTAGAAACTTCACTTCCGTAGCCATTAAATATGTCCATTGATAGCAGATAGATAGATAGATAGATAGATAGATAGATAGATAGATAGATAGATAGATAGATAGATAAATAGATAGATAGATAGATAGATAGATAGATAGATAGATAGATAGATAGATAGATAAATAGATAGATGGGTGGGTAGATAGATAGATAGATAGATAGATAGATAGATAGATAGATAGATAGATAGATAGATGGGTGGGTAGATAGATAGATAGATAGATAGATAGATAGATAGATAGATAGATAGATAGATAGATAGATAGATAGATAGATAGATAGATAGATAGATAGATGGGTGGGTAGATAAATAGATAGATAGATAGATAGATGGGTGGGTAGATAGATAGATAGATAGATAGATAGATAGATAGATAGATAGATAGATAGATAGATAGATGGGTAGATAGATAGATAGATAGATAGATAGATGTGTGGGTAGATAGATAGATAGATAGATAGATAGATAGATAGATAGATAGATAGATAGATAGATAGATAGATAGATAGATAGATAGATAGATAGATAGATAGATAGATAGAATAGTTTTGAATCTTCCGTTACAATATTGCGGCCCTACAGAAGCCCCCGGCACACCCAAAACAGCTAATAATGATGTTTCAGAGAAAACATTTCCTTTATTCTAGGCTGCATTATTCCATCATTAAAAAGGCTTCCATTTAAATTATTTGTAAAAAATCGATCGAAATGTTTTGAACTTCATATGCTTGTTTTCAAAGTCTGTAGGTATTCAACTAAGGTAAAGCCGGGGTCATTTTGTCCCACTTACACTTTGTACAAAGTTAATATCTACTCTGTCTGTTTGTCTGTCTGCTCAAAAGTTTGTACAAGTTATTTCTCCGACACCCAATCTCGGACCAAGCTGAACTTTTGCACAATTACTTCTTTGACCTGACAACACAAGAATCGATAACACAAATTAACCAATTAGTTAATTAACTTTGTCTGATATCTCAAACAACGGAAAGAAATAGTACTTGACTGAAGTGGTGGATGGTGTACGCTGAATTAGTCCCCTTTATAATAGGCTGCCGTCTCAGGCTTTGTGAACACAAGCATGAAATAGAAACAATAGATAACAGTATAATCTTCCATGTTCATAATCTCTTCGCTAGCAGAGTGGTTACCGCATTGGCTTGAGAAACCTGAAAAAGCGTTAGCCAACAAGTTCGTATTCAGGTCGTTCCTTTTTTCTTATTTAATTTTATAAATGTTTTTTTTTTATTGTTAGTCTGCATTTCTTACAAATTTCATTGCATGACTGATCCAAACTAATTGATACAACAAGTACGCTTAATATAAACTTTGTTGTTTTAAAGTAATTTTTTTTCTTATTTATCTACTGTTACTTTTGGCAAACGTCAGCTCTTCAGTCTTCAGCCCTTTAGCCACGTGATATCGCGCACTTTGTTCCCCTGTAAGCCCATGTCTTATGAAGCCTAACACCCCGAACTCTATTTTATCATTACTTTAGAAATGAACGTGCCTGTCCAACTGTTTAGCGCTACGGCTCACATAAATCCTACTTATTCGATGGTAAAGAATGATACACTAATGATGAGAATCGGCACGGCTATAACCTCTACTTCTGTTTGCCTTGGAGAAGGTCTACCTCAAAACGGTGAACTATCTAGGGTAAGTTAGTTAATATTTGTATATATTTAACTCTTTCTCTCCTAATCGACGATACCATCGTTTATAAATTAAATTAATGTTTAATTTTATAAACATGACTTTGTGTTATATAAAAAGAGCATGCATTTCCCTTAAATTATATACCAAATACAACATTGTATGATAACAAACAACAATGCTATTAAAGCTCAATCATAACAGGGTAGTGAAATAGTCATGAGCAAAATGAAGAATTTCTTCTAAACGTGGAAAAATAATTACGGAGAGAAAGAGTTAATATTTGTCCTTAGTCTTTGTTAGCAATGCTCCATGTCATTACTGTGCTTGTCGACCAAGATGGTTTCATAGTGAACAAAATATTAAACGTCACTGATACAGTATGTTATTGATCATATTGGATTAATGTACAAAGTAGAGTCAACATTCGTTATACTTTTTATGCTGTGTTAAAGAGTCATTCCCTTGAACCCTGTTGTGAGCTTTCTAATAGTTTTGGTGTATATATAGATATAAAGTATATGGTAGTGCTCATTCCGTGTTTGCTTGATGTCTATTGCTGGGCGAGATTTTTTTTTTTTACATCAAATCTCTCTGTTTGTCTGTCGATCTGTCTGGTGTAATGCACATATTGTAAGACTAATTTCCTTATGGATAAAAAGATTGACCATTCAGGGCTCTAAAGTAATGTATACAGTTATGTCCAATAAATCACAACCAATACTGTACAATTGGCAACGTGAACAACCGTACCGCCGTATCAACTCTTGCACTGGCCTCTCCCCCTCGTCCCGGACTTGCACTGGCCTCTCCCCCTCGTCCCGGACTTGCACTGGCCTCTCCCCCTCGTCCCGGACTTGCACTGGCCTCTCCCCCTCGTCCCGGACTTGCACTGGCCTCTCCCCCTCGTCTCGGACTTGCACTGGCCTCTCCCCCTCGTCCCGGACTTGCACTGGCCTCTCCCCCCCCTCGTCCCGGATTTGCACTGGCCTCTCCCCCTCGTCCCGGACTTGCACTGGCCTCTCCCCCTCGTCCCGGACTGGGTTCAACTGTTTAGGACTGACTTCACGCACTGGGCTCGTTGTGTTGGACTCGAGATCACAGATCAAGATCAAGACGCCGTCTCGTACTCAAGACGTCTCTTGATTGTCCTTCACAGTGCTCCGCACCGAACCGTCCTAATGCGGCGTACATAGCCACGCCGCTGAACCACACTAAACCAAAACTTCTGTAGTGAACTGGACTTTAGTGAACCCTCTTGACTGTGACACCTCTGCTCTTTATAGAGGGTCCCCGCTGGCCTTCCCGAAACCGACAGATTGTTGCTCGGCCGTTCTGGACAATCATAGGACTACTTACGGCGTGACTGGCCTGACTACTATTCACGTTAGCTGTTTCTTGAAACTTCGTTTGTCCCTTAACTCTAACCCTGGCCGTCTCGACTCGTCACGGCTGACCGCTCTTCAAATGCTTGCCTGGGGTGAATGTGTCGGCTGACTACACGTACAATACTATCCCTATCCCCACCACCACCAGAATTATAACAATATATATGTTTATGTGTGAGCCAGTCAGTCTAATTATTTTGTTTCTTTTAGAAAGAACTATTTTCAGTTTGGACTGCCACTCGAGTCACAAATACCAAACAGGCGTATTTTACTCAAACGGACGAGTGTAAAGAAATGAAGTGTCCGTTGCTAAGTCTTGTCACTCCAAGGGAATTCTTTTTTCACAGATACATATTTAGGTAGGTCATTCTTTCTATAAGAATTTGGCACGAAAGTAACTACTATAAGATTACAAAGACATTTGTGTTATCACACAAACTCGGAGGCGGCCTCCGTAGGAGCACTTTCGGATCCTTCTATTCGCTAGGAATATTCAAGACATGATTTTGTTTTGATTGTTAAAAGTAATATTGATAAAAAGATTGCCATTGTCAAAAAAAATGTTTTTATGTGTTCATGCTTCTGATGTTCCTTCAAAGTTAAAGATAATTTAATTCCTTGTTCAAACCTCCCGCTGGACTATTGGGGGTGGCAACGAGCAGGGTATGAACCCGGAACCGTCGAGATAATCAGTGCAGTATGCTAACTGCGCGACCAGGCATTGCTGTTAGCTTAATAACAAACTAATAGCTTATTATTGATAAAGAGATATATTATTCACTACGGCATGACATCTACCGGATATCTACAATATGTCAGACGAACGATCTTTTGGCATTGATTTGTAATTGAAAAGAAAAAAAAAGAAGAAGAAGAAAAGAACAAGGTATCTTCCTTGTACTTCGGCAACGTCTGCTCGATGTCCCAGCACAGTTACCAACAGAGCTAGTGGCATTGTCATTTTAAATGGAACTAGAATGAGGATATAGATCTACATAAACTAAACTTCTGATTTCTTATCTTATATAATACAGACGTAACGTAACTTCAAAAAAGAAGATGATTACGTCCTACGCGTCATGCATTTAGTCATGCATATTAACCAATGACTTAAATTCTGCCAAGTCACTGGTTTTTCTGGCTAGCTCAGGCAACCCATTCCATGCTCTAATAGCACTAGGGAAGAAGGAGTATTTGTACAAATTTGTCCTAGCATATGGGACGAGGAATGTGCCTTTATTTTTGTGTCTGTCAGAGTATTTTATTAAATTTTGTTTTTGTATTTGAAGATTATGGTTCAGTGTTTTATGTATAATTGCTACTTTACTTTTGAGTCTTCTGTCCTGAAGGCTTTCTAAATTTAGTGATTTTACTAATGGTGTTACCCTAGTCAAATGTGAATATTCGTTTGTTATGAATCTCACTGCTCTATTTTGTGTTTGTTCCAGTTTCTTAATGTTCAAAATTTGTTTTTGTTTTTTTGTTACTCTTAACAACTGACATTTTTCAGGGTGGAAAGACATGCTCCTATTTGATTTCCATTTCTGTAATTCATCTAATTCTCTTTGTAAAATATCTGTGTCTTGTGTTGTTTTTATTGTTCTATATATTATGCAATCGTCTGCAAATAATCTGACTTTTGTTCCTGAACTAATGCAATTTGGTAAATCATTTATGTAAATTAAAAATAGTAGTGGACCCAAGACTGTTCCTTGAGGTACACCTGAGTTTACTGTTATTGATGTTGATTTAGAACCATTTATTATTACAGTTTGTTCTCTCCCTATCAGAAAATCTTTAATCCACTGATGCAGTGGACCATTAATGCCGAAATATTTTAATTTTTTAAGCAAACTATGGTGGTGAACTTTGTCAAAAGCCTTAGAAAAATCTAGTAAGATAGCATCTACTTGTTCACTATTTTCTAAAGCTTTTGAAAAATCATCAATTAGTCCTATTAGTTGTGTTTCACATGATATATATTTTCTAAAGCCATGTTGGTATGGGGTGAGGACATTATGTTTGTCTAAGTGGTTTATGATATTGCTACATATTATGTGTTCTAGTATTTTACATGTGATGCTGGTAAGTGATACTGGTCTGTAGTTTCCTGGATCAGATTTTTCTCCTTTTTTAATAGGGGGGTGACATTAGCTTCTTTCCAGTCCTTTGGTACTCTGCCCTCTTAAGATCTATATCGACTAGATCTAGATCTAAAATATAAATTTGGAACAATGAAGATGTAGTTTAGATTAGATTGATGCACACACAAAAAGTCTAGATAGTCTATCAATAGAGACTGAATGCAACATTCTATTTAAAAATTGTAGATTAGTTTGAGTATTTATAACATTGCAATATTGATCTAGACGTATGGAAATCAAAATCTTTAAGCCTGGAAAAAGGAAATTCTAGAGCTTGATCTAGTTCATATCATTCCAAGCTAGACCTAGAAATGGTAGATATAGAATCTACGATGAATATAAATATAGATCTAGTTTTAAAAATCTAGATATAGTGTAAAAAAATCTAGATCTAGTTTAAAAATCTAGATCTAGTTTAAAAATCTCTAGATCTAATGTAAACAAGGTTACAAAGACAGTTTGTGTGGAAGCACGAACTCAAAATCGGCCTCCAAAGTGGTCCACCTAGGCAGGTAAAAAGGCAGGTTTCAATATTTTCAGAAAAGACATCAGAATAAAAATTTTATCAAAGACAAATATACAGAGAAAAATGGAGAAAAAGGTTTCACAGATCTTGTGTGGTGCCCCAGCGGTCCAGCAGACTAAAGGATAGGTGAATGTGAAGTTAATTAATTACTTAACTTAGCAATACATTTGTAAAAAAAATTGTTTTGACAAAAAATCTAAAACCATTAGCATAAATGTGTTAAAAATATGTCATATAGTATATCCCCTACTAAAGTGCTTCGAGTGTTTGTTACTATTAATAGTGAATAGTTGTAAAAGTGGTGTTTTTTTATTTGAATAAAAAACTGCTTGCATAAGGAATTTTAAAAATTAGATTTTTTGCTTTCAGAAAAGAAAAAAGTAGCCGTTGCATCAGAACTTTGAATGATCTAAAATATTATATGTTAGATTTTCGCTATCTTTTCTAGTTTACGAGATCTAAACGGGACGGACAAAATGACGGACAAAACAAAACTAATAGCGTCTTTTCCCCTTTCAAAAACCTGGTTTATCAACACTTTCTATATTCTGTACACCGGATGCACAACAAAAGCCAGTTAACTATAGTTTTTCAACAATAAATGAAAATCCACAATAGGCCAGTACCCGATTCATTTTGAGCGGCCCCCGTAAGGGGAAAAAGCCGCTAATAGGTTTGTACAAAATGTCCGTCTGTCCCTCTGTCCGTCTGTCACACTCAGATCTCGAAAACTAGAAGAGATATGAAAAATATTATTTCACCATGCGATGCGGCTTAAAAAGTTTAGGTGCAACGGCTACTTTTGGTTTTCTAAAAGCAAACCGTTTAGTTTATACAATTAATTATGCAAGCGATTTTATCATAAAAAAACACCAATTCTAAAACAATTACGTAAGGGATGAAATGTTATACTATGCTAACAAGTATGGACGATTTTTGTGTATTTTCAGTATCACTAAGACAAATATATTTATAAAATGTACAAGAAATGTTTACAACAAATATAAATAATACTTAAAGATGTTTTTTCTGGTCAACTAGCTGCTAAATTAAAAAGAAAACATTTATGTTCGTTTATAAAGGCTAATAATGCACTTTGTATGTAAATATCACGCACATTTTTTAAAATGGATTTTTATGCAGCGACTTTCGTGCAGTAGCGTAACGTCGCAACATATTGTAGTGCTAAACCAATTCCTTAAACTTTTTTTAAAAATCAGATTTTATTTATTTTTTGTTTAGTGCCCCCATCCGAATAAAAGAAACTTTTTTTGTTTGTTTTGACTGTTGGTCACGATTAGATTAACAAATAACACTAAAGGCTATAGTAAATCTGATTTAACCTTTAATTTTTCATTCAGGAATATTGCAATAGTTTTAAGTATCTATCATAGATTGTTCCGGATGTTTTGTGAAAAACAAATCAATGCCAACGAATATTTGTTTGCTCTTCTAACTTAAATTAGATTTTATTTCCATGTTTAAACGTTTCAATAAACACATTGTTCCGGTTTTTTCATGTAAATAGCATAAAAATACTAAATAAAAATACTAATTTATATTTCATTAACTATAAAGTTGTTCCGGATATTGTTTTATAAAAAGTAAACTATGTCTAATGATTGTTTGAAATCGCATAATTGACCAATATTACACTTATATTTGACACTTTGACACTACGTCAGTATAGTTTATTTATCAATATCAATTGTTCCGAATTTTTAACTTAAAACAAATTTATGTCAAATAATTATTTTTTTTTAAATATCGACAATAGTTTGTTCAGGCTTTTAAAATAAGAAAGTAATTTACTAGAAACGATTATTGAAAATCAATGTTTAGACTTATTTTACAGTTAATTTTCTTGCCGAAACATAATAAAAGTTGTTTAATCAGTAAAGAATGTTACTGATTTTGTTTCGAAAAAGAAATCGACCAATATTACATTAATTTTCTTACAAATCTTCGCCAAAAATGATCCGAATTTTATATGAAAACTCTAATAACGCTAATAAATGTTTGAAATTCCTCTTCTAATAAATAAAACAAATAATTTTCTCATTTACGAAAATTGGTTGTTCCGGATTTCTTATGAAAAATATTTTAACTCTATTTATGTAAAATCGCACTTCTCTCTTACACTAAATTTAACTTTCTAGCTAAAACGTTAGAAAATCTAATTATCGTTAATATTATGTTCCGATCTTTAAGGAAAACAACTTACTAACACCAAAGTATGGTTTGAAAATCTCTCCATAAGGCTATAGTACATGTAATTTTTATAACAGACATCCCACAAATTTAATTAACGACATTTGATTAATCTGGAATTCTTATTTTCTCTCACTATAAATATATAAACATCCGGAACAATCTATTATAGAAACTTAAAACTAATGCGATGTTTCGGAAGGGAAATTAAATTTTAATCAGATTTTCAATAGCTTTTAGTCTTTTTTTTCTCGCTATTAACATGACGGACAGACAGACTGACAGACAGACAAAACAAAAAAAGCGTCTTTAATCCTTTTATATACATATTTAGTCTAACTAGCCCTTCAAATGAAATGCTTAAAGAACTCACTCGGTGCACCAATGTCTATGAACCCTCGAGAAACTGCTCGTACAGAAGACATTTTTTAATCTAACTAGGACGTATGACGTAATGGATTTTTTTTCCTTTGACGTCATATGGAGTTGATTCTTTAAATGAAATGCTAAAAGAAATCACTCGGTGCACCAATGTCTATGAACCCTCAACAAGCCGCTCTTATAGATGATATTTTTTAGTCTAACTAGACCGTGTGACGTAGTGGATTTTTTTCCTTTGTTGTCATATGGAATAAATTCTTGAAATGAAATGCCAAAACAACTCGGTATAGTAATATTTATTAAACCTCTTAATGTGACTCGCATTTTAAAAAGACAAAAAAGCTAAATTTAGATCTAGATTTTTTACACTAGATCTAGATTTTTTAACACTAGAGCTGGATTTTTTACACTAGATCTAGATTTTTTTTTTACACTAGAGCTAGATTTTTAAAACTAGATATATATTTAAGTTTTAATTAATTAAAATCATTGTAGAATCTAGATCTAGAATTTCTTGGTCTAGTTTAGAATGTTTGTTGTTTTACATGTTTTGGATGTTCCTTCAGAGTTGTAGTCCAAACCTCACGCAGGACGACGGGGGATGAGAGCTGGCAGGGTTTTAACCTAGGACCATCGATGAATCTAAACGACAGTCCAGCGCGCAAACCGCACTACCAGACAGCCATGATTTAGACTAGATCAAGATCTATAATTTTAATTTCTAGACTTAAAGTGTATATTTTTATTTCTTAAGTCTAGATTGTCAATATGTCAATGTTATAAAATACTAAAACTAATCTACTATTTAAAAATTTAATATTGCAATTATTAATTGATTATCTCGAGGGTAAATATTTTTACATAAATCTTATCTAAATTATATCTACAGTATCCCAAATATATATTTTATATCTAGATCTAGTAGATATAGATATTGAGAGTGCTAAATTATAAGTTAAATTTAGGTAGATCTACATCCTCATTCTAGTTCCATTTAAATTATAAAGCTCAATACCAAAAGATTATCTAAAATCGCTCTTCTGACATATTGTACATATCCGGTAGTTTTCATTCCGTAATGTGTAGGTATATTATCAATAATAGGCTATTAGTGTGTAACCAGTTTGTCATTAGGTTAAGAGCAATGCCTGGTCGTGCGGTTAGCGCGCAGGACTGATTATCTCTACGGTCTCGGTTTCATACCCTGCTCGATGCCATCCTCCTTCGACCAACGGGAGATTTTAAATGTAAAATTTATTTTTGTTTTACAACGCCGAATGAATCTTTGAAACATTATTACTTTTAACAATCAAAACAAAATCACGTCTTGAATATTCCTTGCGAATATGCGGATCCGACAGGGATTCGTCTCCCACGGGGGCCGCATCTGAGTTTGTGTGGCAACACAAACTCTCTTTGTAATCTGTTTATTAAATAAAATATATTTGCGCCCTTAGACTTGAAACTTATATTGTGACCATATTTAGTCCAACTAGAGTAAGATGTGGTATCCTATATATTTAAAGGTGCATCTCTATCTGATCTCTTGTTTCTACCAGTGTTCCGTCTCTAAACTCAGTGGCCCACTTTGTTCTGCTTGTCAAACTCACTAACGACACACTCACGATGGACGGTAATAACATAACGTAAGTTGTTTTTGTTTTCTCGTTCCGTCCACATTATGTTTTTGTTTTCTTCTATAAGAACAGGGGGCGAAGAATGTTGACGAGGGTGTCCCGCTGGTCTAGACACCTTTGTGCCTTGTCCAAACACTAAACTAGAAAATAATCCAAATTCTGAAACAATTTAAGTGGTATTAAAATGTTTTCTTTGTTTAATATGTTTATATTACATTGTTTTAATTTACTTGATTTGACTAGATTTCTTAGATTAACTTGATGTGACTAGATTTCTTAGATTAACTTGATGTGACTAGATTTCTTAGATTAACTTGATGTGACTAGATTTCTTAGATTAACTTGATGTGACTAGATTGCTTAGATTAACTTGATTTGACTAGATTTCTTAGATTAACTTGATGTGACTAGATTTCTTAGATTAACTTGATTTGACTAGATTGCTTAGATTAACTTGATTTGACTAGATTTCTTAGATTAACTTGATGTGACTAGATTTCTTAGATTAACTTGATGTGACTAGATTTCTTAGATTAACTTGATGTGACTAGATTGCTTAGATTAACTTGATTTGACTAGATTTCTTAGATTAACTTGATGTGACTAGATTTCTTAGATTAACTTGATTTGACTAGATTGCTTAGATTAACTTGATTTGACTAGATTTCTTAGATTAACTTGATGTGACTAGATTTCTTAGATTAACTTGATTTGACTAGATTGCTTAGATTAACTTGATTTGACTAGATTTCTTAGATTAACTTAATGTGACTAGATTGCTTAGATTAACTTGATGTGACTAGATTTCTTAGATTAACTTGATGTGACTAGATTGCTTAGATTAACTTGATGTGACTAGATTTCTTAGATTAACTTGATGTGACTAGATTGCTTAGATTAACTTGATGTGACTAGATTGCTTAGATTAACTTGATGTGACTAGATTGCTTAGATTAAATTGATGTGACTAGATTGCTTAGATTAACTTGATTTGACTAGATTGCTTAGATAATCTTGATGTGACTAGATTGCTTAGATTAACTTGATGTGACTAGATTGCTTAGATTAACTTGATGTGACTAGATTGCTTAGATTAACTTGATTTGACTAGATTTCTTAGATTAACTTGATGTGACTAGATTGCTTAGATTAACTTGATTTGACTAGATTTCTTAGATTAACTTGATGTGACTAGATTTCTTAGATTAACTTGATTTGACTAGATTGCTTAGATTAACTTGATTTGACTAGATTTCTTAGATTAACTTGATGTGACTAGATTGCTTAGATTAACTTGATGTGACTAGATTTCTTAGATTAACTTGATGTGACTAGATTGCTTAGATTAACTTGATGTGACTAGATTTCTTAGATTAACTTGATGTGACTAGATTGCTTAGATTAACTTGATGTGACTAGATTGCTTAGATTAACTTGATGTGACTAGATTGCTTAGATTAAATTGATGTGACTAGATTGCTTAGATTAACTTGATTTGACTAGATTGCTTAGATAATCTTGATGTGACTAGATTGCTTAGATTAACTTGATGTGACTAGATTGCTTATATATACTAGATCTGACTAAAATTCTTAGAAGTATTAAGGGTGTGAAAAGACTACTCTGAAATGAATTTTAACATTAAATAAGGCCTTTTTTTACCAATAATATTATGTCAACTCACTCTGTCTGTCTGACTGTTTGTCTGGCCAAAAAGTTTGTACATGTTATTTCTTCGACACCCAATCTTAGATCAAGTTGAAATTTTACACAATTATTTCTTTTACCTTACAACACAATAATTTTGTTTAATTAAACAATTAATTAATTAACTATTGTTGATTAATTATTTTGTTTGGTATCTCAAACAAAGGAAAGCAATTTTATTTAATTGAAGTGGTGGTATAGGATGAATTAGTCCCCCTTAAAGAGTGTCGTCTTCTTATCTTCTTATCTTATATAATACAGACGTAACGTAACTTCAAAAAAGAAGATGATTACGTCCTACGCGTCATGCATTTAGTCATGCATATTAACCAATGACTTAAATTCTGCCAAGTCACTGGTTTTTCTGGCTAGCTCAGGCAATCCATTCCATGCTCTAATAGCACTAGGGAAGATGGAGTATTTGTACAAATTTGTCCTAGCATATGGGACGAGGAATGTGCCTTTATTTTTGTGTCTTTCAGAGTATTTTATTAAATTTTGTTTTTGTATTTGAAGATTATGGTTCAGTGTTTTATGTATAATTGCTACTTTACTTTTGAGTCTTCTGTCCTGAAGGCTTTCTAAATTTAGTGATTTTACTAATGGTGTTACCCTAGTCAAATGTGAATATTCGTTTGTTATGAATCTCACTGCTCTATTTTGTGTTTGTTCCAGTTTCTTAATGTTTTCTTGAGTTGAGGGGTCCCACACGGTGGATGCATATTCTATTATTGGCCTAACCAAGGTTAAATAACATTTTAGTTTTATGTTCTTATTTGATTTTTTAAAAATTCTTTTAATAAACCCTAATGCTTTGTTGGATTTTTTTATAGTTTCATCATATGTGGATTCCATGACAGTTTTTCATTTATTATAACACCTAGGTATTTTGAGTTTTTAGTCTGTGTTACTGGTTTGCCATGAATAAGATAAGTGGAATTAATTTGTTTTAGTTTTTTTGTTACTCTTAACAACTGACATTTTTCTGGGTGGAAAGACATGCTCCAATTTGATTCCCATTTCTGTAATTCATCTAATTCTCTTTGTAAAATATCTGTGTCTTGTTTTGTTTTTATTGTTCTATATATTATGCAATCGTCTGCAAATAATCTGACTTTTGTTCCTGAACTAATGCAATTTGGTAAATCATTTATGTAAATTAAAATAAGTAGTGGACCCAAGAAATCATCAATTAGTCCTATTAGT
This sequence comes from Biomphalaria sudanica, assembly GCA_036873155.1. Taxonomy (NCBI): domain Eukaryota; kingdom Metazoa; phylum Mollusca; class Gastropoda; family Planorbidae; genus Biomphalaria; species Biomphalaria sudanica. The sequence goes on from JAZGLO010001033.1 coordinate 994,486, forward strand.
TGTGTTTCACATGATCTATATTTCCTAAAGCCATGTTGGTATGGGGTGAGGACATTATGTTTGTCTAAGTGGTTTATGATGTTGCTACATATTATGTGTTCTAGTATTTTACATGTGATGCTGGTAAGTGATACTGGTCTGTAGTTTCCTGGATCAGATTTTTCTCCTTTTTTAAATAGGGGGGTGACATTAGCTTCTTTCCAGTCCTTTGGTACTCTGCCCTGGTTAAGCGATGCCTGAAAGAGTATTTTGAACACTGGGGCTAGCTCATTGCTTAGTTCTTTGAGTAATCTAGCTGGAATACCATCAGGTCCAGACGCTTTATTTGGTTTGGTGTTGGCTAATAGTTTTTTAATTTCATTTTCTTGTACTACTAAATCTTCTATGTTGTCTACTTGGTTCAAATTAAGAAATATGTCTTTGTCTCCTGGGGCTGAGAATGCTGATGCAAAGTATTTGTTTAGGATGTTTGCTTTAGTTTCATTATCATTATGTATTATGTTATGTTCATCTTTTAATGGCGCTATGCCTGTTGTTTCCATTTTCTTAGACTTAATGTATGACCATAGGTTTTTGTTGTTATCTTTAGATATTACATTGTTTATGTATTCACTCTGCAGCTGTCTGCTTACTTTTTGGGTTAGGTGTTTAATTTTTATATACTTTTTGTAAACTCTTTCTGCCTTGGTTTCTTTAAATTTTCTATATAGGTTTTCCTTCTGTTTACAAAGCTTCTTTAGTCTATTATTAAACCAGCATTTATTTATTTTGTTTGATGTGTATTTAGTTGGTATATGATTTTCTATAATGCTTTTAAGATGGTTTTTAATGAAATTCCAGAGGTCATCGACTGGTTGGTTAATGTCTTTTTCTAATAAGAATGTTTGTTGAAAGTTTAATGCAGCTTGGTGTAGTTGTGTTAGATTACATTTATTCCAGAGTAAGATTTTTCTTTTGGTTTTTGTATTGGCTACTGCTTTTATCTGACTGTGTATTTTTATGATCTCATGGTCTGATAGACCAGGGATAATATCATAATCAACTACTAATCCAGGTCTGTTGGTTAAGAAGATTTCTAATGTGTTGTTTAATCTAGTTGGCTTTTTAATGATTTGATCTAAACTTAGGCTGTGTAAAGTTTCTATGAAAAGCTCTTTTATGTCCTTAAGGTTTTGGTGTTTATCTATGGTTAGTGTTTTCCAATTTATATCAGGTAGGTTGAAGTCACCCATAATCCAAAAAACTGCATTTTTATTTGTCTCTTTAAGTGTAGTAATCTGATTACATAGTTCCTGCATGTATTCTAAACTAGAATTTGGTGGTCTGTAAATGCTGCCTATTATAAGGGATGTTGAGGTGGTATTAATTTTACAAAATGTAGATTCTATGTTTTTTGAGTTAGGTAAGTTAATTTCTTCAGCTATAAGAGTGTTTTTTATTGCTAAAAGAACTCCTCCATGATTATCAGCCCTATCTTTTCTAAAAATTTCATAATTACTATTGAAAATTTCTGCATTATAAATTTCAGGATGTAGCCAAGTTTCTGTTCCTGCAATTATGTCTGGTTTCTCACATTCTAATAAAATTTCTAAGTCTGCTGTTTTGTTCCTAATACTTTGAAAATTTATTACTAAGGTTTTAAGGTATTTTGGTATTACTTCTTTAGGAGGTTTGTTTAGTGAGGCTGTTGTATTAATTTTAGTAGATTTAGGTTTAACAGGAGTGGATCTGGCTAGTGGTTGGTGAGTTGGTTTTGGGATGGTGTTTAAGATGTTGTATGGGTTAGAAGTGTCCGCATCAAAGGAATCAAACAGTCCTGATGTAAACTGAGGTAACCCACACGGTACACAGTGCCATGATGCATCTTTGTTGCCTAAGGCATAATACACAGGTGTATTCATATGGAGACATGATGCATGGTACCATTCATCGCAGGTGTCACATTGAATGGCTTTCTGTTTCATGGTGCATACTTTTTTGCAGATGTTGCATCTATCTTTAGATCTAGGCCCTGGATTTGACTCTCCTGCTATTAATATTAACAGTGAAAGGTATTTATTTCTACTGTGTCTGATTGAGAACTTCCATTTGTGATGGGTAATCTTCTTTAATGTTATTGATGTGTATGTTAGGTTATTTTTGAAGTTGCATTGATCTAAAGTGTGATGATTGATTATGACTGTTGTTTCCTTTTTAAGTTTAGTGTTGACTGAGGTAGATCTAGTTCTGTGTTCAGCTAGTGTGTATTTAGTAATTATTAGGATAAATAGCCAGAGCAATTTCATGATAACTGTTGTTGATTTTAGTTTTAAAAGGTCTAGTCTAAATCTAGTTTAAGGTTAAAAATGCCTAAGATGGCCTAAGCTAAGTCTAAAGTGATAGCTAATTTACAATGACAATCAAATGGTTTATTCAAAATATAGACCTAGACTAGATCCAGATCTAATTCAAGATCTAGATCTAATTGTAGATCAATATATTTATGTGTTTAACTAACTTTAACTAACTATATAGAGTATTACTATTAGTTTATAATTAGTAGTATTTGTAGATGATTAGTAGATCTAAGGCCTTAATTAAAGTCTAAGTCTAAGACTGACTAGATCTAAAATCTAAGAATATAAAAATAAATATAGACTAAATAATATTAAATATAATTATAAGGATTAGTTGATTAGTGAGACAAAATAGTCCTAAACTAAGAGTTGTTAATTTGAATTAATTAGTGGAAATAATGCTGAATTAAGTTAAATCTATAATTTAAAGATATTAGTTTATTAGTTGAATAGCTTTTTAAAGGAATTTTATTTGGTTTATATACAACAAAACGAAAATTTAACTCATCTATGATAACTGTAAACAGGGAGCAGCCATCTTGTCAAGAGCGCGGAACTCTACTCGTCTTAAACGAACATGAACTAGAAACAATAGATAACTATACAATCTTCCATGTTCATAGACTCTTCGCTAGTAGAGTGGTGAGAAGCCCGAGAAGGCTTTAGCCCACATGTTTGAATTTAGGTCTTTCCCCTTTTAAAAAAATACATTTAAAAAGCGATCACCCATAAACCCCGTTCTTTCTCTTCTACCCCTTTCTAACTGGTCCAGACAAGTGATAGGTTCATAGCGTATTGAGAAAGATAAAATGATGAAACTGCGCTAAACAAAAACAATTGGTAAATAAACATTTTTAATCACTAAATTTGTTGGGTTTAGCCCTCTGAAATAATTGTTTATGCTATTTCTCCCTCATGCATTCTCCGAACAAGTTAATTTTTTAAAACAATTATTTATTGTACTTTATTAAACATGAATCAATAAACAAAAATACTCAATTAGTCAATTAGTTATTGGTAATTAATTATTTTATTTGATTTCGTAAAAGGGAAATGACTTGTACATTTTTGGTAGGTGTAGTTTTAAGTATGGAGTTCTTCCCCTTCAGATAAGCTTTCTTTTTTTTAAGAAAAGATTTTTTTATATTTTCTTGTTTTGTATTTTTGCTTGTTTATTTATCAATTGAGATCAAAGGTAGAGGTGTAACAGTTATTACTGTGTAAATGGTTCATATTAAATGTATCTCATACATTGTATGTATGTAATTTTACTACACTGAAGAAAAACATGACAAATAATTTAAAAAAACAAAGCTTATAGTGTAGTTATATCAATTAGTCTTGATCAGTCATGCAATGACATTAATGATAGACATTAATGATAATCTGTACGATTAGATATATTTTACCACTTGTTTGTTTTTTTTTTTGTTTAAATTTTAGATTTATCCATACGCTATGATCCCATCACTTGTCTGGACCAGTTAAGAAAGGGGATGGGGGAGAAGAAGAGGGTATCTTGGTGAATGTTTACATGATCGTTTTTAAATGCGTAAAAAAAATTCCCTCATAGCTCAAGAGTCCTCAAGGAGGCTTATTCAACTTTTATCACTACATCTGTCAAGTACCATTTCTTTCCCTTGTTTAAGATAACAAACAGAATAATAAATTACAAAGAGTTAATTAACTAACTGGTTAATTATTAGCGGCACCCGTAAGGGGAAAAGCCGCTATTAGGTTTGTGCAAAATGTCCGTCTGTCCGTCTGTCACACTCTGATCTCGAAAACTAGAAGAGAAATGAAAAATATTATTTCACCATACGATGCGGCTTAAAAAGTTTAGGTGCAACGGCTACTTTTGGTTTTCTAAAAGCAAACCGTTTAGTTTATACAATTAATTATGCAAGCGATTTTATCATAAAAAAACACCAATTCTAAAACAATTACGTAAATGTAAGGGAGGCAATGTTACAATATATGAAAACAAAGAAAGACAAATTTTTGTGTATTTTCAGTATCACTAAGTCCAATATATTTAAAAATGTACAAGAAATGTTCACAACAAATATAAATAATAATTAAAGGTGTTTTTTTCTAGTCAACTAGCTGCTAAAATTAAAAGAAAACATTTATGTTTGTTTATAAGGGGTAAGAATTCACTTTGTATGTAAATATCACGAACATTTTTTAAAATGGACATCCCACACAACGAATTTCGTGCAGTAGCGTAATGCTGAGACATACTTATACACTCAGAAATAATCAGATTTTATTTATTTTTTGTTTAGTGCCCCGTCAGGGTACAAGTTGCTTATTTTTTGTGCGTTTTGTCTGTCAAACACGTTTATATAAAAATAAAAAAAAAACACAAAACGCTATTGACAATCTGATTTAACCTTTAATGTTCCTTCCAAACATTGCAATAGTTTTAAGAATTGTATTAACTTAAGTGAGGCAACTCAACGAGACATAGACCGGTGCGCATGGCGGAGTCATAACAGTATCTATAATAAATTGTTCCAGATGTTTGTGTTTTTTTTTTCAATCAATCCCAACGAATGTTTGTTTTCTCTTCTAGCTTAGATTACATGTAATTTCCGTGCTATGAACTATGAAGAACTATGAAGTTGTTCCGGATATTGTTTAATTAATAAGAACTATGTCAAACGATTATTTGAAATAGCAGCACTTACATTATCATTATATTCTTGGACAATAAGTCGCTATAGTTCAATTATCGATATCCAATTTTTCCGTATTTTCAACTTAAAACAAAGTTATGTCAAATGACTTTTTTTTTAAAATATCGACAATAAAAAAGTAATTTACTAAAAACGATTATTGAAAAACACTTATTAGACTTTTTTTACATTGATTTTTCTTGCTGAAACATAATAGAGTTTTTTTTTTCATCTGTAAAGAATGTTCCGAATTTGATTTGGAAAAAGAAATCAACCTACATTACTTAATTTTTTTTACAAATCGTCGCCAAAATTGTTCCGAATTTTATGAATTTTATATGAAAAATCTACTAACACAAATAACTGTTTGAAATCCCTCTTCTAATATAAAAACAAATAATCTTTCTCATTTATGAATATCGAAAGTTCCAGATTTTTATGAAAAACACTCTAATTCTATTTAAGTAAAATCGCACTTCTGTAGTACATTACAGTTAATTTTCTAGACAACATTTCTAGCTAAACATTTTAAAATCTAATTATCGTTAATATTATGTTCCCATTTTAAAGGAAAACAACTTCTTAACACCAAAATATAAAAATCTCTCCACAGGCTATGGTACATTTAATTTTCATACGAGACCATTTCAAAAATTTAACTAATGGTATTAGATTCATCTAGAAATCTCTATTTCTATCACTATATATACAAACATGCGGAAAAAATCTATTATAGATACTTAAAACTATTGCGATGTTTCGGAAGGAAAATTAAAGGTTTATCAAATTTTCAATAGTTTTTAGTTGTTGTTTTTTTCGATATTAACAAAATAGACAGACAGACTGACAGACAAAAGGCACAAAAAAATGCGGCTTTAATCCTAATATATATACATATTTATATCTTTAAATGAATTCTATTAGAACTCTGTGTAATGGAGACTATGTATCCTCTTTAAATCTCTCGAATTAATAAAAACATTTTTTGTTACTACCCCATTGTGACGTAGTTTTTTTTTTCTTTGATGTCATACGGAATGAATTATTTAAATGTAAGGCTAAAAGAACACTCGGTGCTCCAATGTCTATGAACCCTTGATAACTGGCTCGTATTGATGAAGCCATTTTTAGTCTAACTAGGCCGTGTGACGTAGAGGATTTGTTTCCCATGACGTCATAGTAATTAATTCTTTAAATGAAATGCTAAAAGAACTCTCTCGATGCACCAAAGTCTATGATCCTTCGGCTCGTATCGATGAAGCCATTTTTAGTCTAACTAGGCCGTGTGACGTAGTGGATTTTTTTCCATTGACGTCATATGGAATGAATTCTTCAAATGCAATGTTAAAACAACTCGGTATTATATTGTTTATTAAACCTCATTATCTCTCGTATTTTAAAAAGGCATGATAGCTAGATTTAGATCGAATCTAGATGTTTTAAACTAGATCTAGATTGTTTACAGTATATCTAGATTTTTTTAACTAGATCTGGATTCATATTCTAATTAAAATCGTTGTAGAGTCTTGATCTAGAATTTCTAGGTCTAGTTTAGACTTAGACTAAATCAAGATATAGAATTTCAATTTCTAGACTTAAAGTGTAAATTTTGCTTTCCAAACATCTAGATCAATATTGCAATGTTATAATATACTAAAACTAATCTACTTTTTTAAAATTTAGTGTTGCATTCAGTCTATCGATAGATTATGTAGGATTTTTTTTTGCATAAATCTAATCTAAATTACATCTAAATTATTCCAAAATTATATTATAGATCTAGATCTAGTAGATATAGATCTTAAGAGTGCTGAATCAGAAGTTTAGTTTATGTAGATCTACATCCTTATTCTAGTTCCGTTTAAATGAAAATACCAATAGCTCTGTTGATAACTTTCCTGCGACATCGAAGTACAAGCACGAGATATCTGTTCTCTTCTTTTTTTTTTTTTTTCAATTAGAAATCAATGCTTAAAGGTTTTCTAAAATCGCTCGTCTGACATATTGTACATACCCTGTAGATGCTATGCCGTAAAGTGTAATATAACTCTTTATCAATAATAGGCTAATAGTTTGTTACCAGTTTGTTTTTAAGTTAACAGCAATGCCTGGTCGTGCGGTTGGCGTGCTGAACTGATTATCTCGACGGTCCCGGGTTGTTTGTTTGTTTGTTTTACATGTTTCTGATGTTCCTTCAGAGTTGACGATAGTTTACTTCCTAGTCCAAACCTCCCGCAGGACGACGGGGGATGGGAGCGGGCAGGAACCATCGATAAATCCGAACGTGTCCAGCGCGCAAACTGCACAATTTTTTACAACGGCAAAGGAATCTTTGAAACATTATTTCTTTTGACCATCAAAATAAAATCACGTCTTGAATAATCCTTGCGAATAGGCGAATCCGACAGGAATCCGATTCCGACTTGGGCAGCCTCTGAGTTTGTGTGATTACACAAACTCTCTTTGTAATCTTGTTTTTTATTAATCCCTGTATTGTCAGGTAAAAGAATTATAATATATAATAATATATAATTTCAGCCCTATCAGAGATTCGGTGTTGGAGAAATAACGTTTACAAACTTTTAACCTGACAGACAGACAGACAGGGTGAGTTGATATAAGCTTTGTAATAAAAGTGGTTTTTCTTCCTAGATCTGTTAACTGGATGAACATGTCTAGCGTAGATGTCAGCGGGTACTTGGCTGTTGGAGACGGGCTCCATGAAGCTACGTCATTAGGAAAATCTCCATTTGGTTGTTATCTCTACGGCAATCGAATTAATGATCATGCAGCCTACATGCATCACGCTGGACTAAAGAACCTATTAAAGTATGAGGTAAATGAACTGTAAATCCCTAGGCGGATTAGTTCGTAGAGTACGTTAGCATTAGAACTATAAGTGGATATTGTTATACCCCGTGTCATCAAATATCTATTTATCTCTCTCTGAAACCTTACCTGTCCTATATATATTTTCTAACGCTTCGTCTCTCACTCTCACTTTCAATCGCCTAAGTCTTGACTCTCTTCCTACGTTACAACATCATAGCACAATAATAGAAATAGAAATACCTATCCCTTAGGTCAGGGCTTAAGATGAATAAAATTATTACATATTACTAATGTATTAATGTATATAATTATTAAAATAATTTATTTGAATTAACATATGTGTAAGTATTATATTTATTTTATATCATGATATTTTTTGGTCTCAAAGTTCAGCCCGACAGTCACACCATACACACCTAGTTGTATGCTACATAGACTAATAAACGATGTGTATGATGATTTAAATTAAAATATGAATTAAATCTAATGATATCTGTACAATGAAAATGATATATGATCAATGATAATGATAACAAATACAAGTACATATAGATCGAGTATAATATGGTTCAATCCAATACTCAATTAGTATTTTAAGAAAAATAGTATTCACCTCATCAATGCCATTCCAAGACAACAAATCTGGAAACTGATGCCGTGTGCTGTCGGACTTTAAGAATTCCCTCTATACAAAGGCCTCGGATACACATTTGAGACCAAAAGAAAATCGGCTGTGATTAGGCTTGCCTTGAATGTGGCAAAATATGTAGGTCACAGCTGGGGCTGAGTAGCAACGGGAAATACTGCATTCCTCATTAATCTTCGGACTCGAAGACAAGCCTTATTATTATTATTATTTTGCTGGTGATTTATTACCCTGTGCTCATGCTTCGGTGTCTACTGTCCCGTAATAAAACAAAGGAAATGGTCATAACACAGCTTCTCTACGCCTTACTTGCTCACACTAGCTAGCGGTCAGCGAGTTTGCGTACGCTTCAGCCTCTTTTGATTTAACTGTAAACCTCGGCTTGGGGTTAGGGCGTGGTGACGAAATGCCCAGTAGAGATCTTTATTGAGGGATGTGTTGAAGCAGGCCATATTCCTCCATAGGCTGTAGCACCACTTGAATGGATGGATGGCAAAAGCCGGAATAAACTTCTTATAATCCGACAATCAGGCTGGGCGGGGCACGTATCCCTTATGGGGGACGAATATATTCCAAAGGCAAGGTGTTCGGCGTAACAGAGGTGCCCCACGGAAACGTTTCTTTAGAAAACTAATGCAATGATTTAAGTGTAAGTCAATTGAGACGGCTTCAACAGTCTGTAGATGAAAGGCTCAGAGAAGAACAAGCAGGTTTCCGAAGAGGCAGATCATGTACAGAGCAGATTTTCGTTCTACGAAATATCATAGAACAAAGTCTTGAGTACCAACAACGGCTAACGATCAGTTTCGTGGACTTCAAAAAAGCGTTTGATAGTGTCCACCGAGAATCACTATGGAAAATTGTTAGAGAATACGGTATCCCAGAAAAATTCGTCCAGATCCTACGACACCTTTACAGTCAATCTAGTTGCTGCATTAAAACAGAAGAGGGAACAACAGAGTTTTTTTACAATCGAGACAGGTGTGAGACAGGGGTGCATCTTATCTCCCTTCCTATTCCTCCTAGCCATCGACTACATAATGAGGAGAGCAATGAACAAGACTGCCTTTGGTATTCCATGGCATGAACAGCTCCGATTGACGGACTTGGACTTTGCTGATGATGTTGCACTACTCGGGGCTACAAATAAATGCATTCAAGAAATGACGGAGAGCCTAGACAGAGAGGCACCCAAAATTGGCCTCCGCATAAACTTGGATAAGACTAAAATTATGCGAGTGGGATATAAGGCAAAGGGTGTCCCCGTCAGACTTGGCGAGTCAAAGCTTGAAGAGCTGGACAAGTTCACGTACCTTGGCAGCATCATAACAAATGATGGAGCTGCTTACCATGATGTAGAGTGCCGAATAGGAAAGGCAAGGAGCATTTTCCAAAGGCTGAAGCCTATTTGGACTAGCCAAGCCATTGGACTCGAGACAAAAATACACCTTCTCAACACAATCGTCATTCCAACTGCTACATATGCATGGTAGACGTGGAAGTCATCTGTCAAAATTGAGAAAAGACTAAATGTGGCTCAACAGAGATGGCTGAGACGGATTTTGGGAGTCAGTTACACAGATCGGGTCTCAAACAAGGAAATCCTATGCCGAACTGGGAGTCAAACACTTGGTGAGGTTGTGACTGAGCGTCGCATGAGGTTTGCGGGACATGTTCTACGTCAAAATGAATTACGCACACCAAGAGTTGCGATAACATGGAAGCCAAAACAAGGAAAGCGCAAACAGAGACGCCCTCGTATTACTTGGCGACACACCTTCATGGAGAACCTCAGAACAGTGGACACCAGGTGGGAGGAGGCTTCAGACATTGCCAGTGACAGATCTTTATGGAGACAGCTTGCAGCCCAATGCGCCGGGAGGACCTAAGTCTAAGTCTATTAAGGAAAAAAAAGCGTAATTCATTTTGTCACAAAGTGCCTGTTTTACCCTATAACGTAGAGATTTGCGTCACTTGATGCTTCGTACTAAAGCCATGATATATATACTAATTGCATAAGTAAATGTCTGAACGTAATCATTTGAGAAGTCACACTTGAAAGACTTTCTTCCAAGCCGATAATAGTAGACCTACAATAGTTTTTCGTAAAAGATGTATTGTAAAACTATAAGACGGACGTGAGCTGTGGTTTGTTAGACCATTGATTCCCAAAGTGGTCAATATAGACCCCCGGGTGTCTACGAGGACTTCCGAGGGGTCTACGAAAGTGAAAAAAAAAGAATTGGGGGTCTATGACATGCAAATGGGGGTCCACGAGAGTAGAGTGGATCTCATTTAAGAAGGTCTTGAGTTTAATATTAATCTTACATTAATTGGATTTAACAATTATATCATACAAATATACACTTTATTATAGGTAGGCCATTAAATTTTTATTCTATTATTGGAATAAAAAAAATATTTTTAATTTTAATACCTCATTTAAATAGCTTAATTTGGTCTACAGATAACTAATATTTAACAATCTAAACATAGAAGTAGACAGTGGTGTTAATTTCTAAACATTTTAACATTTTATGTCATGACACTATGAAACCACCTAAGCTGGAGGATCGTTGGAGACAATGCCGCCCTGATAAGATTTGAAAAACTATTGAACTCTCAATGATAAAGTTGAGAATAGACCTACAATGGCTTTCAAATTTTAAGGAAAATATGATGGTTTGCTAATGTCTTAAAATATCTTGCGAAATTATGAAAACATCATACAATAGGCGAAAAGATGAATGATTTAGCCAGCCGCTGAAGTTTTTAAAACTATTTTGTACACAAACCTGCATCTGATATTAAAGAATTTTTCTAAGCAACAAAAAGACCAAAGGCCTATTGATGGGAGTTGTGACCACGAAAACGGACGAGTGCCTGTAATGAACCTTTTTTTCTTGGCACATGTTCGTTTTAGTTATGGATAAAGAAATTCACGAAATAATTTCTTTGTGTGAAAACTGATCATTGATAATAAAGTCGAATGCACATTTGATGTTTTGTAGGACTATTTCGAAGAAAAAACAAATCCTGTAACTATTATATCAGTAGCAACAAATGGAGCACCTTTCATGGTTGGGTCCTACCAGGGTGTTACTAATACACTAAGTAACTAAAAAATAGAAGATCTAGATTGCAGGAATATCTTCAATTTGTTATCAACTCAGTCATAAGAAGCTAAATACGCAATGACTTGCTCAAATGTATAGAGAAAATGACAAAGAACATTCAAATACGAGATGGAAGTCGGAAGGCTTATGTTTGGCAAGATGTTGTTTTTTTCTTTCTTTTTGACACTGTCGGAGTTATTGGATGTCGAAGATCTACATTTGAAACGAAATATAAGAGGAATATCAGACATTCTTTATTTGAAAGACTTGTTTCATACATTCACTGAGGTTAACTTACATACAGTTGGTATGACGTTTTCTGTCTTCACTAGGGTTAGACATTAGCAAAAAAAACACATTAGAAGTTCATAAATCAGCGAAATTGCATTCGGGCAAAATTAGCTAAGCAGGGGGTCTACCAAATACCGGAAAAAAAATGTCAAGGGGTCTACGACCCAAGAAAGTTTGGGAACCACTGGTCTAGACTGTAGGAGGACTTAAGAGACTTTATATTTAATCGCCATGTACAATTACATTTAGAACTAACAGAACACTAAAGCAACTCTTCAGATTAGTAGTCTTTATCCGATCGTTCATTTTGATAATTACAAAAATATTCCCAAAATGACTTCAGGTATATAACCTTCCTTAAGAAATTATTTAATCGAGCGAGGCTCGGCCACCTGGTACTATTTTTAACTTGCGTTATTTCTTTACGATAGTTTCAGGTCCACGTAAGGTCCAATTCGCTACAGCTAATAAAATTATATAAAATTTTGATCAAGTGATCCTTTGCATTTTTTGTTGATTTTACTAAATGTTTTAATTTGTGTTAAACTAAGGATTGCTTTAAACCGTTTCCTGTTGAAAAGAATGACTTATTAGATGATGATTGTGATAGACTGATAGATGAAGAAAAGCTAGATGATATAGGTAAGTGAAGATCACTGTTATCACCGTAAATTGGTGCCATACGGTAGAACACATTGTTTAGATATTTTGAGTTGAACTCATAACACTCCTGGTTCTGAGAGTGAAACACTAATGGTTCTGAGAGTGAAACACTAATGGTTCTGAGAGTGAATACTTTTAACCTCTAGCTATCCATAGCAGTCAGTAGAGGGCAGTCACATGAGAGATTTATTATAAAGAGTTGGTAGAGACTTGTACCAGTTACCATGTTATTACTATATTTGTCAAGCATGTTTCTCTGAAGGATTGTGACCGAGTCTACTTCAAGTATTGTAACAAAGTGTGCATTGTAACACTATTCCATGTCACCAACGACTCGCCAACGAGAAGAGTTTCCTTTTTCAGATCTTGCAATCTATAGTTCAGAAGATGTTAAGCTCATCTGTTTCTTTGGCCAACGGGTGTTATGTGGCCAGCTTAATGACCAACCTTTACTTTCCCCAACTATAGTCAGGTACCCATTAGAGCTGGGTGGACTCAGGGACGCCCTAAAAATCACGAAATTCAAAACTCAGTCATCGCCGATATTCGAACCAGGTCCCCAGGTTCGGAAGCCTAGCGCTTAACCATTTGGTCACCGCACCAGGTGACCATCCAAAACTAACACGGTGACAATCTCCCTATATACACAGTGTTTTTTTTTGTTTTTACCACTAATAAATTAATAATAAACCTTATAATACAAAACAGTGATAATTTTTCCCACCATTTAAAAAGGTGCCGGTACAGCTAGTGGAAAATGTTTGCCAGTTTTAGGACAGATAACCGTAAAGTGATCTATATATATATATCTTATAACGGTAAGATTACAGTTTTCCCCGTGTGGCCAACGAGCTAGTATTTCTTTTCTTAGCGATATACATCGACTGCTATATTTTTAGGAAAATCTTTAGAGCCACTTTTGAGATCAGATCAGATCATGAAAGGTGTTTAGCTTGTTCCAGGTTCTAGATTTATAAATTTCTGAAGTGAAAAGACGTTTGGTAAAAAATAATGACTTGAATATTTCTTGCCTATTAGGCTATTAGGGGGGGGGGGTCTAATGGGGGGGGAGGGCGCCTCTGAGTTTTCAAACTCTCTCTATAAACTCTCTCTATAATATTTTTTTATTTTGATACTTATTTTATCATAATTGTACTAACTTTCATCTTGGGCCGAGATTGTCTGTGGGAGAAATAATGTTCAGAAACCTTTTTTTCAGAAAGTCAGTGAGTTGATATAATCTTTGTAAAATTAAAGGACTCACCAATTTACTTTCACCGAAGTCGAATTATTAATAGATCTTATGAATATCTCTTTCCCACCGTTAGATAATGACCTTGACGGAAAAGTTGATGAAGATCTCGGACCAGAAGTTAAGTATTGAATGGTTGGAATAGTGTCAGGCCATCGTTTGGTGATGTAGTTCTTGTGTTGACAGCAGATAAATAGTGGACACCACATTACATGAGAAGTCATCTTTTGGGGTGATTAGAGATAAATAGTGGACACCACATTACATGAGAAGTCATCTTTTGGGGTGATTAGAGATAAATATTGGACACCACATTACATCAGAAGTCAACTTTTGGGGTGATTAGAGACAAATAGTGGAACCACATTACATGAGAAGTCATCTTTTGGGGGTGACTTGAGACAAATAATGGACACCACATTACATGAGAAGTCATCTTTTGGGGTGACTAGAGACAAATAGTGGACACCACATTACATGAGAAGTCATCTTTTGGGGTGACTAGAGACAAATAGTGGACACCACATTACATGAGAAGTCATCTTTTGGGGTGACTTAAGACAAATAGTGGACACCACATTTCATGAGAAGTCATCTTTTGGGGTGACTAGAGACAAATAGTGGACACCACATTTCATGAGAAGTCATCTTTTGGGGTGACTAGAGACAAATAGTGGACACCACATTACATGAGAAGTCATCTTTTGGGGTGACTAGAGACAAATAGTGGACACCACATTTCATGAGAAGTCATCTTTTGGGGTGACTTAAGACAAATAGTGGACACCACATTACATGAGAAGTTATCTTTTGGGGTGACTAGAGACAAATAGTGGACAGAGCATTTAAAGTTGTACGTTTGCTTATTTGTTTCTAAATGTAAACATGATATATTTAGAGTACAGGTCGTGTAATCGTTCGAAAACACTTCAGACAGAAAGGGCTACTTAAACATTTTTAACAGAGTAGTGTAGTGTTCTGTCAGTGTGTTTTTTAGGGAAGTGTTTTGTTAATGTTGTCAAGAGCAGGAGTGTGTAAGATGTGAAATTGTTTGTTTGTTTGTTTATTTTATTAGTTGTGAGTTGGGCACATTTAAGACTTTTAGTATTGATGATTATGTAGTCTATAGTATCGGTGCAACCCAGTTTAATGCTGTAAATAAATACTAATTTTCTACTTCTTTGTTGAGTGTACCTTATAAATCTTGTACGCATTTAATGATCTACAGTTGGGGTATTAAATTATGCCCCTCAAAGAACTAACCTAAGTTCTTTACAAATGTGTTCTTTTAATAGTGAAAAGTTTTGTCAATGTGTTTTTTTAGCGAAGTGTTTTTTTAAGTTTATTTTTTGTGAAGTGTTTTGGTACTGTGCTTTTTCTTTTAGCGAAGTGCTCTGTCAATGTGTTCTTTTTTTTTCAATGAAGTATTTTGTCAATGTGTTATCTTTTTAAAGTATTTTGTCAATGTGTTATCTTTTTAAAGTATTTTGTCAATGTGTTATCTTTTTAAAGTATTTTGTCAATGTGTTATCTTTTGTAAGTATTTTGTCAATGTGTTATCTTTTTAAAGTATTTTGTCAATGTGTTATCTTTTTAAAGTATTTTGTCAATGTGTTATCTTTTTAAAGTATTTTGTCAATGTGTTATCTTTTTAAAGTATTTTGTCAATGTGTTATCTTTTGTAAGTATTTTGTCAATGTGTTATCTTTTGTAAGTATTTTGTCAATGTGTTATCTTTTTTAAGTGTTATGTCAATGAGCTCTTTATTGTGTGAAGTGTTTAGTCAATGTGTACCCTTTCATTTTAATTACATTAAACAATTTTATATTGTTGACAAAATGGATTTTTTTCTCAAGTGTATGCTAACTGTTCGTACTGTTTCCGATCTGTAACGCACGCAGGTGGCGCTAGAAACCCCTAAACTAACGTCACCAAAACTAAATTATTTCAATAAGTATTTTTTTAATTAAACACATCTCCCAGAGCCCCATAAGAATGGAAGCCTTTCCCAGAGGCGCGTGACATCAACTACCATGTAGACATCGACCATGTAGTCATTTACCATATTGTCAACGACCATGTAGACAACGACAATGTAGTCATCGACCATGTAGACAACGACAATGTAGCCATCGACCATGTTGAAAACGACTATGCAGATAAAAAAGACCTCTTACTTATAAGTTTGAAGATAGTTATCGACAAAATAGCATGCTGTACAACAAATGTGATCTTCTTATGGCATTAAAGCTTGATGTTCATTGATTATACAGAAATACAATCCCATTGCATTGACAACGCCAGTTGTGTTATTGGCCAAAGAATTTGTCCAATGGGATGTGCACCTGGGTACATTGGACATTGCTGTTTCAGAGGTTTGGATGATTTTTATAACGCTTATATCTGCTCTGAGTGTTTGGTGTGTAAGACTTTAGTTTAGTGTTTACTTCGACTTAGAACTCGATCCTCCAGAGCCGCTTGGCGCTTTGAGCGACAAGCTGTCTTCATGTAAATTGGTCTCCTGCAATTTCTGCAGCCTCTTTTCAGCAGGTGTACATTGCCCCCACCCCAGCTGGTGTTCACCTAAAGTATTCCATGAATATGGGCCACAAAGCTTAAGGGGAAAAAATTCTTTTCTTCTTCTGCGTTCTCATTTTAATGTTTGAGGGTTCAGATAAACCATTTCTATATCCGGTATGAATGGTGCAGTGGTCTACAGATCAGTCTTTGACCCCTTCAGTTTTTTCTATTAAAGGAGTGTTTGTGGAGTAAATATATGGCTCCTCATGTCTTGGTAGACAATGGATGCTCCCAGGTGAATCAATGGCTTTTGTTTCGTCTTGAGATGGGGCAGAATCTGGACTGACTGATCAAGCCAATTCTGGAGCGGCAAAGTTTGTCACAGTTCGTGCATGTATATGCATCTGACTTAGGGCTAGCTGACAGGGCAGCTTTCTTCTTCTTTCTCTTGGCTGACGCAGCTTCGTCTCTTTTGCACTCGGCGAAGTTTGTACCAGCACACACAGTCTGTCTCCATGCTGTCCAGTCTTGGACTATCTTCTCCAACATGCTTTGTTCAATGCCCGTGGCTCTCATGTCTCGCTTGCAGATATCTCTGTAGGTTAGTCTTGGGCAACCTTTGGGTCTGACTCCCTCTGCAAGCTCAAATTATAGGATGTCTTTAGGGATTCTTCCATCTGGCATGCGAGTAACATGACCGAGTCAGCGTAGTCTTCTCTGTGTAAGAAGGGCAAAGATGCTGTCCATATTGGCCCTTTTCAGGACGTCCTGGTTGGAGTCATGATCCCTCCAGGAGATGCACATTATGTGTCGCAGGCAGCGTAAGTGGAAACTATTTAATCTGTGTTCTTGACGCATGTAAGCCCAGCTCTCACTGCCATAGAGAAGTGTACTCAGAACTCAGGCATTGTAGACTAGGATTTTGGTTGCCGTAGTCAATTTGGTATTTTTCCACACGCGCTAGGAGAGTTTTGCCATTGCTGCAGAAGCCTTTCCTATTCTTTTTTCAACTCAGTGTCTAAATCTAGATTGCTGGCTATTGCTTCCAAGTATGTGAATTCCTGCACCACTGCAAGTGTGTGATTTCCATTATGTATCGCTGGTATTTCTGCAACATATTGGGCCAGGATTTCGGCCTTTAGATGTTTATTGTAAGGCATATACCCTATCTTCCAGGGATTTAAAAAACGCTGGTGAGTACAATTGAAAAGAAGATTCCGAATAGTGTTGGAGCCAGAACACATCCTTGTTTTACTCAGCTCTTGACGGAGAATGGCCTAGAGGCGGATCTGTCAAACTGTACGGTGCCCTGCATATTTTCATTAAAAAAGCTGACACTAGTTTCTGTAGCTTGTTTGGACAGGCAATTCTCTCTAATACGGCAAATAGGTTGGCTCTGCTGACAAGCTATACATATCATGTTACGTAACTGTTCATCTTAGAATGCACCTCGACTATTGGATACCACAACAACCCAGCATAACCAAATACTCTTTGATAGAATTTCATTCAGATGTTCTTACTGAAAATATTGACAACTGCCTGAGTGGGCCACTTCTGGGCCGATTTTGAGTTTGATTTCACACAAACTGTGTTTGTAATGTTGTTTAGCTTCAAATCCCGCTGAAGAGGGTTCTAAACTCAAAACCCCTTTGGCTACGCTTATAGAATTTTGAGTGTGTACTTTGCTTTTTTTATTATTGAAGAGGCATTTTTTTAGCTTAAAACCCAGCTGAAAGGGGGGGGGGGGGTAAATCAAAACCCCTTGGATACGCTCATAGAATTTTGAGTGTGTAGTTTGCTTTTTTATATTGAAGAGGTGGTTTCTAGCTCTAATTCCCACTGGAGGGGGATTTTAAACTTAAACCCCTCTTGGCTACGCTCATAGAATCTGGTGACGGATGTATGGATAGTCTTACATAGAAAAGAGGGGTTTATCGTAAATTTCGGAGGGGGGTTTAAAATCAAAAACTTCATTAGCTCTTGGAATTTGAGATTTGTCGTTTGCATTTTTTTTCTTTTTTTTTTTTTTGGGGGGGGGGGGGGGTTGTTTTATAGAAGAGGGGGATTCGACTGCAAACCCCCCTTGGTATCTCTTTTTGTGATGGTAAAATCACAAAATCCTGACCCAAAGGGTAATTTTTTATTCCTAGAATCTCTTTAGCTTTTTTATATATGTTTGTCTCAAACAGCTACCCAAATGAGGTTTGTTTTTTGTCAATGATTTTACCAGCTGCATTTAGGATTCTTTAAATTCTTTTTTCATTTTTTTTTATGCTCAGATTGCCATACCAGGCAGTGATACTAAAGCTCAAAATATTGCAGATGTGAGCGTAATAAAACATAGCCAAGGCCTTTTCGAACATTAAACGAGGACAGTTTTCATTAGTCGTAATCTTTGCTGCCCCTTTTTGCTGATATAATCAGTATTGCAGTAATATTTAGCTTATTGTCTAGGATAGTACCAATATATTTAAAAGTTTGCACAATTTATTTTATAATTATTTGTTTGTTTTTTTCAGTCGATTCCCCCCTCTTCCGCTGCATCCCATACGTGGGATTGTGCTTCCATTGTTTGTTAAACTATTACGGCAGCTATTGTAATAAAAGTAAGTGTTTCACATTTTGATCAGTATGTGAAAGTAACCTTATGTTTTACCTGTAAGTGGATACTGGATAACGACATTAGATATTCTGATGCCTGCAGTCTGGACTTATTGTTTGACTGGTAAATTATTGCGGTGGAGTGAGACGTCTTTTTGGTCTTAGATATTTGAATGACTAATGTACCAAGAACAGGTAGATTTAGGATATGTGTAGAAAAACTTGCACTTACTAATATAATAATGTTAATAAGTACCCCTTTCAGACTTTGTGGTCTATAGGGCTGATGTAAATGTCCTCTGTTTCTGTTGCCTACGGTTAACGAGGGTGTCATGTGGCCAGCACAACGACCAACCGACTTTACTTTTTCCAAACTAATGTCAGGTACCCATTAGAGCTGGGTGGACTCAGAAGCGCCCTAAAGATACAAAAATTAAAACTTAAAAAATCCGAGTCTTAACCAGGATTTGAACCCGGGACCCCCGGCTCGGAAGTCAAGCGCTTTATCACTCAGCCACCGCGCCTCCACTTATTAATACACATCGTAATTGTTTTTTCAAGAGACAGATATAGATATAGAGGCAATGTACTGTTGACATGTTCAACGTTCTACCAACTAGAGAACATTAAAATAGAATAAAGAACTAGCAATAGTGAGTTGTATTTGTTTTGCTCGATTGTTATTTTATATTTCTCATTGCAGACGTTCCTTCAAAAAGAGAAGATAATTACTTCCAACACTAAAATGTTTAATTTTGCTAAGTTACTGCTTTTACTGGCTGATTCAGGCAATCGTTTCACTAGGGGAAAAAGTAGTATTAGTACGACTTTTTTCAATCATATGGAACAAGATACGAACTTCTATCTTTGTGTCTTTTTGCATACATTATTAGATTTGTTTTGGTAGTTGTAATTGATAGTCCAGTGTATTATATATTATCGCTACTTTGATAGTAGAGTGTTTCATATATTATCGCTACTTTGATTGTAGAGTGTTTCATATATTATAGCCACTTTGATAGTAGAGTGTTTCATATATTATAGCCACTTTAATAGTAGAATGTTTCATATATTATAGCCACTTTGTATTTTAGTCTTGTCCTGAAGTGCCTCTAAATTTATTTATTTACTAATGGTGCTAGTCAAGTCAAATGTACTTATTGATTTAGAGTAGTTGCGTTTTTATTTAATGAATATTCACATTATACTAGTGCGGTAGCATTAGAAACATCACTATGGGCAGTAATAATTCCTAACATATTCAACCTCAATTTACAAATACAAAGATATAACGAAACGAAATACTCAGACATGTCACCCGCATTCCATATGGAGGAATTCCTAAAGACATCCTCTATGCTGAGCTTGCATAGTGAGTCAGGTCCATGGATCGCCCAAGACTAACCTACTGAGATGTCTGGAAACAAGACAAGAGAACTACGGGCATCAATGAAAGTTTGTGGGAGAAGTTAGGCCAAGATCAGACAGTATGGAGACAGACAGTGCGTGCTGATGCAAACCTCTCCGAGAGCAAACGAAACGAAGTGGTCTTAGTTAAGAGAAAGAAAAAGAATTCTGCCCTGTTAGCTGGCCCAAAAACATATGCAGAAACTGTATCCCGTATAGGGAACGAATGTATGCTAAAAGCAGTCTTTTTTGGTCAGCTAAACGGTGGACGACGTAACAGAGGTGCCCCCAAGGAAACGCTTTAAAGACCAGCTTAGGCGCCAACTTGCTTTAGCTGACAAAGAAGAGAGCACCTGGTTGCATACAGCTGGACAGCTGGACAGCTGGAGGTCACTCACAAAGGCCGCGGGATGCACAATTGAGATCAAAAGGAATTCCGCTGCCGAGGACAGACGCAAACGGCAAAAAGAAAATCTTAATCAACCCTCGCCCGCAACACCAGCGATTGGCTAGTTACGCCTTTGATATGCTAGGACTAACTTGTATGCTGCCTTTTTTTAATAATACCATTTAAGTATGGAACGGCTTGCCTGAATCAGCAAGAAAAAAACTAAGAGTTTATATCTCTATATTTACTAGTTCAACACATGGAAATGAGTAGAAGGTGATTATCTTATTTTGAAAGATCGCCTGTAATATACAGGATTTTTTTTTCACTTCTATCTCAATTGGTTTCAATTCTACCAGGATGTAGTCCAGGCTGTGCCGATAATGTATTCTGTCACCGTGATAAGGGTACCTGCGCATGTCGAGAAGGTTATTACGGTGCAACCTGTTTAAAAAGTGAGTTCTGTTTTAATCTCTAAATTGTGTTCAGTCATGTTCAAGAAGCCTAGACCCCCGTGAAGGAGGATGTAAAATAAAATGTGTACACATATAATTGATCTTTAAGCGACATTTACTGATTAACAAATATAGGCCTGTATATACTAGCCATATACTACCTCGGCACGCGGGTCTTAATTAGCGTATCACTGTCGATATAGTCACTGAGAGTTTTGGAAACAATTAAACGAAATCATAATTTTATAAAGAAAGCGAATGTGTGAATGTAAAAAATAGTATGATTGGAGCTATCAAAATAGCTAATCGACCTAAATCCATTTTTGGTAATAAAAACATTTGCTTGTAGGCATACATATTCGCTATTTAGATCCTGAAATAGATACTTTTATAAAAGATGTAGATCTACTATTATATGAGAGAATTCAAGGGCTCAAAAAGCTAATTAATTATTGTATGTTAGTAGACCTATATTTAATATCCTCCCAAATATATCCTTAAGTAGCCTGTCCAATCATAGCGTGTTTACATAGCGCATATTAGGTATGCACCACACATAAATGGGACTATTAAAATATATGTCAACACAGCAGCTTTAGCGAAAGAATGTATGTAAGATTGCATTAGAAACACAAAATTTAAAGAACAATTTGATTAAAATATGAAATAAATTGTGTATGTTAGTGTGTTTAAGTACAAAGTAGATCTATCGTCTTAGAATTAGATCTAGTTAGAGTTAGATCTAGAGTTAGATGTAGGCTTCAGTGGATTTTCTTTCTGCTCGTTCGTGAGCCTTCGCTCTGCGCATGCGTGACCTGTCTTCTCTAATGAAAGAAGCTCGCTATGAATGGGATATATAGTACTTCAGTACGTCTAAATTCGCAGATATAAGGAACTAATGTATGTAAAATGCTTTTGAAAGACAAATTTGAAGATTACTTTTGTAAAATAATGAAATCAATGGACTATATTTTGTATTTTCATGTGTTAAAGTAAAAAACTATCTTTGCAAAGTGTAGTTCTTAGAATTAGATCTAGATCCCTTCGTGTGGAAACACAAACTCATAATCGGCCAGCCAAGTGGTCTACCCATGCAGGTAAAAAGGCAGGTTTCAATATTTTTGGAAAGAACATCAGAATAAAATTCTATCAAAGACAAATGACAGAGAAGAATGGAGAAAGAAGGTTGACAGATCTTGCGTGGTGCCCCAGCGGTCCAGCAGACCAAAGGATAGTTGATAGTGAATGTGAAGTTAAATGTGAACCTGGCCGAACTGATGTCTTATAATGAGTATCTCATTGATCTAATCGTTTAGTAAAGTGTCATTCTCTTATTCAAATCCTTAAGAAAACAAGGTTACAAAGACAATTTGTGTGAAACAAAGTAGTTCGTTATTTTTTAAACTTATAACTAGAACGAAGTTCGTATCAAAATTCGTTTTTGAAAATAACAATTCTATTCAATGAGTTAGTTAATAAATGGAAAATCTAATGTATAATGATCCATTGACACTTTTACCATTAGTTGCTAATGTTTTGTACCAATGCGCGAATCTATGAATGAAGCTTGATTTATTAATGGAGAAGTCCTTGACCTTTTAAAAATAGTTACCTCTCCTGACCTTTTTTCATTAAAAAGTGGTGTAATTTTTTGAAAATTTTGCTTGCATATCTAATTTAAAAAATTAGATGGTTCACTTTCGGAAAAGAAAAAGTAGGCGTTGCATCAGAACTTTGAATGATCTTAAATATCATGATGTCCTATTTTCATTTTCTCTTCTAGTTTCTGAGATCTAAACGGGACGGACGGACGGACAGACAGGCCACACCAAACTAATAGCGTCTTTCCCCCTTTCGGGGGCCGCTAAAAATTACAGACAAAAAAGAATGTAACAATACCTTTTTCTAAAGAAATAATTTTCCTAAGAAGAATCTTTAAAAACTTAGTTATTGCTTAGCCTCATATTCAAATTCATTATTGCTGTTTTGTTTCAAAAACGCTGAACCATAGTCGGATTTCCAAACAATAAAAGTCGTTCATGCTACTGTGCCGATGGGAATTGTTCAGAAATGGATGGCAGTTGTCTAAGCACAAACCGATGTATCGTAGGAAGGTTCGGCCTCTCTTGCCAGTATAGTAAGTAGTGCTTTGATATCATGGCACCGAACACGTTTTCTTTTGTTTATTTCAATTTTTGAATGAACAAATACGTGTCACGTGTCCATGGGGAAAACAGCATATATCCAATTGAATCATTCAAGCAGTTAACTCTTTTAGTGCGAATTAGTTTGATCGTAAAAATGGAATTTCCCAGGATGAGCACAAATGAGCAAGGGGTTAGAGTTACTATAACTAGCGTAACTTCTTCTATTTTATTAAACAATCTAACATATTTGATTTTATTTTAAAGGATTAATGGAAAATGGATGGGCTACAAGAGAAGTATATTAAATTAAAAAAAAATTTTTCAAAAAATATTTTTATTATTAATTTTAAACTGAGCACGGAAAAAAGGGAATTTTCTAAAATTTATTTTAAAAAATCGATATACTGACAGATTTAACCTTTTAATTAAACATTTAATCCATAAATATTGAAATATCAGAAAACTAAATATGTTTAATCCTTTTATATTCCATAAAAGATTAACAAAACGTATTATTTAAATTTTGCGTCCCGAGACATGATGTTAAACTGCGCTCCTCTTTCCTTAGCACTTTTGGAGCTCAAAAGTGCCCTACTTCTTTTCTATCATTGTGTCTGCCTCCTCTTTTCCTCAGTCTGCCTTCATTGATCATCACTCTGTCTCCTTATCTCTAAATATCTCACTACGTCCTAGACCAGTCCGTTTGTCGTGGACTGCGACGGGTAAGGGTGGATAAAGAGATCCTGGTGTTTGAGTGGTGGCTATCTGAGGATAAACCGCCACAACACAATACTTTGGCTCCAAGTTCCCCTAGACCTGAGGCCCAGATGGCCCGCTCTGGGTCAACCGGCTGGTCATGCCAAGCTACCAGCATAGGTCGACAACCTATGCTGGAGGGCGGTGGCCGGAGGGTCAATCAGGGAGCTGCTGTATCGGACACATGCCCGATGCAGCAGCTGACTAAGTATAGCACCTGTGTAGCCCTGGCGGGCTCATTCTGGACTTCCGAATGGCCCGTCCCCTTGTTGGACACGATGGCGGGTGGGGAGCACAGGTGCCGAACTAATAAGAACACCTATGGATAAAAAAACACCAAAAAAACTACTTGCCCCAGACCTATGTCTGGGCAAGAGACGCCGTATGGAGGATAGAAAGGAGGAGGCCATTTCTGGTGGTTAGGTGCACAGAAGAGGGGAAAAGTCTGACAAAGATGAGCCCTTTTGTCATCTACAAGGGACTTAAGTCAGTAGTGGGAAAACCCAAGAGTGTGTCTAAGCTACACAAGTCTATGGAACTTCTAGTAGAAGTTGATAGCAAGATACACTCAGATGGGCTTTTAAGATGCAGAAGACTCTGTGATCTCCAAGTGGAAGTCATGCCACACAAGAGTCTGAACACCAGCAGAGGTGTAATCAGCTCTAGGGACCTACTGGAATGTTCCGAGAAGGAAGTAGTGGAGGGCATTGAAGGAGTTACCCATGCCCGGCGCATTACCAGGCGCAGGGATGGTGAGGAGGTCAAAACCGCCACTATTATCCTCACATTTGGAACTAGGACACCGCCAGTGTATGTGAAGGCTGGATACCTACGAGTTCCAGTGAGGCCCTACATACCTAACCCCATGAGGTGCTTCAAGTGCCAGGGTTATGGACACGGCGCGGCAGTCTGCAAGAGAAACACACTGTGTGTGCCAGATGTGCTGGAGAAGGTCATGAGGACAAGGGCTGCACAGCCCAGTTCAAATGCCCAAACTGTCACTCTGGCCACTCAGCCTACTCCAAGGACTGCCCTGTGTGGAAACAGGAGGTTGCCGTGCAGGAGTACAAGGCAAGAAATGGATGTACCTTCAGCCAGGCGAAATCGGCTGTATTGGCCCTACCCAAGGGCCAATTTGGCTTGACAAAGACCTATGCCCAGGCTGTTGCTAAGATAGGAAGATCCATAGCCACACAGACGGACACATTGACCCCACCACCCCCTCCTCCTCCTCCAACTCAGAAGAAAACACCGCCAAAGAACACACCTCTGAAGAAACAAGAAAGCCCTGTTGTCATGCTAAAGAACAGGATCTCTGTGCTCGCTGATGAGAGCATGGAGACTGAGCAGCTAGTCAAAACCAATACTCCTGGAGAACCCGGCGACATCATGTCTGACACAGGTTCTCCTCAGAGAAGCCAGCCAGACACCCCAACCTCTACTGAATTAGAGGTTGACCAACTCCCTAAGAGGAGAAATCAAAGCGGAGAGGATGCCCGAGGTGAGCGAGGAGGAAATAACCTCCGCTCTAACCAGAGGGATCTCCCCTCTTCAGAGAAAAAGACTTCCCCCAAAAGGGGGTTGTCCTCCTCTCCATCCAAACCCAAGAATAAAAATACCAAGGTCACTGGAATAAAGGGAAACCCCTCCGGGGGCCTCTTAAGGCCAACTAGCTCCAAGTAGGTCATCTAGAATAAGCCATGGATTCCAGAATTGTACAGTGGAATTGTAGAGGCCTAAATGCCAATTATGAGGAAATGCAGCTACTGATGGACTCTGAGACTCCTGTAGCTGTCTGCCTATAGGAAACATTTCTGAAAGATAGCATCAGCTTCCGAAGCTACAGTGCTTACAGCAAGAATGTTGAGGATGCAGAGAGAGCCTCAGGTGGAGTCTGTATCCTTGTGAAGGATAGCATCCCCCATGAGAGGGTAGAACTACAGACCACACTACAGGCCGTAGCAGCTAGGATAACCCTTCACAAGGTTATCACTTGCTGCAGCCTGTATCTACCACCAGGCGCTCCATTAAACCAAACAGACATGGAGGACCTATTGAAACAACTCCCCCGGCCTTACATAATCCTTGGGGATTTCAATGCCCATAACACCATGTGGGGATCCAACAATACCGACACAAGAGGCCGTATGCTGGAGGATATCTTCCTCCAACATGATTTATGCATACTTAATGATGCATCACCGACCTACTTGCCCCCAGGAACTGGATCTCTCACCTGCATTGACCTCACCATATGCGTCCCTGGACTTCTGGACGACTTTAAATGGTCAGTTAGCAATGATCTACGGGGAAGTGATCACTTCCCAATCATCATTACAAACAATCTCCCCTCATTAGGAGGACCTCAGCGGTGGAAACTGAATAGGGCCGATTGGGAACAATTCCAAAAAAGATGCTCAGAGGATATCACAGAAAATATCCTCGATGAACAGAACCCAGCTGATACCTTTGCTAGTAAGCTACTTAGTATAGCCAGGAAAAATGTTCCCCTAACCTCCGCAAATCCAAGACGGCCTAGCAAACCATGGTTTGATACAGCCTGCAAAAGTGCTATTGGCGATAGGAAAAAACGACTGGCTTCATTTATAAAGAATCCTTCCCAGGAAAACCTAAAGCTATTCAGAATAGCTAGAGCAAAGGCTAGACAAACCATACGGTCAGCCAAAAGGAATTCCTGGAGAAGTTTTGTCGGCAGTCTGGATGCCAAAACTTCTGCTAGAGCGCTCTGGAAGGCAATAAGGCGAATCAAAGGGAAAGAGTCAAATGCAATAGGGCATTTAAAAAACCAAGGACGAACTGTCACATCCCCCAGAGAAATAGCTGACTGCCTTGCATCCTCAATAGCAGAAAAGTCATCCACTGCACATTACATGCCAGAGTTCCGTAAGTCAAAACCAGGGAGGAAAGACACTCCATTGATTTCAGGTCAGAGAACAATAAAGACTACAACAAACCGTTCTCGCTTGAGGAACTGAGGGAATCGCTAGACAAGTCATATGACACAGCACCTGGAGAAGATGAAATCCATTACCAGTTCCTAAAGCACCTTCCCGAACCATCATTGGCAGTCCTGCTAGGGGTCTATAACTGTGTGTGGCAAACAGCTGGAGGAAAGCCACAGTTATACCGATACCTAAACCGGGAAGAGACGGCTCTGACCCAGCTAACTATCGACCAATAGCACTAACAAGCTGCATCTGCAAAACCATGGAAAGAATGATTAACAGTAGGCTGGTCTGGTACCTTGAGAGGAATAAAATGATCTCAAACTACCAGTGCGGATTCCGGCAAGGGCGGACAACAACTACCACCTGGTAAGGCTGGAAGCTTGTATTAGAGATGCATTACTCAGAAGAGAACATCTAGTAGCTGTATTCTTTGATATAGAAAAGGCCTATGACACAACCTGGAAACATGGCATTCTACGTGACCTGGAGCTTATGGGGCTTAAGGGACACCTTCCCCGTTTTGTGGGGGAATTCCTGAAAGACCGAAAATTTCAGGTTCGAGTGGAAAACTCCGCTTCTGACATTCATAACCAGGAAATGGGTGTACCCCAGGGCAGCATACTGTCAGTCACCCTGTTCAACATTAAAATAAATAGCATCATAAATGCTCTGTCCCCTGGCATAGAGTGCTCTTTGTATGTTGATGACTTTGTCATTTTTACTTATGGGAAAAACATGAACACCTTAGAAAGAAAATTACAGTTATGTTTAAACAAAATTCAAAATTGGGCCAACGATAATGGTTTTAAATTTTCGGACTCCAAAACAGTTAGTATGCATTTTTGTAATTTAAGGGGACTCCACCCAGACCCTGAACTATTTATACACAAAAAGAAGATCCCTGTCGTGAAAACTACAAAATTTTTAGGCCTCACTCTAGATTCCAAATTTAATTTTCTCCCCCACATTAAGGAACTTAAGAGGAAATCCCAAAAGTCATTAAACATACTTAGAGTGCTCAGTCATACGGACTGGGGAGCTGACAGAGATACCTTGCTGCTGCTATATCGGAGTCGATTTCGATCCAAGCTAGACTACGGATCCATAATATATGGAGCAGCAAGGAAGTCGTACCTAAAAATACTGGAACCAATACAAAATGCTGCCCTGCGCCTCTGTCTCGGCGCGTTTCGTACATCACCTATCCCAAGCCTCCATGTGGAGACTGGAGAACTACCCATGGATATAAGAATGAAAAAGCTTGCAATGCAGTATATAGTCAAGCTAAAATCCAACCCCACGAACCCTGCTTTCGATTCCATATTTAACCCCACAGAGGTAGAATTATACAATCGAAGGCCTAACGTCATACAGCCGTTAGGCCTTTGAATGAGAGAACCCATCCAAAATTTAACTCCACCCATTGACCAAATCTCTAAAATAGAAACCCCTCAGAATCCTCCTTGGCTAATGAATAAACCCAAATTAAATTTATCCCTCCTTAATTTCAAAAAAGAAAATACAGACCCAAGCATACTACAAGTCCACTTTAGGGAACTGCAAGAGAGCTACGGAGATTGCGGCACCATCTACACAGACGGATCCAAAATGGAGGGAAAGGTCGCTCCTTTCGGAACAAAACAATCTCCCGTAGACTCCCCGATGGCTGCTCCATCTTTACGGTCGAATTGCATGCAATATCGCTTGCACTTATGGCCGTCAAAGCATCAGAAAGGAGGAAATTTATAATCTGCTCCGACTCCAAATCTGCATTGCAAGCTTTGGGGCGGATGAAGACTGACATTCCATTGGTACCTAAGAGCCTGAAGCTGTTGGACCAAATAACAGCCGACCATAGGGATGTCACCTTCATCTGGATTCCCTCCCATGTGGGCATTGAGGGAAACGAAACCGCAGACAGAGAAGCAAAGAGAGCCCTAAATCATGCGGTGTCAGGAACCCAAATTCCCTGCTCGGACCTGAGTCAAAGTATTGCCTCTGCCACCTACCAAGAGTGGCAGGACCGATGGGAGGCTGAGACTTACAATAAACTAAGGCAAATTGTGGCGGATGTCAGGTGGCGGTCCACATCTAAGGGTCTGACAAGGCGTGGTAGCACGACCATGTCCAGACTTAGGACTGGCCACACCTACATCACGCATTCTTTTGTGCTGAAGAAAGAAGAGCCCCCACTTTGTGAGTATTGTGACTCTAGCCTCATATCCTCATCGACTGCCCCAGATACCAGGATGTCAGGGAAAAATATTTTAGAGCCACTAATTTAAAAACACTATTCAATAATGTCGACCCTGGTAAGGTACTGGGCTTTATCCGGGAAGTGGGGTTGTCTACGAAGATATGATTTATGAATTATGAATATGAATGTACTATTTACATTAGATTTTTACCAAATTATTACATTTTTACTACCTCTACTATTTTAACTGTGAATAGACCTTGATTTTAATGATTTGACTGTATGGAATTTGGCCCTTGTTGTGTGGAGGGAGAGTGGCCCTTGATGGACTGCAGGCACGACATGGCCTAAATTGTGCCGATGTGCCCAAAATCAAAACATCAAACATCATTATTTACATTTCTTGAGGTGGGGCGGAAATAAACTAAAAAAGAGGAACCACAGACACTATGTTGTCTTTTTAAAGTGTTGGTCTTGCATCCAATGTATACCAAAACAAAGAACAATCACTCTCATATCCAGAAAAAAAAAAGAAAGAAATAGTTTCACATGTAAAAAGATCGTGAAATAAATACTACATACCAAGTTACTCGCTGAGGAACACTGCACTGTAAGAGTTCAAAGTTTCTATTAATTAAAGGTCGAGTTTAAGTAAAAGCCGTTACAGCTTCAATTGTGGTCGCATCTCATTTATTTTGTTAAATTACTATTAAACACTTACATCAAACCTATTGGGGAGCATTTATAGTGTGGTGTGCAAAGGGGAGGGGATGTCTACATTTGTCGTGCTTAGCAAGCACAACTCGGCTCGAGTCAAGAAGGTCTAATTTATGGAACACGTCATCGGTGCACAAGGTATTAAACCGGACCCCAAAGAAGATGCGGTCCATAGTAGACATGGATCGTCCTAAAAATGCACAGTAAGTTCAATGATTTTGTGGCATCGTACCTCTCCATGTTCGTAAGCAACCTTTCTTCTATATCGCAACCCCTACTAGAACTCATTAAAAAAGAGATGCCAATCGAATGGAACGACAGATGTGAAGAAGCTTTAAAAGCAAATTGCTGTAAACAAAAATGCAAACTAAAACTCTACGGCCATATCACAAGGTCCACAAGGCTCTTTAGAACCTTCCTTCGGGGAACAGTAACAGGAAAAGGAAGAGAAGGAAGACAGAGAAAGCGTTAGAAAGACATCTAAGAATGAACATTAAAAGAGATTCTATCCAAGGCAAAAGACATAAAGGAATAGAGAAAGACGGCCAACAAATGTTGTGTGGTGCCACAACGGTCCAACAGACTAAAGGATAGGTGAAGGTGAAGTGTGTCAATCCCCATTAGGAAACATCTTAGAGAACGATTCGTTTGAGAACTGGGGCTCCATTCCCTCCATTCATGGTGTATGTCATACTGTCACGTGACTACCATCTTCAAATATTTAACTCTATCGCATTGAACCGAGACCATTCTATAAAGATTGGTCTCGATTGAACCCATTGTAATAATTCCTTCGTCTTGGCTAAAGCCGCTTTCACATTTAGCTTCTAAAAACAAATGCCTACCGTCCCATTACATCTTTACAAAACTCCATTTCTTCTTGCATACTTTTCAATTCTATCGACTTCACTTTAGTGACATTTGAGATTATGGGAATGCTGAATGTCTGGAGACTGCCCTCGTTTGAAAGATATTTACTAACGGTTGGTCTCTTCCATATATAACGGTGCTAGCCACCATTTCAACAGCTTCGATAAAAACAGTTCTTTAAAACAAGAAAAAAAAATTATTTAAAAAAAAAAAAGACAATACCTCCTTTACACATCTTACAGAGCACATATTAATATTAAAAAGGATCCCCCCCCCCCAACTGAGAAAATCTACAGTTAATAGTCTTTATAATATTCCTATGATAGGCTATTCATTAATTGATTAAACGCTTGAATGCGGAACTATCGAAAGACGTGTAAAACCTTATACTTTTTATAAGTACTTGGCTAGCTCAATGGCTAACAAGTCGGCCTTCCATCATAGAGGCTCGGGTTCAAATTCAGACTCGAGCAACTTTAAAAAAAAAAATTCTTTTTGAAAAGACAGCACGAAAATGTTCTACTCCCCCTCAACCCCACCCCACTGGTCCACACAAGTGACTGGACCATAAAGTCAGCATAGTGCCCCAAGCATGTTAGTAGCGTAAAAGTTCGGTTAAAGACAAAGTTGTAATCGAACTATGTCCAATCTGACAAGCTAGTCTAACCTCATGATGAGTTCAAAACTATTGATTTCATGTCGCAAATGTAAGCCCTTTTTCAAGTATTGTTTTGTTATCATTTCCCTTGTTTTTCTTGTGAGCACAGAGGACAAAGCCCAGGATGCCCTGTTAGAAGCCATTGAAGAAGCTGATCTCCTAGTTGACAACGACGACTCAACGTGCGTCAATGTTACAAACAATACGATCAATGCTTTCTGGATGGAGTTTGTTCGTATTGAATGGTTTCGATTGGTTTTCTATACCGAAGGTAAAAATAGAACAGTATTGTAAAGCATGGGCGTATCGAAGTCCTTTTCAGGCCTGAGGGTGGGGTGCCCTCAGACAGGACAAGGGGTGAAGAGCCTCACGTCTCCACGGCCTGTTGGTTGGATAGAAGTCTAACGACCAATGGGATAACGGCCGCCCCCTCAGTGAAGGCAGGGGAGGGGGGGGAAATGGGTGAAGAAGTTTTTCTTTGAACACGCATACACACACGTGGACAGATAATAGATAGATAGATTGATAGATAGATTGATAGATAGATAGATTGATTGATAGATAGATTGATAGATAAGATAGATTGATTGATAGATAGATTGATAGATAGATTGATAGATAGATTGATAGATAGATTGATAGATAGATTGATTGATAGATTGATTGATAGATTGATTGATAGATTGATTGATAGATTGATTGATTGATAGATTGATTGATAGTTTGATTGATAGATTGATAGATAGATTGATAGATACTTTAATAGATACATTGATAGATACATTGATAGATACATTGATAGATACATTGATAAATACATTGATAGATTGATAGATTGATAGATAGATAGATAGATAGATAGATAGATAGATAGATAGATAGATAGATAGATAGATTGATTGATTCGGAGTAATATAGACTGATAGACGAAATGTTTACTAATCATAATATACATATAATGATAGAATGTTACGGTGAATGACACTTTGATATAATTGTCGATATAGAATGATTTACAATGTTAACATGTGACAAATATATGTATTAACATACAAATATATACATAGGATATAAGCATCAATGTGGGGAATAATAATTATGCATATTGTAGTGAGCTAATTTAGTTTAGAGATTATGTTCTCTTTGTAACTAAATGTATTGTCACAGCACTAGTTGCATTTTGACTATCGATTATAACTTTAGCGAAGTCAGACTGACAACTGATGTTGCAGAACACGGGTACAAGATAATAGAAGAATATGGCTAGGGCTTGTAGAAAGATGGATATTGAATAGACTGCTTATCAAATGACAGATAGAGAGACAAGACGATCATCCCCATCTAAAATCTTCAGTTGAAGTCTCGGTTGACATTGCCTGTTATATGTTCACCTCGGGTCATGATGGTCAAAGGCACGTGAATCCTCTGAGAGAGAAAGAGGAAGTAAGAATGACTAAATGGACTTTTAGTCAGTAGTATCTTTTGGTCAGTTGCGGACAGTAGTAACCTTAAGTCAGTCGAGTAGAGTCGTCTCTTGGAGTAGAGATAGTACACGTATTTCTAATAGTTGTTTTCTGTACTTAGAGCTGGATACGTATTATTGAAGTTTATTGTTACCCGCTGTGATGCGGATGTATTTTAGTAGTGAAGTTGTATCTTGTGAACTTCTATATTTGATACCACTGTTAGGCGCTGTTATTTCAAATTGGATATAACGACTAGAAGTGCAGTATATTGTATTGTAATCGTACTAGTCGACCGGCGGCGTAGCATACGCCGCTATTTTGCAGGGCCGGCCTTAGGCCACTGCAACCTATGCGACCGCAGTGGGCCCCGCACTTTCATAAGACCCACACTTTCACAGGTCACGCGCTAATTCAAGGTGTATAAATTATTAAATTAAACCATTTTATAACTTAAAACAGATTTTCAGCGCCCTCCTGTCGATTTACCAGGAGCTCCTGGAAATCTCCCGAAATCGCAAAATATACGAAAAAGTCCTTAAAATATACGGAAATATATACACTAAAATTTTCATTTTGGGGTATCATTCAATATGGAAAATGCCAATCTTATGCGCGTCATTATGCATCAGCCGTAATTGTGAAATCTAGTGAAAGAAGCTTCTCGCGCCTCAAACTAATGAAGAATTACTCGATGTCAACAATTCTCAAAGATAGATTGAAACATTTGGTAATTTCTATTGAGCGTGATCTATGTAGAAAGCAGAATTCTTATGATATACTGTGATGCACGACTCTACATCTTAGTGACCAGTACTGTGTGTAATATAAATACCACGTCAAAAGATCAGTTACAATTTTTTTAAGTTTTAACAGGTGTATTTTAATGGTTGTGTCCCTTGGATGTGTTAAAACTCACGTTTAGAATAATGAACTAGTATCAAACAGACACACACAAGATCCAAGCTAGGACATATTAATGTTAATCGATTCTTCGTTCTACTTACGCACATGAGAAATGCATACACTAAAATTTAAATACTTCGAAAGTTTTATAATGAAAATTAAGAAGAAATGTGAATTTGTAAGGAATCTCCTAATGGGAAGGTGGGGGGAGGAATATCCAGCCAATAAAAAAGACACCTTCTGCTAAGAGGGTAAAGCTTCACATCTCGGGCATTAAGGTGGGGATATAGAAGTTTAAATAGCTTTCACTGGATTGGTCGACAAAATATACTAGACAAATCAATAAAGTAGTTCGAATTTAAAAAAAAAAATACTTTTAAAAAAAATCAAAGCTTATATTAAGTGTAACTGTGTCAATTAGTTTGGATCAGTCATGTACTTAAATGTGTACTAGATACAGACTAACACTAATACATCTGTGCAATTAGAAATAGTTTGATCAGTTGTTTTTGTCCCATGCTTCTAGCTTTCTATGCCCAATGATCCGTGTGATTGTCAAAAGAGTTGAGCCATGGCTCTTCGAGCTCTAGACGTGTAAGCCTGCTTGAACAAACCGTTCTGTTTGGAGGAGGTCCAAGTCAATGTCTATGTAAAACATTACTGTTTCTGATATATCTGGCACTTCAGGCGTATGGACTAGAATGCATGGTCGAAGGCCGAGTACACCGGGAACCTCCGCCATTTTCCTATGTTGTACCAAGCTAACCGTGCAGGACAGGAACGTGGAAGCTCTCTTTCAACTCCTCACCGTGCAATGGGAAAGTTCTCGCATTTCCTTGGACACTCCCACGGGAGTATTGTTTTGCTATTCATTTAGCCTAATCACTTCCTCAAGTAATTGTTTCCACCCGAGTGCCACGTTGAGGAAGAATAGCGTACCCGGGGCCTATGATCCTAACACTTTTCTGGACCAATCGTGAAGAAAGGATGGGGAGGGGGGGAGAGAAGTGGTGGAATTGAATTCAAACTCTAGAGCTGAAGCTTTCTCAAGCTAACATTCTAACCACGTTGCCAGTGAAAGGCTGATGAAAATAGAAGGTTTCTAGCTATCTTAGTATCCAACCTTTAAGCGACGACCTAAGCCTCTACACAAGGTATAAATGGGTATAATACAACTTATACCGCCAAATCTGTCAAGCATCTATTCTTTCTCTTGTTCAATACCAAACAAAATTATTAATTACCAATAATTAATGAACTAATTGGTTGTTTTTTTTATTGATTTGTGTGTTATCAATGAATAATTGTACAATGAATAACTTGATCCGAGAATGTGAAGATTGAGAAATAATTTGTACAAAAATTGTACCAGTCAGACAGTCAGATTGAGTTAATATAAGATGTGTAACTAATCTTAAACTTTTAAAACGATATGTATAAATGTTCTTCTTGAATGTGATGAAATATTTTTTTTCTGACATCAAAGGGGGTGGGGTAAGTTCTAAACCTTTGGTTCATGTACTGAAAAAGCCGCATACAGCAACTTTTGTAAACGAAACGTGGATTTTCTATAAGAGATGAGTCCATGGAACGCAGGGCTCTCTGAGGGACATATCAGTTCATAACTATGAGCTTTAAATTAGATTTATCAATGTTTCAAATGTTGTTGTTATTTTTTTCAGACAGTTCTAGAAACTTTGAAATTAAGTATGTGGGTCCGAACCAGACCTACCCGTGTTCACATCCCGTTGTTCTTTATCCACATGACCCAAACAGAACAGTGGATATCATTTGCAAGGTGTCCTATAATGTTAAATCTATTACCGTCTCCTGGTCAGGAGATACGACTATCTGCTCGTATTACTTTGGTGGAGGTAAGTTTTTTATGTTATTTTTTTAGTCTTATTAAATGCTAGTTTCGACGAAAGTCTACGCCAAATGTCTTTGCGTTTCGAAACGTCTACTCCAGTTGGCTATTAATTTCTAAGTGGTTTCCAAACGTCTACTCCAGTTGGCTATTAATTTTTAAGTGGTTTCGAAACGTCTACTCCAGTTGGCTATTAATTTTTAAGTGGTTTCAAAACGTCTACTCCAGTTGGCTATTAATTTTTAAGTGGTTTCGAAACGTCTACTCCAGTTGGCTATTAATTTTTAAGTGGTTTCGAAACGTCTACTCCAGTTGGCTATTAATTTTTAAGTGGTTTCGAAACGTCTACTCCAGTTGGCTATTAATTTCTAAATGGTTTCGAAACATCTACTCCAGTTGGCTATTAATTTTTAAGTGGTTTCGAAACGTCTACTCCAGTTGGCTATTAATTTCTTAGTGGTTTCGAAACCACGACCATTTAGGGGCCCTCACCCGATGGGACCAGGGCCGGATTTACCTCTATCCAGCATAAGCTTAGGGCCTCCAAGAAATATTTAGGCATTGCATGGCGCGTAGGGGTTTCATATCGCCTAGTCCCATGACCAGGTCTACCCTACAATACAATTGTGTACAAAAAATGGTTAAAAAATCAAAACGTTTCCTTAAAGGTCATCTCAAACTTTGTATTCACTTCAAAACATTAACCCGTGTTTTCAGCTAGAGTCAGTGTAAGGAACTGTTTTCATCAGGTTGATTGTAATGTGCTGACGGCGCAGTTGGAGCTGACGTTTGGCTCCCATAGTCCCGTATTTTCTGTTGTTGTTTTTTTGTTTTAATCTACGTTCATTACATCGTTGATAGTATTACCTTTTATCAGTTTGTTTGATTAAAGTAAGCAATAAAGTTTTTCATTTTTCTATTACCAGAAATCTAGTGTAATACTTACAATTAGATGTTAAACAGGCTAAAGAAACATCATATTCTGTTACAAAGAAATTACTAAAGATGCCCACATTTGAGCTATTTATCGTGACTGAATTGGGGAGGAGATTTATGACAATTTTTTTTAAGATAGAACGATAATTATTTTTATCGTGGAATAGTGTCTTTCACTTGAATGGCTTCTTTGTCGTCTGGTATGTGCACTGGAAAGTCGTTAGGATAGCCTCGATGGTCTCGGGCTTATACCCTGAGACATCATCAATATTGCTTGCTTTCTAACCGAATCGTGAAATAAAAAAAGGATGGGCCTACTAATTATTTAACTTCATCAACAAACTTGCTAAACATTCAGACACCATAAAAGTATGATGAAAGACAGAATGGTGGATGATTTAAACAAGTAGCAGATTGAAGAAGTTGAGAATTACTGACTAAAAGTAATTCATCGCATAGTGAAGGCTAGTTTTGACTTAAGCATGCAACAACTTTGATTTTAGTTGTCATCGCGAAGATCATAGTTTAGGTGATATAAGTAACAACGATTATGTCTTAGCAGTACATACATTCTTAAGAAAAAACACAAACATTTACCTCGACCCACAGATTCAAAATAATAGACCTGTTGGGCAATGCAATTTTAGCAAAAATACTAAAGGAGATCCAATCGGCGTCATTTTTCTCTGTCATGGTTGACAGCACTCAAAGAGAATTACACATTTTATTAAATTTGCTTTTTTTTTCTGACAATGTTTTGTGAACTCCGATGTTGAATTGCCCAAAGAAATTGGTCATTTGTAGGTTTTCATATTTGTGAGAATCAGAAGTCTGCAGGATTGACTGAACAAACACTCTGTCTTCAGTAATAATATACCACCATCTTTCTTTAAATTACTTATGATGCCAAGGCAACGATGATGCTTCCAATATGAACAGGCATTACAATAGCCTTCTGGCATGGTTTTAACATAAGCTGGCATGGTTTTAACATAAGCTGGCATGGTTTTAACATAAGCTAGCATGGTTTTAACATAAGCTGGCATGGTTTTAACATAAGCTGGCATGGTTTTAACATAAGCTAGCATGGTTTTAACATAAGCTGGCATGGTTTTAACATAAGCTGGCATGGTTTTAACATAAGCTGGCATGGTTTTAACAATTCTTAAGCATGGTCTAAAATGATTCTGTCAGCTGTGATCATGAACTTGCGTTGGAATTTCTTTTAGTAAATGTACCGATACATACAAACCACTGGATTTCTTTGTCACACAAAATATTTGTTATACTGGGGGGGGGGGTGAGGGGCCCATCCGAATATTCTTTAATTCGGGTCCACTGGTACCTTGCTACGGAGGATTCCAGCTACCCGTCGCTTCAGCGTGGCGTGGAAAATGTCTAGTAGTGGAACTATATAGGCTAAGTGCGAGTAGCGAACCAGGCCCGTCGGAATTCCCTGGATGAACTTTACTTTTTTTCTCTCACTCGGGGTTGGGATGGAAGAAATACCCGAGCATCAGTCCAACAGGTCCGCCACACCGTTTCACGCAAGGGACCGTCATCAGTTAACCGTTAAGCTGGAGTAGCGGTCCTTAAACGGAACAGTGGCGGTAACAGTATAGCAATATGAGACAAGCCTACCATGGTTAGCACTGCTCTTGGCCACTTGTAGCGAGTGGTTCCAGGCCCGGGAGCGGAGCGCAGTGTACGTGTTACGGCCCGATTTCTTACCCAGTCACTATGGCCGCTGACTACTGGGAGCCTTCAGACAGGGGTGTAGAACCCAATGTCCATGCCTGGTTGTTGGATAAAAGCTTTTCTAACAATCAACGGACTACGTCACTGTTTCTATGAATATGTCCTGGCATATGAAATAAGAAATGTGATTTTATCATTGTGTTTCTCAGTACCTCATTGTGTTTTGTCTTTGTATTGTAAATTATATCATAGTTTGTTGTGTCTTTGTATTGTAAATTATATCATAGTTTTTTTTTATTATTGCTACTTTAGTCTTCTGTCCTTACAAATAAAGCATCACATTATATTTCTTGTCTCTGACAGGCAGGACCTTAGCTTTTCTGAGTGTGATCGATGCAATTATACAGACTCCAAAAGACATTAACAAGACACGAACAACTGCCATGACAGATGGAGACTTCACAAGTTGTCTAACGCTAAATTCCTCCACACGGCTGGAGTTGTGGTTCCCGAATCACATTATTGTCAGCGAGATTGTTATATACATAGGTACATGTATTTAAAAAAAAAAAAACTTTCGATCGAGACCATTCGGTATAGGCCTTTGACGTGGAAATAAGCTGTCGGTTTCCATTTCACACAGGTTGTGATGCTGCAGGTCAAGGTTCAGGCCTTCTAGGAAGATTGGTCTCGGTTCGTTCTGAGCTTCTTTTGTGTTTACATTCAACGTGTACTTGTTCATGTCATAGTAAAGCTGGACCGACTAGTTCAGCATCATCAAACTCCATTGGAGACAGGGCTTGAGGGGCTGAAATCCTCTTTTGCAAAAGCCCTGGACAGAAACCCTGCTGTCTTGCGTAGTGCATAAATGTCGCCATACAGGTCGAGAATTTTTGGTTTCCCAGACCTGTAGAGACGGAGATCAGCAAGTCTGGGGCAGTCAAACAGAATATGAGGCACGGTTTCCTCTTCTTCCCCGCAGTGGGGGCACCGTGAATCGATTAGTTAAGAATGATTGATTCACGAATTGCTTTACTTTAAAACAAAACTCGTGCGTTGGTTAGTTAAAGTATGTTTATGCTGTTGACTGTCGTTGACATTGTTCGTCTATATTTCTACTTATATTTGTACAAATTTTATATCGACTCACTCTGTCTGTTTATCTGTGTGCGTGTCAGTTTGTCGAATCAAAAGTGTGTACACGTTATTTCTCCGACATCCAATCTCGGCTCAAGCTAAAAATTTTCACAAATGTTTCTTTTACCTGACAGCATAATAATCAATTTAAAAAACACAACATTTAGTTAATTAACTATTAGCAATAAATTACTTTGTTTGGTATCTCAAACAAGGGGAAGAAATTGTACTTGACTGAAGGGGTGGTGGTAGGAACTGATTTAGTCCCCTTTATATCAGGCTGCCGTCTGAGGCTTAATGAACACAGACATGAACTAGAAAAATTGATCTAATATTAGACCTAGACTTCTGATTTAGAACTCATACGATCTAGTCTAGATCTAGATCTACTTCTAGATCTAGAATATAGATCTAACCTATTTATAAATCTATATTAGATTTGTATAGAAAAAAAAAAAGTTAAGCTTAGAAATTCTTTCAATAAAATTGAAGCCACTTTAAGTCTAGCCGGTGACGTAGTTTCTGAACACTATGGCTGACTACGTCATGTTTTTTTTTCTAAATTTAGTCAAGTCAAATTTACATATATTTATTTTTTACTTTTTAACGGTCAAACTAGAGTTTCCCCCATGTGGCCAACGATAAGCAATTCTTTTCTCAGCGATATAGGCTACTCATCAACTGTTAATTTCTAGGAAATTCTTTAGAGACGTTTTTGAGATCAGCGCCCGCAGTCCATGAAGAAGAGACTTGAAGAGAGGTATTGTAAAACAAACAAAAAAGGCCGTTTATCGCAACTTTGTAACATCTTAATATCATTCTATTTGATGTTCACATTTCCCTTCTATTTTCTGTTATCTAAACGGAACGGACGGACAGACAGATCACATAAAAACTAATGTCGGTTTGTCTTATTTAGAGTACCGCCAAAAAAAAACTTTTTTTTTTCAATGCTACCTAGCTGTGTGGTATGCGCTTTAGATTTGCATCGTGATGTTCCCTAGTTCAAATCCTAAACACCTTTATCCCTTGTAGTCCTGCAGCCGTTTTCTTTAAGACTTAATCATGTGTTTCTGAAGAGCTTACAAAGCGACATAATCTCTGTTTCTGAAAAGAACATCTAGAGCTTAGAACGTGACCATAATCTGTGTTTCCGAAGAAACAAATCTAGAGCTTAGAACGTGACCATAATCTGTGTTTCCGAAGAAAAAAATCTAGAGCTTAGAACGTGACCATAATCTGTGTTTTCGAAGAAACAAATCTAGAGCTTAGAACGTGACCATAATCTGTGTTTCCGAAGAAACAAATCTAGAGCTTAGAACGTGACCATAATCTGTGTTTCCGAAGAAACAAATCTAGAGCTTAGAACGTGACCATAATCTGTGTTTTCGAAGAAACAAATCTAGAGCTTAGAACGTGACCATAATCTGTTTTTCCAAAGAAACAAATCTAGAGCTTAGAACGTGACATAATCTGTGTTTCCGAAGAAACAAATCTAGAGCTTAGAACGTGACCATATTCTGTTTTTCCAAAGAAACAAATCTAGAGCTTAGACCCTGACCTTATTGTCATTCGTATACTTTTCCATTGGTATGAAATCGTTGCTCAGAATACTTTTGTGCTTTGACTAGATTTCAACCAGACTGATGATTTCAAGAACTTTGCCATCGCTTTTATTGATGGTAATGTGAAGGTGTACAACGCAACGACCTCCATGGAGGATCTGTTTGTTCAGAGAGCAGTGCTGCAAGAAGCGAGCACAGTCACCACCTTGGAAATATCAGTAGTCAGTGGCTCACAGCGCGTCTGTGAGCTGGAAGTCATTGGAGGTAATTATATACACGTACATCGCAGGTCAAGACTATGATATATATTTCAACCCTCCTCCTGCTCGAAACAAAAAAAATCCCGCCTGAAATGGGGAATGTGTTGAATTTGAGATTCAACCACCACCCCCTACTTCCAGCGTACCCAAGGGTAGTTTTGAGATTAAAAACCTCCCTTCCAATTAAACAA
Source organism: Biomphalaria sudanica (assembly GCA_036873155.1). Taxonomy (NCBI): domain Eukaryota; kingdom Metazoa; phylum Mollusca; class Gastropoda; family Planorbidae; genus Biomphalaria; species Biomphalaria sudanica. The sequence goes on from JAZGLO010001033.1 coordinate 1,036,014, forward strand.
AACAACTAAGTAATAATTAAAAATAAAGGACAGTTTCCTTTTCAGACCTTGTGATATATAAAGCAGATGATGTAAAGGTCATCTGTTTTTACAGTTACTAGATTCTATAAGGGTAAACAATGGGATTTTTTAGGTTAAATCCCCCATTTATAAAACAACTAGTCACCAGATTGCATGAAGTGAACTTTTTAAAGTTTAATTCTCTTTTCTTTCCGGAGTTAAAACATCCCTCTCCTATAAAATAAAAATAACAACTACAGTCATGAAACGTCATGAGAGTAACCGGGGAGTGAGGTTAAGGTCCTCCCCCTCTAAATAAAACGTTCATATTTTTTTTCTTCACATGTTGTTACAAAATATCTGGACAAGTTCCTCGAACAGGAAAAACGCTGTTTATGTATGACGAAATACGAACATTTGTTTACTTCCTACTTACTTAAAGTATTTGCAATAACTGAGCAGTGTTAACAAGCGAAACGACATGTGTAAGTGGACATAAGTCTTTCTAATACATTGTACAATAGACCAGGGCTCTCGATTGTTTGTCAGTGAATCAAGTAACTTTAAAATATTTGTCACAGAATCACGTATATTCAAAACATTGGGCAGTGAATCAAGTATCTTTGAAACATTTGTCAGTGAATCAAGTACTATGAAACATTTGCGAGTGAATTAAGTATCTTTGACACACTGGACAGTGGATCAAGTATCTTTAAAACATTTGTCAATGAACTAAATATCTTTGAAACATTGGACAGTGAATCAGGTATCTTTAAAACATTTGTCAGTGAATTAAATATCTCTGAAACATTGGACAGTGAATCAAGTATCTTTAAAACATCTGTCAGTGAATTAAGTATCTCTGAAACATTGGACAGTGAATCAAGTATCTATGAAACATTTGTGAGTGAATTAAGTATCTTTTAAACATTGGACAGTGAATCAAGTTTTTTTGAATCATTTGTCATTGATTTAAGTATATTTCAAACATTTGGCAATGAATTAATTTATTTTTTAAAATATTGTACAATGAATCAAGTATCTTTGAAACATGTGTTAGTGAATTAAGTATCTTTGAAACATTTGTTAATGGATCACGTATCTTTTAAACATTTGACAGTGAATCAAGTATCTTTGAAACATTGGACAGGGAAACAAGTAATTTTGAAACATTTGACAGTGAATCAAGTATCTTTGAAACATTGGACAGTGAATCAAGTAATTTTGAAGCATTTGTCAATGAATCAAGTATCTTTAAAACATAGTGAGGACAGGATTTTTGGGTGGTATTACGTGATACACCTCTACTTTCCTGGCAAACGATTGAGCATTTTGGTTAGAACTATGTCATTATTGTTGACTACTATAGTAAATTCTTTGAGATTAATCTCATTTCAACACTTAAAGCTTCAAAAGTAATCTCTTACATGAAGTCACAATTAGATCGCCATGGCAATCCCAAGGAAGTAATTAGTGATCAGGGCTCTCACGTTGTGCAGATTTTCTCAAATTCTATCAAAGCTGGTGGTTTCGAGATATTACGAGTCACAGATATCCACAGTCGAATGGAAAGGCTAAAGCGCATTACAGACAGAAAATAAATTTAAAAAAAAAAGCTTAGATATCTGGTCAAGATCTATATTACCTTTGCCACAGTTCTGAAATGCCCCAAGTAGAGATAAACCTTCACCTGCAAGGATGCTCATGTACAAACGCTTTAGAATTAATCTTCTAACTACATATTCTTATCTCAGACCACAAGTTCCAGACCAGAAAGCTAATGCCGATGTATGGAAAAAGAGAAAAAAAAAGGATCAAAGAAGATATTATGACAGTTCGGCGAGGCGTAAGTTTCAACCTGGATACAGTGTTTTTGTGAAAAGATTCCTGGAAATCAATGGAAGCCAGCCGTTGTCATTTCAGAAGCTTTAGCACCAAGATCATTTTTGTAAAGACACAGAAGAAATAAAAGAATGTTAAAAAGGACATTTTCTGGACCTAAAGCAAGGCACCAGATGTATTTGAATGAGACAAGTCTGATATATCCCTGATCCCACGATACACACGCTATGGCAGACCACACACATTTTTTTCCTGGTGGAGCTATTTAGACATTTTCTATTTAGTCATTCATTGTATAAAATGCAGTCTACTATATAAAAAGAAATTTTATGTTTTTGTTGTTACATTATATATTAAAATCATATTATCTTATATAAATTTTTTAAACAAAACTGTAATTCCTCGCGTGAAATTTGTACCTATGTTATTGTTTTGTCAGGACCGTCACTCTATTAGTACTCAGTAACCCACATTGCTGACATTTTGAAAGAATGAGCTGATAAACAGAATGTGGGGATAATGAAAGCCTTATAGGCTCAATTAATATAGAACAAGAGTGCGCAAATTACTGTACGCGGGCTACATGCGGCCCACTGAGGCATTTAATGCAGCCGGCGGACATCTACTAATATTAGGTGTGCCAACAGAGTATGTATCTAAAATATGCACTATATTGCAAATAAAACTTTTAAAACTTCTGATTCTTTTGATGAAGATGCTATAGAGAATCAGTATCAATACAAGTCATTATAAAAAGTTTAAAGTAATCGAAGATTGTTCTAATTGGCAATATGTCGAAATATCCATTCAAAGACGCTAATTCAGGTCACTATATATTCAATACTTTCAAAAACTGTGTTGACTAAGTTAAATTGGCATGGAACAAGTTGATAGAGCCTGTGCTTTGACTGAGACAAACACAGGTTGTTTGTTTGCTTTTTAATTAAAGAACAATATCCCAACCAAAAACTCTACACGGGAAAGTGCGGTCCCCCACTCCCCACATTTTTTAATGTGGCCCTCAATAGAAAAAGAAAGGTTGCCCACCCCTGATCTAAAAGGTTCAATTTAGCATTTACATAGACAAGAAAGCTTTTGTTGGTGTCTTCTAACCTACTACGGTTTGGTTTTATTTTTTATTTTTTTATTGAAGAGCGGGTTTTTAACCTGAAATCCCGGTTGGCAACGATTGGGCAAGCGACTGTTTGACTTTAAAATGTCCCCTCCAATAAAAAAAAAAAAAAAAAGCAAAACAAGTCACAAAGATCCAAAAGGGGAGGGGATGTTGTGGGGAGGGGGGGGGGGGTTGAACTAAAAAACACAAAAAAATTCCACTCATTTGTCAGTGAACCAGTTGTGTTTAAAACATGTATCAGTAATATCAGTAAATCAATTCTGTTTAAGACATTTGTCAGTGAACCAGTTCTCTCTAAGACAATTGTTTTTAAGGTTATTGTTTGATTCGAACGAAGTGTCTTTGAACCTCTTATGAACCTTGTGTCTGTGAATCTCGTCCGCCCTCTATGAGCCTGGTGTATGTGAATGTGTCTATGAACCTCGTGTCTTTCAACCTCATCTGCGGCTCATGTCTATGAACCTCGTGTCTTTCAACCTCATCTGAGGCTCATGTCTATGAACCTCGTGTCTTTCAACCTCATCTGAGGCTCGTGTCTCTGAACCTCGTGTCTTTCAACCTCATCTGAGGCTCGTGTCTATGAAACTCGTGTCTTTCAACCTCATCTGCGGCTCATGTCTATGAACCTCGTGTCTTTCAACCTCATCTGCGGCTTATGTCTATGAACCTCGTGTCTTTCAACCTCATCTGCGGCTCATGTCTATGAACCTCGTGTCTTTCAACCTCATCTGCGGCTTATGTCTATGAACCTCGTGTCTTTCAACCTCATCTGCGGCTCATGTCTATGAACCTCGTGTCTTTCAACCTCATCTGCGGCTCATGTCTATGAACCTCGTGTCTTTCAACCTCATCTGCGGCTCATGTCTATGAACCTCGTGTCTTTCAACCTCATCTGCGGCTCATGTCTATGAACCTCGTGTCTTTCAACCTCATCTGAGGCTCGTGTCTCTGAACTTCGTGTCTTTCAACCTCATCTGAGGCTCATGTCTATGAACCTCGTGTCTTTCAACCTCATCTGCGGCTTATGTCTATGAACCTCGTGTCTTTCAACCTCATCTGAGGCTCGTGTCTATGAAACTCGTGTCTTTCAACCTCATCTGAGGCTCATGTCTATGAACCTCGTGTCTTTCAACCTCATCTGCGGCTTATGTCTATGAACCTCGTGTCTTTCAACCTCATCTGCGGCTCATGTCTATGAACCTCGTGTCTTTCAACCTCATCTGAGGCTCGTGTCTCTGAACCTCGTGTCTTTCAACCTCATCTGAGGCTCGTGTCTATGAAACTCGTGTCTTTCAACCTCATCTGCGGCTCATGTCTATGAACCTCGTGTCTTTCAACCTCATCTGCGGCTTATGTCTATGAACCTCGTGTCTTTTAACCTCATCTGCGGCTCATGTCTATGAACCTCGTGTCTTTCAACCTCATCTGCGGCTCATGTCTATGAACCTCGTGTCTTTCAACCTCATCTGCGGCTCATGTCTATGAACCTCGTGTCTTTCAACCTCATCTGCGGCTCATGTCTATGAACCTCGTGTCTTTCAACCTCATCTGCGGCTCATGTCTATGAACCTCGTGTCTTTCAACCTCATCTGCGGCTCATGTCTATGAACCTCGTGTCTTTCAACCTCATCTGCGGCTCATGTCTATGAACCTCGTCTCTTTCAACCTCATCTGCGGCTCATGTCTATGAACCTCGTGTCTTTCAACCTCATCTGAGGCTCATGTCTATGAACCTCGTGTCTTTCAACCTCATCTGCGGCTCATGTCTATGAACCTCGTCTCTTTCAACCTCATCTGCGGCTCATGTCTATGAACCTCGTGTCTTTCAACCTCATCTGCGGCTCATGTCTATGAACCTCGTCTCTTTCAACCTCATCTGCGGCTCATGTCTATGAACCTCGTGTCTTTAAACCTCATCTGCGGCTTATGCCTATGAACCTCATGTCTATGAACCTCATCTGCGGCTTATGTCTATGAACCTCATGTCTATGAACTTCATGTCTATGAACCTCATGTCTATGAACCTCATGTCTATGAACTTCATGTCTATGAACCTCATGTCTATGAACCTCATGTCTATGAACCTCATGTCTATGAACCTCATGTCTTTGAACCTCATGTCTATGAACCTCATGTCTCTGAACCTCGTGTCTTTCAACCTCATCTGAGGCTCGTGTCTATGAATCCATGTCTATGAACCTCGTGTCTTTCAACCTCATCTGAGGCTCATGTCAATGGATCCATGTCTATGAACCTCGTGTCTTTCAACCTCATCTGAGGCTCATGTCTATGAACCTCGTGTCTTTCAACCTCATCTGCGGCTCATGCCTATGAACCTCGTGTCTTTCAACCTCATCTGAGGCTCATGTCTATGAACCTCGTGTCTTTCAACCTCATCTGCGGCTCATGTCTATGAACCTCGTGTCTTTCAACCTCATCTGAGGCTCATGTCTATGAACCTCGTGTCTTTCAACCTCATCTGAGGCTCATGTCTATGAACCTCGTGTCTTTCAACCTCATCTGAGGCTCATGTCTATGAACCTCGTGTCTTTCAACCTCATCTGAGGCTCATGTCTCTGAACCTCGTGTCTTTCAACCTCATCTGAGGCTCATGTCTATAAACCTCGTGTCATTGAACCTCATCTGCGGCTCATGTCTATGAACCTCATGTCTATGAACCTCGTGTCTTTCAACCTCATCTGAGGCTCATGTCTCTGAACCTCGTGTCTTTCAACCTCATCTGAGGCTCATGTCTCTGAACCTCGTGTCTTTCAACCTCATCTGAGGCTCATGTCTATGAACCTCGTGTCTTTCAACCTCATCTGAGGCTCATGTCTCTGAACCTCGTGTCTTTCAACCTCATCTGAGGCTCATGTCTATGAACCTCGTGTCTTTAAACCTCATCTGCGGCTTATGTCTATGAACCTCATGTCTATGAACCTCATGTCTATGAACCTCATGTCTATGAACCTCATGTCTATGAACCTCATGTCTATGAACCTCATGTCTATGAACCTCATGTCTATGAACCTCATGTCTATGAACCTCATGTCTATGAACCTCGTGTCTTTCAACCTCATCTGAGGCTCATGTCTATGAATCCATGTCTATGAACCTCGTGTCTTTCAACCTCATCTGAGGCTCATGTCTATGAACCTCGTGTCTTTAAACCTCATCTGCGGCTTATGTCTATGAACCTCATGTCTATGAACCTCATGTCTATGAACCTCATGTCTATGAACCTCATGTCTATGAACCTCATGTCTATGAACCTCATGTCTATGAACCTCATGTCTATGAGCCTCATGTCTATGAACCTCATGTCTATGAACCTCATGTCTATGAACCTCATGTCTATGAACCTTATGTCTATGAACCTCATGTCTATTAACCTCATGTCTATGAACCTCATGTCTATGAACCTCATGTCTATGAACCTCATGTCTATGAACCTCATGTAAGTGAACCTTATGGCGATGACCTTTGTACATGTGAAACTCGTGTCTGTGAACCTGGGTTAATCTATTGTCGAAGAGCTACCCCTACCCCCCCCCCCCCCCCGTGGACCATCCACTCATCTCAAACTCTGATGGACATTCTAAAATTCTTTTTTTTCTTTTTTTCAGATTGTCAAGCTCCTAATACCGGCTTTCGCTGCGAGCAGCACTGTAACCAGGGTTGTAAAGATAACGCTTGCGATTACAACGGCACGTGCTATCAATGTATTGGAGAAAGATACGGGCGGTCGTGCAGAGACTTGCAAGTAGACCTGGCCTCTGGAATGGCAGGGAAAGCATTGAACTTATGGCCCTTCCTTCTTCTTCTGCTCTTATTGTTATTGCTTATCTTACTATTGATGTACTCCAGAAAGAAGATGCCTGTTGTACAAGAGACATAGGTGAAAGGTCACACTAGAATGTGTACAAATGTAATTTCTAAAGAGTTTGTTTGTTTTATATTGTGTCGTGTGCTGGACCTCGTTCACCAGAAATGAACGGTCACGTGATAATATTGATTTTAAAAAAAAACTGTCACGTGATAACCATTGTTGATTAAAATTAGATAGTAATTTGTAAAGAATAGATAGAGAAGCATGTAACTCAATGTTGTTGGTTTACGATTGGTGAATGAGGTCTATTGATTCTTATAGCCTTCAGCAATTAGCTTTGAATAGGCTGAATCAGTAACAAGGTTACTTACAGTGCCGAAGTTTAGTAAGTGGAGGCCCTGAGAAGAATTTCTGTGGTGGCCGCTAACCTACTCAAGCTTCTTTATCAGTGTTTCCACCAAAGTGGGGTACGCCTACCCCCAGGGGTATGGGAAGACTTTGAAGAGGGTACGCGTTGCATTTCGTTAACTATGCTTTTTTTTAAATATTTATTTATCATGTTCTTTCTTCTCTTAGATACAAGGCGAGGGGTACTCAGCGTTACACAAATTATAAAAGGGTACACTGTAGTTAAAAGTTTGGGAAACACTGCTCTATATGATTGCACTTTATAATATTACTAAATCATGAAGTATGTGATACTAGCGAGGAAAGAGAGTATATTTTAATTGAAACTTACATGTATCATTGTAAATCCGGCTCTGAATAGGCCTACTTGTCCATGCAGCTTCTGCGTTGTGTATCTGCCGTCTCATGTTAGAGGATCACCCTAGACCACTAGGGTCATCCAAAGGGCAGCAGGTCTCACAAGACGATGCCTTAGCGCATATGGTTAGTGAATTTTAACACTGGAAATTAAGGTCTACCAGCCACAAAGCAGAAAATGCGAAACGCTCAGCCCTCTAGATGACGAAAGTGGTTATCGTCGTATCACGATGGTCGGAATGTATATATTGGAGATTTTCACGATTAACTAATCAATGTCAAGGACGCTAAATTACCCCCCTCCAATGTTGTCAACTGTATTTTTTTTAAATTTTGCTAAAATTGTGCTATTTTGTTATTTAATGCACTAGCTAATTATTTTCAATACTCAATTGTATCCGCGAGTTGTAAATTTGTTTTAAAATAAATTTAAAGTTGTACCATTGTATAGTCATAGTCTCAATTTTTCTTCATATTTGAATTATTTTGTTATTAGAAAATGTGATTCCTGTGTGCTAAAAAGGATTATGATAGGCCCTATAGAAAACTAGAGCATATCCACACATCCTTCATTGTGTACACCCGTGACGTACACCTAAGTCTCAAACTTATCCTAGAAGATTCGATACGAACATTTAATCTCTTTCTATTTAAGCCTAGGACAACTAACTCGTGTAAAGGTCGAAACCGCATCGGTTAAATGTACCAAAAATAATTGTGTATTTGCCATTTTCACTCAATATGTCTATGTATCAAAACGTAACGAAACAAGAAGACTATAGCCTTTCGCTTTAAGGACTTCTTAACACTTTTTTTGGTGCGTAAAGAGTAGACAAAGGAGCGAATAGAGAATCTTCTTTTTTCTAACTGTCCCTCGGGAAGACTCACTTAGACTTAGATCCTCCCACGCCGTTCGACGCAATGAGCGGCAAGCTGTGTCCACAAAGACCTGTCACTGGCAACATCTGATGCCCATCCTGGTGTTCACTTCTCGGGGTTCTACATGAAAGTGTGGCGCTAAGTTATACTAGGACGTCCCTGTTTGCGCTTTCCTCGTATCGGCCTCCATGCCATTGCAACTCTGGGTATGCGTTATTCATTTTGTCAGAGCACATGTCCCTCAAACCTCCTGCAAACCTCTTGCGACGCTATGTCACAACCTCACTAAGTGGTCGATTCCCAGTTTGGCATAGGACTTCCTTGTTTGAAACCCTATCTCTATAACTGAGTCCTGAAATCCATCTTAGCCATTTTGTTGAACCAAATTTAGTCTTTTCTCAATTTTGGTTGATGTCTTCAATGTCTCGCATGTTGCTGTCGGGAGAACGCTTGTCAAGAAGGGGGCATAACAAAGCTCAGTCGTTCTACTATTGACATGTGGGTAGTGCGGGTGCATTATTATAAGGTAGAAGAGAAATTAAAAAAAAAAAATGAAAAGTGTTAGTGCATACTCTCTTATGTCTTTTACATTTTTACATTCTCTGTCATTATAAGGCTTCCATTGATGTCGTAACTGCTTGAGAAGAAAATTCTGTACAAAAATACTTGTTGGGAGGATACCCGATACAGGCTATAGAAAGTAAAGATGTAACACAAGGCACGTGAAATTACACTTGTACATCAGTTTCTTGGACGAGTCCTTTTACACAAGATTTGTGTTTGTTTTGTAGGACTAGATTATTTCAAGTATTTGGGACATTTTCCGATGTACTATTTTAGACACAAAAATATTTGCACAAATAAAAGTACAAGTTAAAGTGATTTTAAATGTTATATTAACTAGATCTTTCCTAAAATTGCACTATATCGCTAAAGACCTAAACCAAAAAAGAGACATTATCATGGCAATTATTATGAGGCTACCGGCGAATTCTTTCTGTCTTCTATCGCACCTCATGTTTGCTCCTAGCAGCCTTTGTGAGACATTGGAGGTAGAAGAAAAGTTCCCCTTGCATACCTGATGACCTGTTGTGCAGATGATGTAAAGTTCATCTGGTTCTGTGGCCTACGGTTAACGAAGGTGTCATGTGGCATCCATTAGAGTTGGGTGAACTTAGGAGGCGGCCAAGGATCCCGGCGTCCCGAGACATGACGTTAAACTGCGCTCCTCTTTCCTTAGCACTTTTGGAGCTCAAAAGTGCCCTACTTCTTTTCTATCATTGTGTCTGCCCCCTCTTTTCCTCAGTCTGCCTTCATTGATCATCACTCTGACTCCTTATCTCTAAAATCTCACTACGTCCTAGACCGTGGACTGCGACGGACACATGCCCGATGCAGCAGCTGACTGAGTATAGCACCTGTGTAGCCCTGGCGGGCTCATTCTGGACATCCGAATGGCCCGTCCCCTTGTTGGACACGATGGCGGGTGGGGAGCACAGGTGCCGAACTAATAAGAACACCTATGGATAAAAAAACACCAAAAAGCTACTTGCCCCAGACCTATGTCTGGGCAAGAGACGCCGTATGGAGGATAGAAAGGAGGAGGCCACAAAAAGCTGTGCTACCTGGCCATCATTTCTGGCGGTTAGGTGCACAGAGGAGGGGAGAAGTCTGACAAAGATGAGCCCTTTTGTCATCTACAAGGGACTTAAGTCAGTAGTGGGAGAGCCCAAGAGTGTGTCTAAGCTACACAAGTCTTTGGAACTTCTAGTAGAAGTTGATAGCAAGATACACTCTGATGGGCTTTTAAGATGCAGAAGACTCTGTGATCTCCAAATGGAAGTCATGCCACACAAGAGTCTGAACACCAGCAGAGGTGTAATCAGCTATAGGGATCTACTGGAATGTTCCGAGAAAGAAATAGTAGAGGGCATTGAAGGAGTCACCCATGCTCGGCGCATTACCAGGCGCAGGGATGGTGAAGAGGTCAAAACCGCCACTATTATCCTCACATTTGGAACTAGGTCACCGCCAGAGTATGTGAAGGCAGGATACCTACGAGTTCCAGTGAGGCCCTACATACCTAACCCCATGAGGTGCTTCAAGTGTCAGGGTTATGGACACGGCGCGGCAGTCTGCAAGAGGAACACTGTGTGTGCCAGATGTGCTGTAGAAGGTCATGAGGACAAGGGCTGCACAGCCCAGTTCAAATGCCAAAACTGTCACGCTGGCCACTCAGCCTACTCCAAGGACTGCCCTGTGTGGAAACAGGAGGTTGCCGTGCAAGAGTACAAGGCAAGAAATGGATGTACCTTCAGCCAGGCGAAATCGGCTGTATTGGCCCTACCCAAGGGCCAATTCGGCTTGATAAAGACCTATGCCCAGGCTGTTGCTAAGATAGGAAGATCAATAGCCACACAGACGGACACATTGACCCCACCACCCCCTCCTCCTCCTCCAACTCAGAAGAAAACACCGCCAAAGAACACACTTCTGAAGAAACAAGAAAGCCCTGTTGTCATGCTAAAGAACAGGTTCTCTGTGCTCGCTGATGAGAGCATGGAGACTGAGCAGCTAGTCAAAACCAATACTCCGGGAGAACACGGAGACATCATGTCTGACACAGGTTCTCCTCAGAGAAATCAGTCAGACACCCCAACCTCTACCGAATTAGAGGTTGACCAACTCCCTAAGGGGAGAAATCAAAGCGGAGAAGATGCCCGAGGTGAGCGAGGAGGAAATAACCTCGCTCTAACCAGGGGGATCTCCCCTCTCCAGAGAGAAAGACTTCCCCCAAGAGGGCGTTGTCCTCCTCTCCATCCAAACCCAAGAATAAAAATAAAAAGGTCACTGGAATTAAGGGAAACCCCTCCGGGGGCCTCCCAAGACCAAATACCTCCAAGTAGGTCATCTAGAATAAGCCATGGATTCCAGAATTGTACAGTGGAATTGCGGAGGCCTCAAGGCCAATTATGAGGAAATGCAGCTACTGATGGACTCTGAGACTCCTGTAGCTGTCTGCCTACAGGAAACATTTCTGAAAGATAGCATCAGCTTCCGAAGCTACAGTGCTTACAGCAAGAATGTTGAGGATGCAGAGAGAGCCTCAGGTGGAGTCTGTATCCTTGTGAAGGATAGCATGAGAGGGTAGAACTACAGACCACACTACAGGCCGTAGCAGCTAGGATAACCCTTCACAAGGTTATCACTTACTGCAGCCTGTATCTACCACCAGGCGCTCCATTAAACCAAACAGACATGGAGGACCTATTGAAACAACTCCCCCGGCCTTACATAATCCTTGGGGATTTCAATGCCCATAGCACCATGTGGGGATTCAACAATACCGACACAAGAGGCCGTATGCTGGAGGATATCTTCCTCCAACATGATTTATGCATACTTAATGATGCATCACCGACCTACTTGCACCCAGGAACTGGATCTCTCACATGCATTGACCTCACCGTATGCGTCCCTGGACTTCTGGACGACTTTAAATGGTCAGTTAGCAATGATCTACGGGGAAGTGATCACTTCCCAATCATCATTGCTAACAATCTCCCCTCATTGGGACGACCCCAGCGGTGGAAACTGAATAAAGCCGATTGGGAACAATTCCAAAAAAGATGCTCAGAGGATATCACAGAAAATATCCTCGATGAACAGAACCAAGCTGATACCTTTGCTAGCAAGCTACTTAGTATAGCCCAGAGAAATAGCTGACTGCCTTGCATCCTCAATAGCAGAAATGTCATCCACTGCCCATTACACGCCAGAGTTCCAAAAAGTCAAAACCAGGGAGGAAAGAAACTCCCTTGATTTCAGGTCAGAGAACAATGAAGACTACAACAAACCGTTCTCGCTTGAGGAACTACTAGGGGTCGATAACTGTGTCTGGCAAACAGGCGCTTTCCCAAACAGCTGGAGGAAAGCCACAGTTATACCGATACCTAAACCGGGAAGAGACGGCTCTGACCCAGTTAACTATCGACCAATAGCACTAACAAGCTGCATCTGCAAAACCATGGAAAGAATGATTAACAGTAGGCTGGTCTGGTACCTGGAGAGGAATAAAGTGATCTCAAACTACCAGTGCGAATTCCGGCAAGGGCGGACAAAAACTGACCACCTGGTAAGGCTTCAAGCTTGTATTAGAGATGCATTACTCAGAAGGGAACATCTAGTAGCTGTATTCTTCGATATAGAAAAGGCTTATGACACAACCTGGAAACATGGCATTCTACGTGACCTGGAGCTTATGGGGCTTAAGGGACATCTTCCCCGTTTTGTGGGGGAATTCCTGAAAGACCGAAAATTTCAGGTTCGAGTGGGCAACTCCGCTTCTGACATTCATGACCAGGAAATGGGTGTACCCCAGGGCAGCATACTGTCAGTCACCCTGTTCAACATTAAAATAAATAGCATCATAAATGCTCTGTCCCCTGGCATAGAGTGCTCTTTGTATGTTGATGACTTTGTCATTTTTACTTATGGGAAAAACATGAACACCTTAGAAAGAAAATTACAGTTATGTTTAAACAAAATTCAAAATTGGGCCAACGATAATGTTTTAAATTTTCGGACTCCAAAACAGTTAGTATGCATTTTTGTAATTTAAGGGGACTCCACCCAGACCCTGAACTATTTATACACAAAAAGAAGATCCCTGTCGTGAAAACTACAAAATTTTTAGGCCTCACTCTAGATTCCAAATTTAATTTTCTCCCCCACATTAAGGAACTTAAGAGGAAATGCCAAAAGTCATTAAACATACTTAGAGTGCTCAGTCATACGGACTGGGGAGCTGACAGAGATACCTTGCTGCTGCTATATCGGAGTCTAATTCGATCCAAGCTAGACTACGGATCCATAATATATGGAGCAGCAAGGAAGTCGTACCTAAAAATACTGGAACCAATACAAAATGCTGCCCTGCGCCTCTGTCTCGGCGCGTTTCGTACATCACCTATCCCAAGCCTCCATGTGGAGACTGGAGAACTACCCATGGATATAAGAATGAAAAAGCTTGCAATGCAGTATATAGTCAAGCTAAAATCCAACCCCACGAACCCTGCTTTCGATTCCATATTTAACCCCACAGAGGTAGAATTATACAATCGAAGGCCTAACGTCATACAGCCGTAAGGCCTTCGAATGAGAGAACCCATCCAAAATTTAACTTCACCCATTAACCAAATCCCTAAAATAGAAACCCCTCAGAATCCTCCTTGGCTAATGAATAAACCCAAATTAAATTTATCCCTCCTTAATTTCAAAAAAGAAAATACAGACCCAAGCATACTACAAGTCCACTTTAGGGAACTGCAAGAGAGCTACGGAGATTGCGGCACCATCTACACAGACGGATCCAAAATGGAGGGAAAGGTCGCTCCTTTCGGAACAAAACAATCTCCCGTAGACTCCCCGATGGCTGCTCCATCTTTACGGCCGAATTGCATGCAATATCGCTTGCACTTATGGCCGTCAAAGCATTAGAAAGGAGGAAATTTATAATCTGCTCCGTCTCCAAATCTGCATTGCAAGCTTTGGGGCGGATGAAGACTAACATTCCATTGGTACATAAGAGTCTGAAGCTGTTGGACCAAATAACAGCCGATCAAAGGGATGTCACTTTCATCTGGGTCCCCTCCCATGTGGGCATTGAGGGAAACGAAGCCGCAGACAGAGAAGCAAAGAGAGCCCTAAATCATGCGGTGTCAAGAACCCAAATTCCCTGCTCGGACCTGAGACAAAATATTGCCTCTGCCACCTACCAAGATTGGCAGGACCGATGGGAGACTGAGACTCACAATAAACTCAGGCAAATTGTGGCGGATGTCAGGTGGCGGTCCACATCTAAGGGTCTGACAAGGCGTGGTAGCACGACCATGTCCAGACTTAGGACTGGCCACACCTACATCACGCACTCTTTTGTGCTGAAGAAAGAAGAGCCCCCACTTTGTGAGTATTGTGACTCTAGCCTCATATCCTCATCGACTGCCCCAGATACCAGGATGTCAGGGAAAAATATTTTAGAGCCACTAATTTAAAAACACTATTCAATAATGTCGACCCTGGGAAGGTACTGGGCTTTATCCGGGAAGTGGGGTTGTCTACGAAGATCTGATTTATGAATTCTGTAGACATGTACTATTTACATTAGATTTTTACCAAATTATTAAATTTTTACTACCTCTACTATTTTAACTGTGAATAGACCTTGATTTTAATGATTTGACTGTATGGAATTTGGCCTTTGTTGTGTGGAGGGAGAGTGGCCCTTGAGGGACTGCAGGCACGACATGGCCTAAATTGTGCCGATGTGCCCAAAATTACAAATCCAAGGATCCCGATATTAAAAACCACAGTCTTTGCCAGGATTTGAACCCAGGACCCAGGCTCAGAAGCCAAGCGTTTTACCGTTCAGCCACTACGCCTAGACATTGGATTGACAAGTAAAATATTTTTAGAAAAACAAAGCATATATTTAGTGTAATACTATAAATAAGCTTGGGTCAGTTTTGTAATGATATTCATAGTTGACCTTTACAGAATAAACCTGCAATTAGAAATATATTTACCAATTGTTTTTGTTAAGCTTTTGATTTTTTCAATGCGCTTTGATCCTATCACTTGTCTGGACCAGTTGTGAAAGTCGTGTGGGACCCCTAAACTCAAGAAAACATTAAGAAACTGGAACAAACACAAAATAGAGCAGTGAGATTCATAACAAACGAATATTTACATTTGACTAGGGTAACACCATTAGTAAAATCACTAAATTTAGAAAGCCTTCAGGACAGAAGACTCAAAAGTAAAGTAGCAATTAAACATAAAACACTGAACCATAATCTTCAAATACAAAATTTAATAAAATACTCTGAAAGACACAAAAATAAAGGCACATTCTTCGTCCCATATGCTAGGACAAATTTGTACAAATACTAGTTCTTCCCTAGTGCTATTAGAGCATGGAATGGGTTGCCTGAGCTAGCCAGAAAAACCAGTGACTTGGCAGAATTTAAGTCATTGGTTAATATGCATGACTAAATGCATGACGCGTAGGACGTAATCATCTTCTTTTTTGAAGTAACGTCTGTATTATATAAGATAAGATCGTTTTTTTAAACTGCATTAAAAATGTTTACTTAGAGCTCAAGGGAACCAACTCAACTTATACCACCACATCTGTCAAGTACGATTTCTATCCTTTGTTTAAGATACCAAACAAAAAATAATAATTATCAATAGTTAATTGACTAATTGGTAATTTTTTTTTATTGATTCTTATGTTGTAAAGTAAAAGAAATAAGTGTGCAAAATTTCAGCATAATCCGATATTGGGTGTGGGAAAAATAATGCACAACTTTTTACCAGACAAACAGAGTGAGTGGATATAAGCTTTGTAAAAAAAAGCTAACTATTTATATGCCTATAAATATCTTTAAAAAAATATCGCATGTGGCATTATAAATGGCGTGCTTTTTTACTATATCATAACTTAAAATAATACAAGAAAAAAAAACATAAGTATTTTTGTTTCGTTTTCGTAATCTATAGAGGTACCAAACATAACCTCTAATTTACAAGCTTACAAAGAGTTTGTGTTTTGAACGAATTTGGAGTAGGCACACGATGCCTTTAATATTTTTAACATTGATTTGAGAAGTTACAAAGTTTCCAAAACCAAAATATAACCTTTTCGGTAATATAAAAATATTTCAAGGATAGCCTAAATATAACAAATACACGAGATCCTACTTTTATTCTTATAAATAGATCCGGCGTCAAGATTTGATTTTCGAGTTTTCGACAAAGATCTTATCTTCCTCCTTACGTCTCGAGAGACGATCTTTTCCCTTTGTAACTTTGATTCTGAATAAATCTAGTAAGTCATGTGTGTATTGTCTTTTGAGACAGAAGAAAGCATATATATATCTAGATCATTTTTTTTAAAACTTCCAGACAATAAAAAAAAATACAATTAATAAACTGTTGCTGGACTTTCCAATACTATTTCACAAAGTCGACGTGGGACCATAGTGTAAGGGACATAAATCAAAATCACTTATTTTTAAATCGAAAGACTTATTAATGTCCCTTTTTCTATCGTGTCAGAAAAGTTATTGTCAATTTGATTATGACAAAACCTCTTAAATGTGCTACCACAATTGATTGTAAAATATCGCCATTTTTATTGTTTGGGTGTTGTCCAGTTCGGTATTTAGGTCCAGAGATTCTACAATCAGCTCATTTCAAACTTTTACTCTAAGGTAATTTGCGTTTTAATTATTTTGTGTAAATATTTAGAAGATTCTAGATTTAATTCGAATCGTTTAATACCATGGCATATTATAAAATTAAAACTGTGACAGACTTCAACAGCACTGTGAGTCTGTCACTGAACTCACTGTGACTGTGAGTCGGGATGTGAAATAAAAAAATTAAGAAAAAAAGTCCATAGGGAGCAGTGCAAATTTATGTTTATAATCGATAACAATTAAAGAAAGTAATGTATTGTGATAAAATTTGGCAGAAATATGGCCAGATATAAAATCTATTACGGTGAAAAAATCAACTTCTTAGGACTTACCTGAAATGAGTATCAGTAAAAATAAAAATACATATAGAGTAAAGTGCGAAGTTCGAGCACATTAAGCCCGCTGGCAACAATTTTCAGGTTTGGATTTTATAGCACCGTAACGGTCTGACCTATGAAAAAACTGATAGTATCTCTGAATTCCTCGTCCTTTTTTCTATGAAAATAGATTGGATTTAATGTATCACTAAGCTTAGTTAAAATAAAATACGAAGTCAAAGAGGTGTAGGGTAAGTATCGCCAAGCGTACTTTTCCTCGAGCGGATTTTTCCCCAGCTAGTAAGCTCGATCGGGTTGGTGGAAGGTTCGAACAGATCAAAGGAAATATATCTAAAAACATGTTTTAATATTTTATTTTTACTACAAAGTCATTTTCTTTTTACTCCAGCGCAAGAACACCATCCATTGCACCATTTCCCACCCTCCACAACTTCAAATAGTCTCTTTACGCTGATGAGCAATCAGACTTAAAAATACCCTTAAGCCCATTGCCCATTTCCTTCACTACCGGGTAGTAAAAAAGAATAACTTCACACCTCCTGAGTTTGACCTCACCATGAACTTAGCCTTTACAAGGAAAAGAAAATAGTATGTGTTGGAAGTAAAGAAAAAAGGTGCATGCGCAGTAGCAATATAGTAGTAATTTGGTAAACATTCAAATAAAAAAGTTATAGCAATAAAAAGTGAACTGTTCGAACCTCTTGTCAAATCGGGGCTGCTCGAACTTCGCACTTTACTCTACCTCAAGTTAAAAAAAAGTAAGAAAATACACATTTTTTAAAAAGTCCACATGAAAAAAAAAAGTTCCTCAAAATAAAATGTATCCATATTCACCCATTTTGGCTATGATTTCAATGGATTTAAAAATCATAATTGATTTCAACCAAGGGCCTATGTACAGAAAGTAAGAAAAACGAATCTCAAATTTTGACAGCATTTTTTACTTCCGGTTTTACGGATTTTCACATATCTATTGTGAGTGTGACTCACTGACTGTGAGTGAGACTCGGACTCTGAGACGTCAAACTCATTTAACTCATTATAAATATAGAAGTCTTGATCTAATTATTTAAAATAATCATATGGTTTTAAAATCAGAGACATCTCTGACTCTGAGTAGTCTGAGTTGTGTGACTGAGTTGAGCTCAGATCAGAAATGGTAGACCTTTAAATCAAAGTACCCAGAATACCTAGTTAACCTAGATTGTTGTCCTAGATTGCTAGAGTAGATCTAGTAGCCACCTAGTCTAGATATCTAAAAATCTAGACTCCAGATCTAGAGTCTAGAGAGACTAGAGATCTAGACTAGACTCTAGAAATAAAGTTTTATAAAGTAGAATGTAGAACATCTCTTTAAAAAATGAAAACTCAGACAAGCCTCCTATTTTTCACTCCTAAAATTTCCACCCAATATTGATCTAGATTCTAGATTTAGTTTAAAGTATAATTTTGCACATTTCTTGGTAAACAATGTGGAAAAGAAGCAGCGTATCTAGACCTCTAGAATTAGAGGCATTATGAATTTTATAAAATAACAAGCCGGCTGTGTTAATGACCATTCACACCTATTTGTGTATTTAAGTCTGACTTCTTGATTGAAGCTCAAGCCAGCATTTCACATGGCATTATTTTTTGCAGGTAGCGCCTAACATGTAGGCAACATCTATCCAGGCCCTCCCTCACCTTAAGTCCACTTGTTGGAACAGTAAGATTTACCATTTACTTGGCATAATCATAAAAAATCTTTAAATTTTAGTGACTTACATTTAGATTTAGTTAGGGTCTAAATCTAGATTCTAGATCCAAGTTAGATCTAGTGAAGATAATTTACACATAGATTCTAACCTTAAAAACTCTTGAATTTTAGTGACTTAGATTTAGATATATCTAATATTATATTTAATAGTGTTGACATAGCGCATTGAAAAAGCTAGACACATGAAATAGCGCTATACAAAAAAAAAAGCAAGGGGGTAAAAGTATTTCTAATTGCATAGAGATTTATTATATATTGTTAGTCTAGATCTAGATATCTATTACAAATTTAATTACATGACGGATCCATATTAATTGATACAATGACACTTAATATTAGCTTTTTTTTTTAATTGAATTATTTATATATTTTTCTTGTTTGAGTTTTGAATTTTGCTGAAAGGTTGTCCGTTATATAAAAGTAAATAGGATCAAAGAAATGACTTGAATATTTGTAAAGATTTTTAATATAAGATATCTTGTAAAGATTTTAAAGTTCAGGATTTTTAGGGTAGCTCTGAGTCCACCCAACTCAAATGAGTACCTGACTTAAGTTGGCGAAAGCGCTAGATTTTTGTTCTGGTTACATGACACACTTGTTCGTTTACCAATGGACATGTCACCTTTACATCCTATTATATCCTGTTTTACTTTTGTTTGAACATACATATATGTATAAAATACATTTAAATATTTTTTTTATTTATTTAAGAATTAAAGAAGAAGATTTGTCTTGTTTTTTTTTTTCAACACCTTCAATATATATCCATAAGTCTTTGCTGGCTACACACTTAGCAGAATTCATATCTCTGCAGCCATGCTGTCATAAAAACCAAACATGGGAAGGCTTCTGTAGTCAAAAAAGGAGCTTGTGAATCTGGCAGAACTTGTGGCGCTGCTGATCCCAAATGTATTGGCACCTTCCATTCCTTTGGACGCATAAAGAGGAGGGATCAGCTGTTCGGACTGAAGGAGACCATAGAAGGCTTTGTTTATACCGAGTTTTTACAAAGCTTCTATTAACTCACTCCATCTGTCTGTCTGGTACAGATCTTGTAGTATTGTACCTTCTTTTATTCTCCTACTCCCCCCTTCTCTGATCAAGTTGAGACTTCATACATTTATTCATATTCATAGCAAAATTTAAATCATTAGAAAAAAAAATTTAAGTATTGTAATTAATGCATTTTGATTTATATATAAAAGGAGAGTTAAACCCTGCAATATTGGGAGATTTTGCAGTTCTTCCCCTCAGATTTATATAAGCTATATTATTTTTACAAAGTTTATATAAACTCGATTTGTCTGCATGTTTGCACCAAATTAAGTTTTTTTTTAAGTTGTTTTTTTATATATTATATATATTGTGCTTGTTTTTTTTAATCTACAAGAATGTTATGAGAAACATTTTTTTTTATTATTTCTGATTTTACTAAGGATATACTTCACTGAACTGAGCTGAAATAATATATCATTATTTGCTCAATGGTGTTACATTGAGCTACTGTAGGGAAATAGAGCTAATAAAATGATTTGGAATGTCATATATCTTTTTTAACATACTAGTAGGTAGAGTGAATCAGATAATTTCGATTGATTCGCTTTACTGTAGCTTGTTAAACAGAAGTACATTCTTTCAAGATTGGTGAAAAGGCAATATAAAAAGAACATGATCCTAGCCATTGTGGATACTTACAACATCGAGGTAGAATTATCTTTTGTCTCTTCCTCTCTCTCTCTCACTCTCTTTTTATAAAGCAGATAGGAAGCTAAACCCTGCCATCTTTAGATTGCAAGTAAGTTTTGGTTCTTCCCTTGAGATAAAAAAGTTAAAATAGAATATTGATCTTAAGGGTAGAACCGCTAATTACTCCTTTAAAGAATGGGATGCTTGAATTGGCTTCAACTTCCGGTTGAGCGGATGAAGTAGCTAAGTCAAACTGACATAAACAAATGGCACATGTCTATCAAGCGAGGCAGTGAAATGGGAGGCACTTCTTAGGTGGACCTATAAAGGTGAATAGGCAACAGAGTAGCCACAGGACTTTCAAGTGAGGAAGAAAGTGTCCTGATGGTTATACCCTGACTAGATACCTTTCTGAATGTAATTCTCCGTGCTTTGAGGCTTCGTGCTAAGATTTGTTCTCTGTTACAGCAGAATCCTGGAAGCTGGCGTTGTTGTTGTTTTGTTTTTTTTTGTTTAGGGTGTAACTCTTCTCATCAGTCGTCTCTCTCTCTCCCCCTCATGGTCAAGCTTACTATCGACGTCGTCGTTCTGGTGTATAGTGCAGGACATGAAGCTGTCCCACGTATGCTTGTGCGCTGACAGTCACGTGGTAGAATTGCGATCACGGGAAACAAATTACAGATTTTTGTTGTATCGCAGTTTTTGAGAATGTTGCCAGGTTTTTGAAGAATCTTAGACTTTAATGTTTCTTTCTATTTCTTTGTTACTCTGTTAGAATTGACTCGCGAAAGCATGCGTTTTTTTGTTTGTTTGTTTCAACACTATGGTTTCATTATTAGATAGTCCTCATACATAGTAACTAGATTTGAATTGTGTTGTAACCAAAGATCACGTTCACTGGTAAGTCTCTAGTCTAATCAGATAACTAAAGGCGGGCCTCTAAGAGTTGTTTTGGCTTGGAGTATACCATCTATATCCTTCATATTTTTAGTCATCGTGACTCATGTCAGTAAGTAGATTTGTATTTCTTTAGTTGGAATGTTCTGTGACATAAATCTTATTATTACGTAACTTATTTGAGTCCACTTGAGACCAGCGGTGCATATGATTGTTTTCAATTCATATATTGAATCATTCTAAAACCAGATACGCACAGGCTTAGTTGCTTTGTTATGCATTTTCAAGCCGATGTGAAATGACATCTCAGGCATATGTATAAATAAAGTGCCCCTTTCAGACCCTGTGGTCTATTGGGCAGATGATGTAATTTTATATGTTGTAGCATGGAATCTTTACTATGATCTGAGAAATTATATAGTACTACTGTTATGGTGTCTGGGTAAGTAGAATCTTTACTTATGTTATGTATTTGTTTTGATAGAGAAATGTTATAGTGCTATGGAATGGTGTCTGATGGACATGTTATATGTTTTGGCTGCAGGTTGTTGTTTTTTTCGACGATTGTTCCTCTTCTTCTCGTGTTGCATTTAATTATTTTTTTTTAAGCGTTCTGGACTGTATATTTTAATGGGTCTTTGTCTGTTCATTTGAGAACACTGCTTTTTAACATTCTTGATAGTAGATAATAGACTTGAAGGTAGACTATCTAGCAAACATTGCCTAGTTGTGGGTGTGTACATTCAAAGGAATTCTGTGCGCGCTCGTATGGTGCAGTGTCCTATCTTTGTCTTGTCACCAGTAAGCGACATAATATTAGTATGTCGGCCAGACACACCTATCCCTCCCCACCACACACACACACTGCAACACACGATGAGGCAGTAGAGTGTTGTATACGCTGTAGTCTGCCGGGATAGTGCGAACAGGTAGAGGTACTATCCGGACGTACATATTTGGTTGTACTAGATAGGATACTACTGGATACAGTGAAATACCTAACTAGGATCCACATAGCCCACTAAGTACTTTTGTTGTCTTTGGATACGACTGGATTACATTTATTCGACTGGAATACGTTGACCCGATTTCGGACATCATTAAGACACGATTTGGTCTGTAATTTTGTTTCATTGTCATACATCTAGATCTAGACTCTAGTAATTATCTGCGTTTCACATCTTCAAAAAACTATTTTGTTTCTTGTGTTATTCTATTTAAACAGGTCATTGGACGTAATGGCACGTGATTTAAAAAGCGCTATAAGAGCTATGTTATTGGTTTTTTTTAATAACTATGTATCAGTAGGATATAGAGTTTTGACATTTAAATCTAGCATGTTTTACATGTTTCGGATGTTCCTTCAGAGTTGAAGATAGTTTACTTCCTAGTCCAAACCTCCCGCAGGACGACGGGGGATGGGAGCGGGCAGGGTTTGAACCCGGGACCATCGATAAATCCGAACGACAGTCCAGCGTGCAAACCGCACGACCAGGCCCCCCCCCCCCCCCCCGAAATGAAATCGGAGTTTAGTGACTGATCTTTCGCTTTAATTTCGTTTATTTTAGGTTAAATTTTGATACTAAACCATCACTTGCCCTAGCACAGCCAAGGGAGTTTTGAGTTTAAAACCCCCTACCAGGGGTTTTGAGTTTGAAACCCACTACCAAGGGGTTTTGAGTTTAAAACCCCCTACCAGGGGGTTTTGCATTTAAATCCCCATCTTCTATAAAACAAAAACAAAATGCAAAAGGCATTCCCAAAGTTCCAAGAGCACATCTAAGGAAGATTTTGATTTTAAACCCCTCTCCAAAATTTACGATAAGCCCCTCTTCATTATAAAAAAGCAAATTACACTCTCAAAATTGTATGAGCGTAGCCAAAGGGGTTTTGAGTTTAAACCCCTCTTCAGCTGGGTTTGAAGCTAAAAATACATATTCAATATTTTAAAAAAAGCAAATTACGCACTCAAAATGCTATGTTCATAGCCAAATGGGTTTTTAGTTTAAACCCCCGCCAGCGGGGTTTGAAGCTAAAAAATAAATCTTCAAAATAAAAAAAAAAAACAAATTTTGCAATTAAAATGATATGAGCGTAGCCAAGCCTATTGGGTGTTTTGAGTTTAAATTTCCCTTCAGATGGGTTTCATGCTAAAAAATACAAAAAAAAGCAAATTACACACTAAAATTCTTTGAGCGTAGCCAAGCCAATGGGGGGTTTTGAGTTTCAACCCCTCTCCTCCAGATGGCTTTTTTAAAGGTTTAAAACCCCTCAAGATAGTTTTGAGTTTAAAATCCCCTTACAGAGCGTTTTAAGGTTGAAAACCTCTCTCTTCAATATTATTTCTTAAGCAAACTACTGTCACCAAATTCTATGACCGTAGCTAAATGTGGTTTTGAATTTAAAAAAAAAAAAAACTCCAGATATATTTTAGTTTAAAACCCCCAAACAGATGATTTTGACGATAAAACTTCCCCTTTCGGTATAACATCTAAAGCAAAATAGTCACCTAATTCCAAGATCTTAGTCAAGAGAAGTTACACATGTCTACCAGTGGCTGGGCTCTATTAATAAAGTGCTATGAAATTGAAAAGCACTACATGTGGCTCTACAAAGATGGCTAAGACGGTCTTTAGGAGTCAGTAATAGAGATCGGGTCTAAATCAAGAAAATCCTATGACGAAATGTGAGTCGACCCCCGCGCTGGGGGAGCTCTCAGCGCTTCCCCAGACCCCTTGCTGTCAAGGGCGAGGAGTCTACAATTTTTTCACTAACTCCAGGAAGAACCTATTCTAGGGCAAAATAAACGTCTTTCAAAAGAATGAAGCGTCGGAATGTAATAGAGATTAATTATGTAGACACACACACACACACATTCATCCATACAAACATATATTTAAATATTTTTTTTGGGGGGGGGGGGGGAGGGGGGAGACCCTCCCCCCCCCCCCCGAAAAACAAATCCTGGCTACGCCCATGAAATCTAGTGTTAATACAACCTAAAAACCAATTCATACATTTCGCAGAGGGCATGCTCGAAAAAGTAATATTCTTTACTGTCTCTCTCTCTCTCTCTCTCTCTCTCATGCGCAAACACAGCTTATGCATTAATTTTGATGTTTCCTGTACTTTTCTTCCAAATATCTAGATCTTATTATTAGACATATTGTATAAGAGTTTGGACAAAGTTTTTTTTGTTTGTTTGTTCGTTTTAAAAAGCTTAAACTAGAAGATTACATGAGCTCAAAGCACTGTTGATATTGTCTGTTGCTGTCTTTAGTTCAAATCTCGATAGATTTCAGAGTGTACAGAATGCAGCGGTGTTGTTAAAAGAAACCACTATTCTCTACAATCTCTGGCTTGTAGTCTGGAATGAAGGAAGTCAATCTGGGCTAGTCTGGAAACTCTCTGAGGAAACAACTTCGCATCACTGCTTCACTGAAGGAAAGGATTTTTTAACTTACGTTAACAGTTTGCTTCTCCATGGGTTGGAAGATATAAGTTATGGTAGAGGTTATCGCATTGTAAGTTTCTTGATGCTACTGGGTGATTGAGTTATGGTAGAGGTTATCGACTTGTATGTTTCTTGATGCTACTGGGAGATTGAGTTATGGTAGAAGTTATCGACTTGTATGACTTGATGCTACTGAGAGATTGAGTTATGGTAGAGGTTATCGAATTGTATGTTTCTTGATGCCACTGGGAGATTGAGTTATGATAGAGGTTATCGATGTGTATGATTCTTGATGCTACTGGGAGATTGAGTTATGATAGAGGTTATCGCATTGTAAGTTTCTTGATGCTACTGGGTGATAGAGTTATGATAGAGGTTATCGAATTGTATGTTTCTTGGTGCTACTGAGAGATTGAGTTATGGTAGAGGTTATCGAATTGTATGTTTCTTGATGCTACTGGGAGATGGAGTTATGATAGAGGTTATCGACTTGTATGATTCTTGATGCTACTGGGAGATTGAGTTATGGTAGAGGTTATCGAATTGTATATTTCTTGATGCTACTGAGAGATTGAGTTATGGTAGAGGTTATCGAATTGTATGTTTCTTGATGCTACTGTGAGATTGAGTTATGATAGAGGTTATCGACTTGTATGTTTCTTGATGCTACTGGGAGATTGAGTTATGATAGAGGTTATCGACTTGTATGATTCTTGATGCTACTGGGAGATTGAGTTATGATAGAGGTTATCGCATTGTAAGTTTCTTGATGCTACTGGGAGATTGGAGGAGCTGGAATACTTATCGAATGGCCAGATGGAGGTAACTAGAAAAATCTATTGCAACTGGAGAGCTCTCTGACAGTCACAGAGCAGAAAGGGAAGCACTAGCACTAGCTGCTACCATCCTAGCAAATCATCCAAATTCCCCACACAGTCAGATTGTCTTACTAACCGATGCAAAAACAACCCTCCAAAGCCTGCAAAACTCTGATTCCTCATATATTAATAATCTCAAAACAGCACTTACAAAGCTCAACAACATCAGCAAAAAAACTGTAATTCAATGGATCCCAGCTCATATAGAACTAGAAGGAAATGAGAAGGCTGACACACTCGCCAAGAGTGGGAGAACTAACACACTAATAAACTCTGAACTCTATCCAGAACCAGTGAAATCTGCCCATGTGGAGAATCACCAGAGAATACAGCGTCCCGAGACAAGACGTTAAACTGCGCTCCTCTTTCCTTAGCACTTTTGGAGCTCAAAAGTGCTCTACTTCTTTTCTATCATTGTGTCTGCCTCCTCCTTTCCTCAATCTGCCTTCATTGATCATCACTCTGTCTCCTTATCTCTAAATATCTCACTACGTCCTAGACCAGTCCGTTTGCCGTGGACTGCGACGGGTAAGGGGGGATAAAGAGATCCTGGTGTTTGAGTGATGGCTATCTGAGGATAAGCCACCACAACACAATACTTTGGCTCCAAGTTCCCCTAGACCTGAGGCCCAGATGGCCCGCTCTGGGTCAACCGGCTGGTCATGCCGAGCTTCCAGCATAGGTCTTCGACCTATGCTGGAGGGCGGTGGCTAGAGGGTCAATCAGGGAGCTGCTGTATCGGGCACATGTCCGATGCAGTAGCTGACTGAGTATAGCACCTGTGTAGCCCTGGCGGGCTCATTCTGGACTTCCGAATGGCCCGTCCCCTTGTTGGACTCGATGGCGGGTGGGGAGCACAGGTGCCGAACTAATATATAACACCCATGGAAAAAAAAGCTTCAAAAAAACTACTTGCCCCAGACCTATGTCTGGGCAAGAGACGCCGCATGGAAGACAGAAAGGAGGAGGCCACAAAAAGCTGTGCTACCTGGCCATCATTTCTGGTGGTTAGGTGCACAGAGGAGGGGAAAAGTCTGACAAAGATGAGCCCTTTTGTCATCTACAAGGGACTTAAGTCAGTAGTGGGAGAGCCCAAGAGTGTGTCTAAGCTACACAAGTCTTTGGAACTTCTAGTAGAAGTTGATAGCAAGATACACTCTGATGGGCTTTTAAGATGCAGAAGACTCTGTGATCTCCAAGTGGAAGTCATGCCACACAAGAGTCTGAACACCAGCAGAGGTGTAATCAGCTCTAGGGACCTACTGGAATGTTCCGAGAAGGAAATAGTGGAGGGCATTGAAGGAGTCACCCATGCCCGGCGCATTACCAGGCGCAGGGATGGTGAGGAGGTCAAAACCGCCACTATTATCCTCACATTTGGAACTAGGACACCGCCAGAGTATGTGAAGGCAGGATACCTACGAGTTCCAGTGAGGCCCTACATACCTAACCCCATGAGGTGCTTCAAGTGCCAGGGTTATGGACACGGCGCGGCAGTCTGCAAGAGGAACACTGTGTGTGCCAGATGTGCTGGAGAAGGTCATGAGGACAAGGGCTGCACAGCCCAGTTCAAATGCCCAAACTGTCACGCTGGCCACTCAGCCTACTCCAAGGACTGCCCTGTGTGGAAACAGGAGGTTGCCGTGCAGGAGTACAAGGCAAGAAATGGATGTACCTTCAGCCAGGCGAAATCGGCTGTATTGGCCCTAGCCAAAGGCCAATTCGGCTTGACAAAAACCTATGCCCAGGCTGTTGCTAAGATAGGAAGATCCATAGCCACACAGACGGACACATTGACCCCACCACCCCTTCCTCCTCCTCCAACTCAGAAGAAAACACCGCCAAAGAACACACCTCTGAAGAAACAAGAAAGCCCTGTTGTCATGCTAAAGAACAGGTTCTCTGTGCTCGCTGATGAGAGCATGGAGACTGAGCAGCTAGTCAAAACCAATACTCCGGGAGAACCCGGAGACATCATGTCTGACACAGGTTCTCCTCAGAGAAACCAGTCAGACACCCCAACCTCTACCGAACTAGAGGTTGACCAACTCCCTAAGGGGAGAAATCAAAGCGGAGAGGATGCCCGAGGTGAGCGAGGAGGAAATAACCTCCGCTCTAACCAGAGGGATCTCCCCTCTCCAGAGAGAAAGACTTCCCCCAAAAGGGGGTTGTCCTCCTCTCCATCCAAACCCAAGAATAAAAATACCAAGGTCACTGGAATAAAGGGAAACCCCTCCGGGGGCCTCCCAAAGCCAAATAGCTCCAAGTAGGTCATCTAGAATAAGCCATGGATTCCAGAATTGTACAGTGGAATTGCAGAGGCCTCAAGGCCAATTATGAGGAGATGCAGCTACTGATGGACTGAGACTCCTGTAGCTGTCTGTCTACAGGAAACATTTCTGAAAGATAGCATCAGCTTCCGAAGCTACAGTGCTTACAGCAAGAATGTTGAGGATGCAGAGAGAGCATCAGGTGGAGTCTGTATCCTTGTGAAGGATAGCATTCCCCATGAGAGGGTTGAACTACAGACCATACTACAGGCCGTAGCAGCTAGGATAACCCTTCACAAGGTTATCACTTGCTGCAGCCTGTATTTACCACCAGGCGCTCCATTAAACCAAACAGACATGGAGGACCTATTGAAACAACTCCCCCGGCCTTACATAATCCTTGGGGATTTCAATGCCCATAACACCATGTGGGGCTCCAACAATACCGACACAAGAGGCCGTATGTTGGAGGATATCTTCCTCCAACATGATTTATGCATACTTAATGATGCATCACCGACCTACTTGCACCCAGGAACTGGATCTCTCACATGCATTGACCTCACCGTATGCGTCCCTGGACTTCTGGACGACTTTAAATGGTCAGTTAGCAATGATCTACGGGGAAGTGCCAATCATCATTGCTAACAATCTCCCCTCATTGGGACGACCTCAGCGGTGGAAACTGAATAAGGCCGATTGGGAAGAATTCCAAAAAAGATGCTCAGAGGATATTACAGAAAATATCCTCGATGAGCAGAACCCAGCTGATACCTTTGCTAGCAAGCTACTTAGTATAGCCAGGAAAGTTGTCCCCCTAACCTCCGCAAATCCAAAACGGCCTAGCAAACCATGGTTTGATACAGCCTGCAAAGGTGCTATTGGCGATAGGAAAAAACGACTAGCTGCATTTATAAAAATCCATCCCAGGAAAACCTAAAGCTATTCAGAATAGCTAGAGCAAAGGCTAGACAAACCATACGGTCAGCCAAAAGGAATTCCTGGAGAAGTTTTGTCGGCAGTCTGGATGCCAAAACTTCTGCTAGAGCGGTCTGGAAGGCAGTAAGGCGAAATCAAAGGGAAAGAATCAAATGCAATAGGGCATCTGAAAAACCAAGGACGAACTGTCACGTCCCCCAGAGAAATAGCTGACTGCCTTGCATCCTCAATAGCAGAAAAGTCATCCACTGCACATTACACGCCAGAGTTTCAAAAAGTCAAAACCAGGGAGGAAAGACACTCCATTGATTTCAGGTCAGAAAACAATGAAGACTACAACAAACCGTTCTCGCTTGAGGAACTGAGGGAATCGCTAGACAAGTCACATGACACAGCGCCTGGAGAAGATGAAATCCATTACCAGTTCCTCAAGCACCTTCCCGAACCCTCATTGGCAGTCCTGCTAGGGGTCTATAACTGTGTGTGGCAAACAGGCGCTTTCCCAAACAGCTGGAGGAAAGCCACAGTTATACCGATACCTAAACCGGGAAGAGACGGCTCTGACCCAGCTAACTATCGACCAATAGCACTAACAAGCTGCATCTGCAAAACCATGGAAAGAATGATTAACAGTAGGCTGGTCTGGTACCTGGAGAGGAACAAAGTGATCTCTAACTACCAGTGCGGATTCCGGCAAGGGCGGACAACAACTGACCACCTGGTAAGGCTGGAAGCTTGTATCAGAAATGCATTACTCAGAAGAGAACATCTAGTAGCTGTATTCTTCGATATAGAAAAGGCCTATGACACAACCTGGAAACATGGCATTCTACGTGATCTGGAGCTTATGGGGCTTAAGGGACATCTCCCCCGTTTGTGGGGGAATTCCTGAAAGACCGAAAATTTCAGGTTCGAGTGGGCAACACCACTTCTGACACTCATGACCAGGAAATGGGTGTACCCCAGGGCAGCATTCTGTCAGTCACCCTGTTCAACATAAAAATAAATAGCATCATAAATGCTCTGTCCCCTGGCATAGAGTGCTCTTTGTATGTTGATGACTTTGTCATTTTTACTTATGGGAAAAACATGAACACCCTAGAAAGAAAATTACAGTTATGCTTAAACAAAATTCAAAATTGGGCAAACGATAATGGTTTTAAATTTTCGGACTCCAAAACAGTTAGTATGCATTTTTGTAATTTAAGGGGACTCCACCCAGACCCTGAACTATTTATACACAAAAAGAAGATCCCTGTCGTGAAAACTACAAAATTTTTAGGCCTCACTCTAGATTCCAAATTTAATTTTCTCCCCCACATTAAGGAACTTAAGAGAAAATGCCAAAAGTCATTAAACATACTTAGAGTGCTCAGCCATACGGACTGGGGAGCTGACAGAGACTCTTTGCTGCTGCTATATCGGAGTCTAATTCGATCCAAGCTAGACTACGGATCCATAATATATGGAGCAGCAAGGAAGTCGTACCTAAAAATACTGGAACCAATACAAAATGCTGCCCTGCGTCTCTGTCTCGGCGCGTTTCGTACATCACCTATCCCAAGCCTCCATGTGGAGGCTGGAGAACTCCCCATGGATATAAGAATGA
Organism: Biomphalaria sudanica; assembly: GCA_036873155.1. Taxonomy (NCBI): domain Eukaryota; kingdom Metazoa; phylum Mollusca; class Gastropoda; family Planorbidae; genus Biomphalaria; species Biomphalaria sudanica. Next base: position 1,066,555 of record JAZGLO010001033.1, read on the forward strand.
AAAAGCTTGCAATGCAGTATATAGTCAAGCTAAAATCCAACCCTACGAACCCTGCTTTCGATTCCATATTTAACCCCACAGAGGTAGAATTATACAATCGAAGGCCTAACGTCATACAGCCGTTAGGCCTTCGAATGAGAGAACCCATCCAAAATTTAACCCCACCCATTAACCAAATCTCTAAAATAGAAACCCCTCAGAATCCTCCTTGGCTAATGAATAAACCCAAATTAAATTTATCCCTCCTTAATTTCAAAAAAGAAAATACAGACCCAAGCATACTACAAGTCCACTTTAGGGAACTGCAAGAGAGCTACGGAGATTGTGGCACCATCTACACAGACGGATCCAAAATGGATGGAAAGGTCGCGTGTGCCTGCTCCTTTCGGAACAAAACAATCTCCCGTAGACTCCCCGATGGCTGCTCCATCTTTACGGCCGAATTGCATGCAATATCGCTTGCACTTATGGCCGTCAAAGCATCAGAAAGGAGGAAATTTATAATCTGCTCCGACTCCAAATCTGCATTGCAAGCTTTGGGGCGGATGAAGACTGACATTCCACTGGTACATAAGAGCCTGAAGCTGTTGGACCAAATAACAGCCGACCATACGGATGTCACCTTCATCTGGGTCCCTTCTCATGTGGGCATTGAGGGAAACGAAGCCGCAGACAGAGAAGCAAAGAGAGCCCTAAATCATGCGGTATCAGGAACTCAAATTCCCTGCTCAGACCTGAGACAAAGTATTGCCACTGCCATCTACCAAGAGTGGCAGGATCGATGGGAGGCTGAGACTCACAATAAACTCAGGCAGATTGTGGCGGATGTCAGGTGGCGGTCCACATCTAAGGGTCTGACAAGGCGTGGTAGCACGACCATGTCTAGACTTAGGATTGGCCACACCTACATCACGCACTCTTTTGTGCTGAAGAAAGAAGAGCCCCCACTTTGTGAGTATTGTGACTCTCGCCTCACCGTGGAACATATCCTCATTGACTGCCCCAGATACCAGGATGTCAGGGGAAAATATTTTAGAGCCACTAATTTAAAAACACTACTCAATAATGTCGACCCTGGGAAGGTACTGGGCTTTATCCGGGAAGTGGGATTGTCTACGAAGATCTGATTTCTAAACTCTGTACTTTTTACATTATATTTTTACCAAATTATTAAATTTTTACTACCTCTACTATTTTAATTGTAAATAGACCTTGATTTTAATTATTTGACGGTATAGAATTTGACCTTTGTTGTGTGGAGGGAGAGTGGCCCTTGAGGGACTGCAGGCACGACATGGCCTAAATTGTGCCGATGTGCCCAAAATCACAAATCCAGAGAATACAGACCACGTCCTCCAAAACTGCTCTCTATACCAAGAGGCCCGTATAAGACATTGGCCCCAAATCACCCCACTAGAAAGGAAACTATATGGAGAGCTCCCTGATCTGGAAACCACTGCGCATTTCATCTCATGTATTGGTCTACTCATCTGAACACTCCAACATAACAATGAGAACGAAGAAGAAGAAGAAAGACTTGTATGACTTGATGCTACTGGGGGTGAGTTATGATAGAGGTTATCGACTTGTAAGTTTCTTGATGCTACTACTTGATGATGGGTATATGTACATAGTGAAAGGTGTGCAGCTCTTCAAAAATAAATGTAAGAACCTCTGGCTGGGGTCATTCGTTCGAGTTGACTACACGGCGGTAATGTTCAAAGTGTGGCGGCAATGTTATGATGGGTTCTATTCAAACACATTGCCATTGTCTGTCTTTAATGCGCATGTCTTACTTATGTTGACAAACTTTGTGTCATGTCAAACGAGTTTGGCAGATCGTATATACACAAGAACCAGTTGTAAAGGAACGCTTGCGTGACCAACAGTGTGGATAGGACTGGAATGTTGTAAATGTGGGTAGTTAGCTGAAGAACTAAAGGGGTGGAGCTTTTTAACGAATCCATATTTGGAGTCAGGTTTATTGAGCACTACTTTATTAGTCTTCTGTCCATTTTCATTCAATGTAGACATTCACACGTGTACAAGTCAACTTGTTTGCTCTTGTGGTGTCTGTTGATGAAGGGAAAGAAAGCACGATTGAAAAACTAATGACATCATATCCCGCGTAATATATCTTCTTCTATACTATATGTGACTTATAGACATCAAAACCGCTAGACCAATCTTCATAAAACTTGGCAGGAATGTTTCTTGGGTACCAACTTATACCGTAGTGTATGTATAGTATTACAGCTATAGTATTTTATGGATCTAGGCCATGTCTACAATGTTGACATGAGAAAAGATCGAAAGGATTTAGACCTAGATCTAATTTTAAGAAATACACTTTGCGCAGATAGTTTTTTACTTTGACACATGAAAATACAAAAGAAGATCCATTGATTTCATTATATAATAAAATTAACCTTCAATGTTGTGTTTCAAAAGCATTTTTTACATAAATTAGTTCCTTATATCTGTGACTACAGATTTCCTGACGAACATTCTTTCATTAGACAATGTCGTAATGAATCGCGTACTAAAAATTAATTCGTTTAATTGTTTACTTTATAATCCCATCCCTAGATCTAAAACTCTAATTCAACTCTAAGATGATAAAACTTCTCTTCGCACAGATAGTTTTATACTTTAACACATGAACATACTAATTATAGTCCATTCATTTCATATTTTGATCAAATAAACATTCAAACTTGGTTTTCTAAAGCATTTTTAAGAGACTACATTCGTTTACGAAAGCTGCGAAGCCGAGTTGAGATAGGCCTAGATCTATATTCATTCATGAATCGCGTACTATTTATTATTAATTATTATTACTATTAATTATTTCGTTTAATTGTTCACTTTATAATCCCATTCATTTAACAAAGCTATCGCTCTTTTCGTTTTTAATAGAGATGAATGTATCGGCTTCGGGTAAACCCATTTTCGCAAAACTAATTTTATTTTCGTAGCGAAAGAGAAAAAACTTGAAAGGATCATTAGCTAACTTTAACATACATCTAAATCCAATCCACTAGATTAGTAAACACAAACTTAGACTCGCAGGCCGCGGGTAATGTCAGGCTAGTTATTATATATAGGTGAGAGGTGTGCTAGTGTATTAAATACGTTTATTGTGTGCACATTGGTAATTGTTACTTTTAAAACCGGGTTTTAAAAAAATAATAGCAGGCTCAGTTATGTACGTGCTATTGAAGAACTGGCTTAAGTATCAGTCTATCTACATTGTACTAGAACTGGGTGCTTAGGCTCGCCGAGAACGTTTTATATTAAATGGAATATTCACATACGCATAAACTATTTTTAAAATAAGATTGAATTTGTTATTCCTTTGCTTTATAGTAATATCTTGTTCTCGTATATATATACAACCATGAGAACACAACAAGGATCCACATTTTCCTCTTACAAAGTCTGTTAATGATATTAAAGCTCTCATTTTGACCTGCTCGGTTCATTGTCTTTGCAGCTCAATGTCTGGGTTCATCAGACCAGCCAGGGCAATAACGAACTTGTGGCACACTCTCTTCCACTAACCCACTTTCTGACGTCGGTTAACAAAAACAATGCCGTCCAGACACCTGTTCGTACGAGTAACACCAGTCAGTATCATAGTAGTGCCATTTGTTTCTATACTGTAAAGTGGTCTGGGAAGCTTCTTTCTACTGCCATCATTAGAATCTCTATCCCAATGCATTATGGGTCGCGGTAACTGAAAGGCAAAGGTTTGAGTTCCTTTAGGGCATTGATAATTATGACTTTCCTGATTCCAGCAAACCCTCTGGCAGACCTAATTACTTTCGTCGTAGGGGTGCTGTGACAGTTCAAGTAACCAAATCCCTACACTTTTCCCGATCAGCAGCTGTTCTAAGTAGGATATAAAGACAGAGGCTGGTCCATTCTTGTATGTTATCCAGCCAGAGCTTTTCTTTGGACGACACTACTCTGAAGAATGACTTTTGATAGTGAGTCATGTCTCATAATAAGACCGTACCAGCTCAGCTTTCGTTTCTTCGCGATATTGAGGAATTCTTGCCAGCCAGACTTGTTCAAGTACAAACTCATTTAAATGTCTTCTTTTCCTGATATCTGATACCCATCATTTGTTTGTAGCATTTTGTATTAACTGTTCTATTAACTCCTTGTTGTTTTTTCTTCATGATACTAATTATGAACAGTTTGCTAAGTCTTGGCGAAGTATTTCCTGCCCAGGCAACGACGGGTCAAAGAATTAGTAGTAGGCTTTCAAACGTTTGTATATTTTGTTTTTAAACCAAAACGAAACGTTTTGACTCCCTACCTATGTGTTTGATAATGGCTTCTATAAATGTTCATCACTGACTTTATTTACAATGACCCAAGAGGTGAACACACAAAAAATTATTCACATTTGCATTGCTTTTTTTTTTTTTTTTGGATTGATATTGCAAGCTTTGTCTGTTGCCAGTGTGGTGTGATTGACAGACTCACTATCCCCCACCTTACCAAAGCTTTCAGGGGGGGGGGGTGACATTCCAGACAATCAATAGGATTACCGGTATGTCATATGTAGGCCTATGTAACTTCTAGTGTATGTGTATCTCAGCTACCTCATAGGTTTGTACCAAGTGTGATAGTACATTCAAACCTAGTTCTGTGCTCGATATGTACAATGTACCTACTTGTCATAGTTTCCTGGCCTGATCGACCAGTGAAAGAGGAGACTCTCAAACCAGATAATGGTTCATATCTTTCAAAACATCAGGTTCTAATAATAATAATTTAATTTACAGCTGTTAACAAACAAAATGTAGTTTCAATGTGCTGCGATAACATTACAAACATAAACACCAGAGCTAAAATGACAAACTAGTCTTTTAGAAATAAAAAAAAAATACTTTGCTACATATGTATGTTTCTTGAAGTTGACTTACAAGTTTCATTCATTCCTCTCGACTCTCAGGTTATTCCCACACTGGGTTATGTGGACATGTTGCGATTGTATCTGCTTCGTGTGGATTGTGACACCTTGTGTCCCAAGTGTTTGTCCACACGCCCACATGTTGACCCACAGCATGTCCCACGTCTTGTAGCACCAGCATAATGCACGGCAGCGGCCTCGTCGCATGTGTTGAAGCAGCGCAGCTTAGTGGGGCTCTTTCTTGTTTCAGAAACCAGTCCTTCTCTTGTGTGAGAGTTGCTTGCTGAGCGCTTTTGTTCTATGGGTGTAGTTTATAATAAGGAATAATTAATAGGAGCGCGTGTCGTGTTGACATTGTCTGTATCTGCTATGTCCGTAATGTCACATGCCTTAGTGTGCCTCGAATGGCTGAGAACATTTGGTCGACAAATACTCTTGTTTGTGGAGTGTTTGCTGACTGAGTTCTGCTCCTCAGTTGTGAAGAGCTTTAAAAATAGATTTTTACAAATGAAAGGGAAAGAACTTTGCTCTCCACTAGATTAATTGATTTAAAAGTGGTCATGTTGAAATACGAAAATGCGATTTTTTTAATGGTCAGGAATATTATTATTTGCTATTTAAAGGACAAGATGATTGGCTTCTCGTCTGATCTCAGTCAATTTTTAAAATATATCATAAAGCGATTATAAACAAGAAAATGAGCTTAGTTAATAAATTATTTTGTTTGTTATATCAAAACATGAGTTTAAAAATAAACAATGAATCACTTTTTTTTTTATTGTTAAGGGAAACAACTTCTAGATTCTTGATAGATATAGTTGTAAGTTCGGAGTTCTTCTACTTAGAGAAACTCTGTTTTGTTTTTTGTTTTTTTTTAATGGAATTTTCTGTTTTCGATACTTGGTATTACTTGTTATCATTCAATAAATCGTGTTTCATTGACAACTCTTATAAACGCAATCTTCGGCAGATCACGGAATAAGGAATCGCTTCTTTACAGCTAATTCCTTTCAAAAATTTCATTTCGCTCGGATATCTCGTTTCGTGTTACACAAATTCCAAACAATAAATGTTTCCATTTGAATTGTTTAATAGTAAGTCAAGAAATGTGTACTCCGCTCATTACATAGGATTAATGTTAAGTCAACAAACATGTATAGGCACCTTGGTGAAGTCCACAACTCATTAAGATACCCCACAATAAGTTCTGAAGTCTAAACATGTCTGGAAGTATTCATGGTGTGGTGGATCCCTTTTGAAATGTGGAGAGATAGAAGAGGTCCTAAATATGAGTGTATGTGTGGAGGTTGTTATTGGATGACCCTAGACTGTTAGCATTGAAGCTGTGTCCTAAATCTGAGTGTCTGTGTGGACGTCATTATTGGATGACTCTGAACAGTTATCATTGAAGCTGTGTCCTAAATCTGAGTGTCTATGTGGACGTCATTATTGGATGACTCTGGACAGTTATCATTGAAGCTGTGTCCTAAATCTGAGTGTCTGTGTGGACGTTATTATTGGATGACTCTGAACAGTTATCATTGAAGCTGTGTCCTAAATCTGAGTGTCTGTGTGGACGTCATTATTGGATGACTCTGGACAGTTATCATTGAAGCTGTGTCCTAAATCTGAGTGTCTATGTGGACGTCATTATTGGATGACTGGACAGTTATCATTGAAGCTGTGTCCTAAATCTGAGTGTCTGTGTGAACGTCATTATTGGATGACTCTGGACAGTTATCATTGAAGATGTGTCCTAAATCTGTCTATGTGGACGTCATTACTGGATGACCCTGGACAGTTATCATTGAAGCTGTGTCCTAAATCTGAGTGTCTATGTGGACGTCATTATTGGATGACTCTGGACAGTTATCATTGAAGCTGTGTCCTAAATCTGAGTGTCTATGTGGACGTCATTATTGGATGACTGGACAGTTATCATTGAAGCTGTGTCCTTAATCTGAGTGTCTATGTGGACGTCATTATTGGATGACTCTGGACAGTTATCATTGAAGCTGTGTCTATGTGGACGTCATTATTGGATGACTCAGGACAGTTATTGAAGCTGTGTCCTAAATCTGAGTGTCTGTGTGGACGTCATTATTGGATGACTCTGGACAATTATCATTGAAGATGTGTCCTAAATCTGTCTGTGTGGACGTCATTATTGGATGACTCTGAACAGTGATAGGAAGACTTCGTGTTTCATTACTTCCTTCTTTCCTTGCCTCACTCGGCCGTCGTTTTGTATGGGGACCTTTGTGTGTGTGTGTGTCGTTCGTTGCTTTTAGTCTGTCTTAAGCCATAGTAATACAGTACTGGTCCTTTGATGGGAGCTCTAGTGACACAACCGGTCATCTTTTCTCTGGGTGTGTGTGTGTGTTTCGTTTTTTGTAAGTGTGCTGTCAGTGCTGGATTCTTAGGGTTATGTTTCGGGTAACAAGCGCCTTGCCATGTAGTTTGTAGTTGCTTGTTTTTCTTCCTAAAGTGTGTACCAACTTGAAACCCTTCTATCTTTTTTTATTTACTTTAACGAAACCCTGTTAGTTTAAATAGCGTTAAGTTTTAAAAATAATTAGCTCCTCTGGAAATCCTGTTAGTAAAAATAGCCTTAAGTTTTGAAAATAATTAGCTCCTCTGTTAGTTCCGCTCCAAAGTTCCCAATCACATCAATATTTCACCAAAAAAATTGGCAAGTTCCTAATACATTTACAATGGAATCTTTCCGTTGATGGACATTTAAAGTGCCCCGATAAAGCCAACTTAAGAACTGGCAAGTCACTCTTATTTGTACTCGTGTATTATTTGAATTTTCTTCTTGACATTCATTTGTTCGGGAAATCCGACTAGACAAAGAACTCTTTGATGGGGGGGGGGGGTGTTTTTCTCTTGTTAGAGCAGCCCCCCCACCCCCCAGTCAAAGACAACAATTAGCTGTGCGGTTCATTGGAGATGTTGGATCTTGTCTCAATCTGTCACACACAAACTTGTGTCGCTGCTAATGGAAAACCTTGTCAAGAGTTGCTAGACAAACCATTCACCACCTCGAGATGTTAGTTCAGGTTCTGTTAGCTGAATGACTTAACAAAACATGCCGTTTTCATAAATGTCGACTAGTCATTGGTTTGGATTACATATGCAATGGGTTTAAAGCTTGGATCATATTTATTTTTTTACCAATTCTATCTTTAGGATTTAGAAGGAAAAGGATAGTACAATAGAACATCTATCTTATTGCCATTCTATCCGAGTAGTCTCAGTCTCTCACTTCCTATGTAACGCAGACTATACTTAGGCTCATTTGTTCTCTAGTTTGTGTACAAGACAAAGGGTCACGAAATTAAACTCTGCATCGAAACATTAGTCTAATTTTTTGGATGCTTTACACTTTTAAAGTTAATGAACTACATTCATTGCCCGGTACAACTTTCATTTCGTAAATATGCATGTTATTATAGAAGTCAATAATTAGAGTGGACATTCTTCGAGTCTATCAACAAGAAATGGTTTTAATCTTTCTATGGAATACAGACTTCTTTCTCTAGGCGCAATGTCGTGATTGGCTGTGATTAACCCCCCTGAAAAACACACAAAAAGAGTAATGTTTGTGTTGTAGATCTCGACGTGTTGCACCTTGTTGTCGCAGTCCATGTTGAATCTAGTGTCATTCATCTACGTCTTGGTTGTCTAACCAAGTGGGTCAGGTAGCTTACACTTGAATCACAGTCTTTGTTGGCCTGACCTTTCAACTTGCTCCATCTCCTTCATTGAGATCGACGACGTAATGGGAGAAAGTGTCCATCTATTGATAGCCTGCACAGTTGAACTCATCATAAGTGTTGATTCTGCAAGGATACTTCAGCAAGTATTTATTTGTACATTGTATGCTCTGTCCCCTTCCTCCCCCAGTGTTTCACAGGGAAGTCGCGAAGAACATTAAAAAAAAAACAACAGGGATGCTTTATAATCCCTCTGATGCTCAAAGGGCAAGAATGACTTGCTTGTGTTGGTCGTTGACTGGGACACCATCAGAGAACTTCAGGCAATGCTGGACACCCATTGCGACATTTGGGCTCACAATGGACTGTATAACAAGGTTCCTATACAATTCATTCTAATCTAAGCTTGTCTTCAGTGAAAGAATTGTACAGCACAATGACAGTTATGTAAGTGAAATGGCGTTTAGGGTGAACTCCTTATAGGTTCAGACGGAATAGCCAACGACTTTTTTCAATAGATGTCCATTACACAATAGAATTGAGTTGATTGAGCTATTACGAAAAAAAATTCTCCTAGGAACCACTCCTATAGACTATACATGTATTCTATTTGAGCTGATGACTGTATTGAGACTGTATCTAGGAACCACTCCTATAGACTATACATGTATTCTATTTGAGCTGATGACTGTATTGAGACTATCTAGGAACCACTCCCATAGACTATATTCTATTTGTGCTGATGACTGTATAAACATACATTGTTTGGAGTAGGACTAATTGAGACTTGGTTTACTTTGATGACAGGGGAAGATAATGTTTGGCTTCATTGATGATCACGTTCGTGATATCACCGTGACGGTCATATGTCACTTAATGTGCGCACGTAAATATCCATACTAATGGTGAGGAGCTGACCTTAGCCTGTGAATCAGACGTGGACATCAGGTTAGCTCTAACTAAGCAGATGTCAATTGTAGGACAACATTTGGACAACAGTCTTATTAGGGAGATTACAAAAAGAAATAGCCTTCGTCAGCGTAACTATTTGCTTGTTGTTGTGTTTTTTTTTCAAGTTCAAAGCGAAAGAAACTTTTTTTTTCATTAAAAAAATATAAATTATTATGGCGTTTAAAAAAATTACTTTTAAAGGATCAAAATAACTTGAATCTTTCAACTTACCATTGAAAACAAAAAGAAAGGAAAATACATATTAGTTAATTGGTTTATGATGCAGATGAAGTCATTTTATTTTTGGCTTAAGATTGTCTTGGATGGTATGTGGCCAGTGACTATTTCAGCCCAAAACGCCATACACCATTTATAGCTGTTTGAACACTCGGATTCGAACTCGAGACGCTCTTTTCGGCAGCTACCTTGAGTTCCTCAACTATTGCTATATTTCGGTACTGGACACCTAAAACGTGCGCTAAGTCTTTGACTGGTCCAAGAACAAGCAGTTTTTGTTTTTAAATCTTTAGACTATTCGGCCAATGACTTAACGCAACAGGTAGGTCAGGTGTGTGACCTCATTCATCAATAAGTGAGGGGTTCCATGGACGATAATCCTGCCACGTTGTTTGCTGACGACAACAAAACCCTGGCCCTGGCAAGTAGGTCATAAAATGTGAAGGGAAAAAAAAACACAGTAGCCTGCTTCCTGTGTATGGAGAATTTTAGGGATATCGCATTAAAACAACAACTAGGTGTAGAAGCTGTAAGCCAGGTGAAGTTGAGATAAACAACTGTTTTTCTCTTGTTCTCACATCAGACTGCAACAGACTCGCGCCGGAATGATCATGTTATGTTCTGTGTTACCGACCACTTCTGAAAGTGGCTGGAGAGCTAGTCCTAGGACTGCATCTAGTTTCTAGAGATTTGAAAAACTTTCAAGCTTATAGTTTGCCCCCTTCATTAATAGTTGTTGGAAGCCAACTTATTCTTGACCGTGATGATAGCTTCGAAATTCAAAATTGTCTTGGTTCACAGAATGTCCATACGCAATGGTGTTTGGCAGTTATTCCCAGTGTTCCACGGAGCCCTAGTTTTCCGCAGGCCTGACTAGGTGTTCCACGAACTACTGGAATAAGTAACTAGTAGTCCTACACATGAATTAATATCTAAGTAAATGAAACAAATTGTATTAGTCCTTCTTGGTAATAAAATGAATTCTTTAACATTACAATGAACTTTGAACGGATCTAAAATCTTATTCTAATTTGAAACAAAGATTAAACTTTGATTTTTGGTCAAGTTTCTCTGACAAGTTTCACATTAATTGAAAACATGCTATTGTTATTTTACAGCCTATGTGCGTAAAGCAGTTTTTCTTTTTTAGCTTGCAACAAAGTCAAAGTATTGAAAAGGCCAATGATGCCACATCAGAATGCTGATATCAAGAAGTTAGGCTCTATTATATATATAAGGCTTGTCTTCGGGCCCCAGCTGCGACCTACATATTTTGACACTTAAATGGCAGACAGTCATTGCCCTCCCGTGTTCGATTTAGATTTCTTTTTGCCTTCTGTCCTGGGCAGTGGATTCTCTTTTGGTCTCAACTTAGTATCCCGCGGCCTTTGTAAGGGATCTCCAGCTTTCTCTTTCCGAAGCCGCCTGCAAGCAGGTGCTGTCTTGTAAGTCAGGTAAAGCAAGTTGATGCATACACTGGTCTTTAAAGCGTTTCCGTGGGTTACGCCGACCACCTTTCGACTCACCAAAAAAAAAACATATTGCCTTACATATACTTATGTATAGCATTCTGTCCTAGCTTTGACCTGGACACAAAAGTCTACATTTGCTTTCTGTCTCTCTTTGCCTCGGGATTAGTCGCTAGCACGTAGTAAGTCTCTTCATCAACGCCATTGTCTTACGTACAAAACATGATTGCAGTACCAAAGTTATGACCTATGTGACCCCCTTAAACATGGTTTAGCAGTCCCGCCACATATTGACTTTTTATTGACACGTCTATGTCGTGAGATTTGTCATTGGCCCTGGGGCAGGGAGGTGGATGTCACGCTTCGCTGCCTGGGTGTGTGTGTGTTTTGGTCACTGGGACCAACTTTTTGTTTTAACCTATCGTTGTCTCTGACTTATTGTATAGATAGAGAATTATGAAGAGAACAGTATATCATCCGTATCTATTTTCCATTAAGGCCTGTTGATATTTTCAGTTTCGATCTAGTAGACGAGATAAAGGCGGCCGTCATGCTCACTTTTGATGTTCCTGGTACTTATCAGTTTGAAGGTCTCAGATGACTAGTCCTATTATAATCCTAGAGGAATTGAGCACTACTTCTCAGAACAGGCAGCTTCTCATACAGTTTGTCTTTGAATGGGATAGTCACTAGTTTAATCGGGGCTCTTGATAAACTATACAGTCTGAAAGACGTGGTCAGCATTCTGTGGAAACACTCCTTGAGGGCATATTTCGTATGTTTCAGGTTTTTAAATCTTCCTGGACATGTTTAATATTGCTGTGCCCTGAAATTTTGTTTACAGATATACGTTGTTAGTAAGAAATCTGTTTATCACTCATATTTGGATGACTACTGACTGGTCTATCTTTGGATTGCTTTCTTTCTTCATGGAGAACGTTGTGTGTGGGTGTGTGTAGTAGTATGGGGGTGATAATAGGACTGAAGCACCATTAGGTATAGACTTCGCCCCTGGAAATGATACATTGAAATCGTTAGACACACCGTAACTTTGCCCAGTTGACACCCTTCATTGAATGTGCTCTCCGAGACTTCGTAGTCACCGGCGTGAGTTTGCACTTGATCTAGTCATCCACACGTGTCTACCTTGGGGTAGATATTGTGTTCAGTGACCTTTTGTCCATCTTCTCAGTACAGTGGGTCGTTCGAAATAAAGCTCACTTCAATCATCGCTTCAACAGTGCCAGATTCATCTCCCCCAAATGTAGCGGAAGGGATAAAATCGCAAGAAAAGTTCCAGTGCTGATAGAAAAAAAAATGTGTGTAGTAAATTTGAGTCGAAATGGATGGCATTTTGTTTTTCAATTAGAGTTCTCCCCTTGTTTCTAGCATGACAAGGTTCAGCCTCCCCCCCCCCTTCCCAACATTGCATTCCGGTGCAAGGGCACTTAACTTGTTTGGTAGCATTTCACTGATAGACCTTTCTAGTCAGATACCTTTGCGACATAGAACTGCATTTAAAACATACCACAACTTTTTTTTTTTACATATACTGAGGACATATTATTCATGCATGCACGTGGTATGTCAGAGATATTTATTTATAGAACACACCGTTACAACACGACCAGCTGGGTTCATGTTTTTATTTCACTTGAATAGATTGCGTTTTGTTCTTTCTCTGGTCATTGAATAGACCATGATAAATGTGAGACATGACTTGATCTGTCTTGTTCTAGGAGACCTCAAAGTTAAGCATATAATTTGGCGTGACAACAAAATTTGACGTCAAGGGACTTGGGGCGTGACATATCGTCATGTAACGTGACGTAACGAAATTTGGTGTGACACTATGTGATAATTTCCTACGACGCTAAACGTATCTTTCAATGAATGAGAAGTGAGCACTATTTTCTTAGAGCTCCACATTTCTTAGATTTCCACATTTTCTTGTGTTATCTCGTTCATAAACTGTCAACATGTAAGACAAATGTGTATCTTAGAGCTGAACCAATAATCCTAATTGCCTCAACCTGTCGCGTGTAACAACAGCACTGGAACACACTAGCTATGGAGTGAAACGGTGAAGCACTTACCCCTCCCCCCCAACACAGCACACATGGTTGAACAGTTCTACAGTAGTTGTTAGGTGTTCAATGTTTATTCCGTCTATCAGGATAGAGACTCTTGACAAAGGTTATATCAACTCACTCTGTCAGGTAAAATGTTTGTACACGTTAGTTCTCGCGCGCACCCATTCTTGGATCAAGTTCAAACTAAATAATTAATTGTACCCAACAAAAAATGAATCAATAAAAAGATATATTCAATTAGTCAATTAATTATTGGCAATTAGTTATTTTGTTTGATACCAAAAAGGTACATTAATCCTTCAGCATTAAGAATTGGCTATATATGTGGGATTTTGTCTTCTTAGATAATTGTATACGTTATTTCTCCCATACCAATTGGTTGAAACTTACCATCACAATTATTTATTTTACCCAACAAAACAGGAATCAATTTAAAAATTAACCAATTAGTCAATTAATTATTGGTAATTAATTTTTTGTTTGATCTCAAAAAGGGATAAAAATTGTACATTATTGAGAGTATAGTTGTAAAGTGTTCTTCCCCTTGGATAAGTTTTTTTTTTTTTTAAGTAGTTCTATATTTTGCTTGTTAACCATCCGAGTGTTTAAGTTCTTCAAAGTAAGCTAGCTATTTATGTAGTACAGTACTCTGAAGTTTCAGTGGGCAAATCAATGTGTAAGTCATAAGCAAGTAGATCAGTAGACTGTTTAACTTAAGCTTAAGATCTTTAGTCATCAGTTGGTTTGATCAAGACATAGGGGATGACTTAAAGAAGTCAATGTTATGCTTCACTGGCTGTGTAGGGGAGTCTTACTATCTCTTGTATGTCTGTACATTTGGAACGGGTTATAATGTGGACCATGGTACACTAAGGTTAGAGGTCAAGTATTTTACGTCAGTGGCATTTTAAATAGTTTTGGACTCGACTTGTTTCTGTTTTTCTTCTCCGGAGTTTTGGGGGGGAATTAAAAAAACAAAAGCTGCTATTAAGACCAGATAAAAAGCTTTAAATTGAGTTGGTCTTCTTTCTGTTTCTTAATTGGATCACGCAAGTGTTGTGTAACACTATTTCATATATTTGTGTGAAGGTCCATGCGCCTCACACCAAGAGACGTGGGACACACAAGAGACATTAAGCTACTTTTATTTTCTTCTTGGAGAAATGTTCATGGCTACAAAGAGATATATTACTCATGGTAAACCAGTCGCACATGTACAAACTCAAAATATCTAGGTGTAATAATAACTGAAAACTTATCACGGAATATCCATATTGATGAAATGATTTAAAAAATCAAGCAAAACATTAGGGTTGATTTAAAGAAATTTTCAACAAATCAAACAGAAACATAAAACTAAAATGCTACTTAATTTTAGTTAGGCCAATATTAGAATATGCATCTTCTGTTTGGGATCCCTCAATTCAAGAAAACATAAAGAAACTAGAACAAATACAAAAACAGTGCAGTGAGATTTATAACATACAAATATTCCAATTTGAATAGAATAACACTATCAGTCAAATCACTCAACTTAGAGACACTTCAGGGACAGAAGAATACAAAGAAAAGTAGCTATAATACACAAAACATTGAAACATAATTTACAATTCGAAAAACACACAGATAAAGCACATTTCGTATTTCTTATGCTAGAACTAATTCGTACACGTGCTCCTTCCCTAGTGCCATTAGAGATTGAAATGGGTTTCCCGAATTAGCCATGAAAACCAACGACTTAGCAGAGTTTTCAGTCATTGATTGACATGTATGACTAGATTGACACATGAAATGTGTCGGACGTAATGATCTTCACTTTGAAGTCACCTCTGTCATATGCAAAATAGGTTCTGTTTAATTACTGTAGATACACGTTTAGTGTGGGCATTCATTATGTAAGTCCACCCACCCATACTCCCTTCACAGTCTCTAATTGTGTTCCCCCCTAACTCTATTACCCCCCCCCCTTATTTTCCCCCACTCCTCCTTTGTTTCAAGAAGTTTTCTTGTGGCTCAATCTGCATATCTCCTTCTGGAACTCTTCCTGTAGAGAAAACATCCTGACACTGCAAGGCTGGCTTATCGGCAGTTACACCGTGCTAGGGTTGATTTTTTCTTTATTTTAGAGACCTTTAGATCTTGTGACATTCTCCGCCCCATCCTGACCTGGCCTCTGTACACAGTGTAAAGATGTCGCTCTTGGGAAATTGGATTGGAAATAATGAGTTGATGATATTGACCTGATAGCTTCACCGCTCAGTTTGACAGGGAGGTTAACCATGTCCCCCAGCTGGACACCCACTGTCACAGGATCAGCTTGTCACACAGGCTTTCACTACCTTTTTTTGCAAGCTTATCTATCTATCTATCACATATTTCATTCTGTCTTTCTATGTATCTGTATATCTATCGATCAATCTATCAGTCTGTCTGTCGTCTGTCTATATTTCATTCTTCTGTCTGTCTATTCATCAATCAATCTATCTATCTACTATTTATCTATAGTCTGTCTATATTTCGTTCTATCTATCAATATATCCATCTATGTATCTGTCTATGTATTATCTATCTATGTATCTGTCTATGTATTATCTATCTATATATCTGTCTATGTATTATCTATCAATATATCTATCTATGTATCAGTCTATGTATTATCTATCTACATATTTATCTATCTATCTATCTATCTATCAGCCTGTATATCTATCTATCTATCAGTCTCTCTATATATTGGCATCGGTATCTCCCACTGTACAACCCAACTTATAATAGAACTAGCTGGTGTATATTAGTATTTGAATGTACTGCTCACCTCTTCACCTGTCATTTCTTGTGTTGTTGAATCCCTTAGTTCTTGTGTTGTTTTCTTTCATCAGTGTGACACACATGGTCAGTGGTCATCTTTGTCCTAGTGAGTTCCTCTGTACTCTTACCATGATAGAATTATTCATTAACAACTTCGTCTTCTGTAATAATTCTTTATGACATTTTTTTAAACTGATTGATTTACCATGAAGCACCTACACCAAACACGCACACACACACACATTCAAAGAACAGTTTTAATGACAACAAAATCCAATACAAACTAGCTTTTGTAAAGGTGAAGTTGAATAGTTCTGTCAGCTAATCATCCAGATGATGTTGAGATGTATTACTTCCCTTTGTGTTCACTTATTCTTCCTCCGTATTTCTGTGTATGTGTTTGTGTAGTTTCCCCTAGATCTAGTGGAGTTGTAACAGAAGATAGGAGCGAGGTCATAGAATAGAGTGTGTGGAAAGAATTAGTCACATTCACACAAGTCATGCTTGAGATACCAATAGGGGAGACAAACCTTGGAAACAGTAGTACAAAGTGATGTAACTTTTTTAAAAACATAGGAAGAAAAACATTGGCAACAGATACAGCAGTAACAATATTGGCAACAGATACAGAGTAACATCAAACAGAATACTATTGTATAGCCAAACAAAGTGTAGCTGCTTCAAACTTTCATGAACATAGTTTTTAATAATTTAATAAATTTCTTTCAGAACTAATTCTAAAAGATAGTCACCAAGTAAAGAATTAAGTATATGACTAGTAGTTCAAATTGCACTTTACCCCCATCTATTTCATATAATAGTAACAGTGTATTAGACTTTCCTTTAGAAGTCATTATTATATTATTTGATCACTTCATTCAACTTGAATTGAGATGGCTTGAGCACACATATCATGTCACTGATCATACTTTGGACCTTGTTAGAGCAGATATATATATATATGTACCATGGGCGTAGCCGGGGGGGGGGGGTCTTGGGAGTTCAAACCCCACCTCCCAGCGGGGGGGGGGGGGGGGACGGAATTTAGTGACAGATTTTTTGCTTTGATTTTGTTTATTTTAGGTGTGATTTTAATACTAAACCATCACTTGCCCCAGCACAACCAAGGGTTTTTGAGTTTAAAACCCCCTACCAGGAGTTTTGAGTTTAGAACCCCCTACCAAGGGGGGATTGACTTTAAAAATCCCTACCATGGAGGTTTGAGTTAAAACCCTCCTTCAGCGGGGTTTGAAGGTAAAAAATACCTCTTTAATATTAAAACCAAAGCAAGTTATACACTCAAAATTCTTTGAGTGTAGTCAAAGGGGTTTTGAGTTTAAATTAAAAATTTAAAGTTTAAATTTTAAAAAAGCAAATTACGCACTCAAAATGCTATGAGCGTTGCCAAAAGGGATTGAGTTTAAACCCCCCTTCAGAGGGTTTTGATGCTAAAAAATACCTCTTCAATATAAAAAAAAGCAAAGTACACACTAAAATTATTTGAGCGTAGCCAAACCAATTGGGGGTTTTGAGTTTAAATCCCTCCCTATAGATGACTTTTTTTTTGAAAGTTTAAAACCCCTCCAGATGGTTTTGAGTTACAGATCTAAAGCAAACTACAGTTACCATGACCGTAGCGAAATGGGGTTTTGAATTTTAAAAAAAAAACCTCCAGAGATTTCTTAGTTTAAAACCCTCAACAGATGATTTTGACGATAAAACTTCCCTTTTCGATATAAAATCTAAAGCAATCTACAGTCACCTAAATCCAAGAGCGTATTCAAGAGAGTTTACACATTTCTACCAGTGGCGGGGCTCCATTAATAAAGTGCAGTAAATAGTCATCTGCCGAAATTGAAAAACACTAAATGTGGCTCAACAAAGATGGCTAAGACAGACTTTAGGAGTCAGTTTAAGTCAGTTATAGAGATCGGGTCTAAATAAAAAAAATCCCATGCCGAACTGGGAGTCGAACCTATAGTAAGATTGTGACAGAGCGTCGCATCAGGTATGCGGGACATGTTCTCCGACAAATGAACCGAACGGCCGGGGGTGGTGGTCTTAGTCAGTAAGAGGAGTTTTTGAAATAAAACTTTTTAATAGCAGGAAAATGCACTGTAGATACCTCAGAATATGCATTTTGTTAGCTTTCAATATCAGAAATAGTTATTGGCGGCGGGGCTCTGCCCCGTGCTGGGGGAGCTCCTAGCGCTCCCCCAGACCCCCTCGCTGTCAATTTTTCCATTAATCCAGGAATAACCGTCTTCCGAAAGAATGAAGGATCAGAACTAAATAAAGATTATGTACACACACACATATGTACATATTTTTTTTGAACACACCCCCCCCCCCCCTCCCCGAAAATTTTGGCTACGGCCATGATATGTACTATAGATCTGTGCTTAGATGTACAAAGTTGTTACATGTATGTAGTTTTTTAGTGCTAGTAATGAAACAATGATCATTTCTTTTCTGCTGACCCCCTGGGAACTGGTGCAGTTACAGTAGGATGTGAAGTAGATAGAACTGATTTAACACTAAAGATGTTCTGATTGTAAAAGCTGAATGCTAACCAAAGAACACAGTAGACAGACATACTGACTATATTAAATATTTGTTGTTATCTATGTTTCTTGTGAATCTTAATAAGGAAAAGTTTTAGTTGTGTTATAATTAATTACACCATCTTTCTTTCACTTTCTCTCTATTTTCACCTCTAGTGTATTTCACTGATGCACAGATTGTGATTTGTTACTGAGTATTACCAATGTGCCAAAAAAACTCACTCAAACTCAAACTGAGCATTATATATTATGTACTCCATGTTCCCATTACAGTGCCACACCTGTGGATTGTATATTGGTCTTTACGTAAATGTTCTATACACTTTAAACCTAGTTTACTGATGATCTGATTTGATGAAATAAACATGAACACTTTAATTGTACACAAAACTAGTTGTACACTTTACTAGCCAGTGATGTACACAAAACTAGTTATACACTTTACTAGCCAGTGATGTACACAAAACTAGTTGTACACTTTACTAGCCAGTGGTGTACATAAAACTAGTTGTACACTTTACTAGCTAGTGATGTACACAAAACTAGTTGCACACTTTACTAGCCAGTGATGTACACAAAACTAGTTGTACACTTTATTAGCCAGTGATGTACACAAAACTAGTTGTACACTTTACTAGCCAGTGATGCATACAAAACTAGTTGTTCACTTTACTAGCCAGTGATGTACACAAAACTAGTTGTACACTTTATTAGCCAGTGATGCAGTGTTGTAGTACACAAAATTAGTTGTACACTTTACTAGCCAGTACAGTTTAATTATGTGTGCTAAAAGTTTTATAAAAATGTAAATCTTTTTTTTAACAAAAATTTCATTGAAAAAAGTTACAATCCTCAGTATCATAACTGTTTATTATTTTGTTTTAGGACAGTTGAAAGGTTTAAGCTGACCAGCAAGAGCTGACTCCATCATCAGATTTGTTCTGAGAGAAAGAGAGGACTCAGTGCTCCGCCATCATGTCGGTGAACGATGATGGTCAGCTGTCTAGTAGTGACAGCTTTTGGGAGGTAGGCAGGTATATGAGGACTGTGAAACGCTGTGACAATGGCTACCAGCTGTGTAACCACCTGAGGAAGCTGATGGAAGAAAGAAATGAGATTGAGAAGAAATATGCTGCCATGTTGACAGAGTGGACTAAAAAATGGAACAATTTTCTAGATAAAGGTTTTTCTTTGTTGTTGTTTTGTTTGGTTTGGGTTTTTTGGGGGGGGAAGAAAGAAGTTAATTTGTTCATTCCACCTTACAAAGATGAAGTGAACACATTTCTACACAAACATTTACAGTAATGTCCCACTTTTATTTGATTACATTCTACTGCTTTTTTTAAAATTAAATTAAGGATTTGAGCTCAATAGCATTTTGATGCCTGTATGGAGTTAAGTCAAGAGTCATCTTTCAACTGAAGAGGGTCACTGATTTATCGGATATCAATGTTTTTATTTAGGCCATTGCCTGCTGAATTTAGTCTCATAAGCAGGAGTTCTCATGGTGTATGATTTTCATCCAACATTTTAGTCGACCAATCACTTGTAAAATAGATTTTAAAAAACTGAAAGATAAGACAGTAATAGTGTGGAAGGTACAGCTGGGCTTATTTTGGTAGTACTTTTCTGTAGGAATAGATGAACTTTACCCTGTGACCTCTTGCTAAAATATTTTTTTTTTTATCTACCTTCAGGTCCAGAGTATGGCACAACTTTAGGGGCATGGAAAGGTGTCCTCACTGAAGCTGATGGTGTGGCTGAACTCCACAATGCCATGGCTGAAAAGATGATGGAAGATGTCCATACAAAAATAAAATTCTGGCAAAAAGAGAACTATCACAAATCAATGATGCACTTCAAAGAAACAAAAGAGTTTGAGGATAATTTCAGAAAAGTAAGTTGTTTCTGCATACACTTATCAGTTTATTGTTTTTGATATAACAAGAAGGCTGTTTGATCAAACTGATTCAAGAAAATCATGACTATGTTTCTATGGACAATTCATTTAAGCTATTCATTTTATATTATTGCTTTCTGATTTAATACATTTGTTCAGTTAAATAAAATGTGATAAGTTTTTGTATACATTTCTCATTAATTGACAACAAACAATATTTTTTACTCAGAAAATAAAGTTGTTTTTGTTCTTGTTTCTTTCAATCAAACATCAATAATTTTCTCAGCACAATGGGGATATGAAATGAATTGTACACAATACACAATCTGGATGTTTTAAGACTCTCAATAATATAAGTACCTTTGTTGTAGGCTCAGAAACCATGGGCTAAGAGGTTGGCTAAAGTAGTAGCTACCAAGAAAGATTACCATGTGGCATGTAAAACTGAAAAGAGCACAGCAAATCAAGAAAATAATTCCAGGGCCGACAGTTCAGTTTCACAAGAGCAGGTACAAATATGTTTATATTACTCATTGAAATAAAACTGCACCAATAGCTCTGTCATTTCTGGCCTCTCTAATTTTCAGTTTATGTTTCGATTGTTCCTTCATAAAGATTTTTACAGCCTAGCTCAAACCTTTGCCAGGACAACCACAGGGATTGGGGTGGATAGGGTTTGAATCTAGGACCATGGAGACAACTGTCCAGCATACCATAAGACCAGGTAGCCATCTCCCTGAAAGAGAAGATCTATAACATAAGACATTGTTTATCAGTTTGTGTACCTTTTTCTTCTTCTTCTTCGTTCTCATTGTTATGTTGGAGTGTTCAGATGAGTAGACCAATACATGAGATGAACTGCGCAGTGTTTTCCAGATCAGGGAGCTCTCCATATAGTTTCCTTTCTAGTGGGGTGATTTGGGGCCAATGTCTTATACGGGCCTCTTGGTATAGAGAGCAGTTTTGGAGGACGTGGTCTGTATTCTCTGGTGATTCTCCACATGGGCAGATTTCACTGGTTCCAATTTTGAGCTTCCGGTACATGTGTTGTCGCATTCTGTTGTGTCCGGCCTGAGTCGAAAGATTAGACGTTGGTCTTGTCGGGATAGCTTATAGTAAGCGTCATCTTTCTTGTGATTTGGATGAGAGCTCGTCCATTTCTCATTTATTTTATTTACTATTAATTTCTTCAATTCTTCTGGATAGAGTGCAGAGTTTATTAGTGTGTTAGTTCTCCCACTCTTGGCGGGTGTGTCAGCCTTCTCATTTCCTTCTAGTTCTATATGAGCTGGGATCCACTGAATTACAGTTTTTTTGCTGATGTTGTTGAGCTTTGTAAGTGCTGTTTTGAGGTTATTAATATATGAGGAATCAGAGTTTTGCAGGCTTTGGAGGGTTGTTTTTGCATCGGTTAGTAAGACAATCTGACTGTGTGGGGAATTTGGATGATTTGCTAGGATGGTAGCAGCTAGTGCTAGTGCTTCCCTTTCTGCTCTGTGACTGTCAGAGAGCTCTCCAGTTGCAATAGATTTTTCTAGTTTTCCTCCATCTGGCCATTCGATAAGTATTCCAGCTCCTCCATTTGTGGTGGCTTTATGGGTTGAGCCGTCTGTGTAAACTCTGATCCACTGATTGGTAGGATAATTGGTATGTAGAAAACAGTTCACTATTTTCTTGAGCTCTGTTGGTCTGTAATCAGATTTTCTTTTAATGCTTTCAATATGGTCCCTTATAGTAGGAAGAGGGCTTTCGTCCCAGGGTGGAGATTCATTATAGTGTATCGAGGATTCTAGGGTAATTTTTTCAAGTTGGTGTTTCTTTTTTAGGTTTAGAGATTCCTGTATGAAATTGGTCCTTTTGAGGCGTTTTTTGGTGCCATTTTTATGGATTTTTGTTCTGAGTGAGTGCCTCTCCATGGTTTCCAATTTAGTGAATTGGGAAAGGATTTTTATTTCTCTTCTTTCATCCAGAGAGATCAGGGCAGCGGTTTCATCCATAGCTCTTATGGGTGTTGTTTTGATTGCTCCTGTCATTATCCTTAGACCAATATTTTGAACCTTGTCTATTTTTCTTAGGTTGGTTTGGGCTGCTGAGCCCCATGCTGTGGCACCATATTCTAGTACAGGTCTCACGTAACTGGTATAGGTCTTTTTCAGGATGTTGTGATTTGCTCCCCAATCTGAGCCAGCTAATTTTTTTCAAGAGGGATAGTCTCTGGATGCCTTTACTCTGTGTTTTATCTATTTGGCTTTTCCAGGTTAGTCTCAGTCATAGGTGGCTCCAAGGTATGTAGGGCTGTCATTTTTTTCTAAAGCTTCCTTATCTAATGTTAATTTTATTGTTTGCTGTTTTGTTGACAGTGAGAATATGGTATATGTGGTCTTTTTTGTGTTGATGGACATGCCCCAGTCTTTGGACCAATTATTGAGCATATCGAGAGCATCTTGTAATCAAAATTTCGATGTTCCTACATATTCTTCTGTGCTAATTAAGGCAAGGTCATCTGCATACATGCTGCTTTTAACTTTCCTTGGTAGGTTTTGATTTAGATCGTTTATGAATATTAGGAAAAGTGTTGGGGAAAGGACTCCTCCTTGGGGGACACCATTTTTTATACCCACTGTGTGGCTTCTTTGTCCTTGCATGCAAACTAAGGCTTTTCTATTATTTAGATATTCCTTTATCCAGTTGTACATTCTGTGGGATATGTGATGCTGGATTAGTTTGAGCAAGAGACCTTGTTCCCAGACTTTGTCAAATGCTTTTTCTAAGGCAACCCACACAATTGTTGTTGGTTTCTTTTCTTGAAAGCCATCTTCTATTTCTTGTGTGATAAAGGCGATTTGATTTTCTGTTGATCTGCCTTTTCTAAAGCCGGCCTGGGCTTCAGTGAGTAGGTTATTTGACTCAAGGGTCCATGTCAGCCTTCTATTTATCATTCTTTCCATCAGTTTGCAGGAACAGCTAGTGAGGCTGATGGGGTGGTAGCTATCCAGCTTGTTTCTTGGTTTGCCGTGCTTTAGTATAGGGATCATAATGGCTTTTTTCCAGATGTTTGGAATTCTGCCAGATTTCCAGCTAGCATTGAATATTTGTAGTAGTTTTCTTTTGGCTTGAGGACCCAAATGAAGAAGCATGTCATTAGATATTTTGTCTGGGCCCGGGGCTTGTTTTGGTTTGAGGACTTTTAGGGATTCATCAAGTTCCTTCATTTTAAGATAAGTGGTCATTCCCAAGGAGTAAGCTGGATTGTTTTCTTTAATTCTATCCTGGATTTCTGAGTTTACATCTTTTTTTTTTACTTTCACTGATTTGTATTTGTCCTACGCTTTGGAAAAACTTAATGAATTCATTTGCTGCTTCTTGGCCTTTCAGGGGTTTGTTGTCCTTTTGTATTACTATAGGAGTTGTTCTGTTTTCTTCCTGGTTGAGACATTTGGCTATGCGCCAGAGTTTGTGGCCGTCTCTATCTACGTTTAGCCGTTCTGTTTTTTCATGCCAACTTTTTCTCATGGCGGAAAGGTAATTTTTCCTGAAAACTGCGTTAGCTGCTTTTAGATTTATGTTATTTTCTGTACAAGGGTTATTTTCTACTGTGTTTCTGGCTTCATGGCATTGTGGAGTTGTTGAAGGTGATCAGACCAGTTGGGGATATAATCTTTTTTTGCTCCTCTAGGAATTGATTCCTTAGCTGCTAGGAGGATTGCTGTGGAGAAAGCTGAGTATGATTTATTAACCTGATTTGATTTGCAGTTTATTGAAGTTGAGTATAGGTCTGTGAGCTTTGAGAATAGGTGCCAGTTGGCTTTTTTGTAGTTCCATCTGCGGATGGTGGAGTTTTCTGATATTTTGAAGGAGCTATCCATACTGATCAATATGGGTCTGTGGTCACTGGTGGCTAGCTGGTCTGCAACTTCTCTGGTGCACTTTTTGGATAAGTTGTCAGTTGCAAAGGCTAGATCTGGAGTGGTTGATGTTAGCCAGGCTCTTGAGAAAAATGTTGGTTTATCCTCAGGTTTGTTAAGTAGGATAAGTCTGTTCTCTGCTTGCCATTCTTCAATTTCTTCTCCCCTGGCATTTAGGTCTGGGTATCCCCAGCTCTGAGAGTGACTATTCATATCTCCTAAGACAAGACAGTCTTCTTGGTCAGGTATTTGTATGTGATCAATCTCTATTTCCTTGTCTGGTGGGAAGTAGCAGTTAAATAGATTAATATTTCCATCTGGAAGAATTAGCTTAGTTCCCATTATTTCTGATTCTGAGAAGTTGGCCATAGTTATGTCTGTGGTAGGGATGTCATTTTTAATGAGAGTGAGGATTCCTCCTTTGGGTCTGATTTCTCTATCTTGTCTGATGCAGGTGTAGCCTCTAATGGAGAAACGAAGATTACTGTTCAAATGAGTTTCTTGGATGCAAGCTACATCTATTTCTTTCTCATACAAAAATATTTTTAGAGCTTCTTTTTTCTTTTGGATGCCCTCTGCGTTCCATTGTAGGATTTTTAAACTTTTGGTCTTGGAGTGTTGGCCAGTAGTATTTACTTTCTTGTCCCTGCTCCTGGCTCCACAGGCAGAGATAGAAGAACCACCAGCTCGCTTAGAATCGTTACTGAACTCCAACATAGATGAGGTTGCGTGTCAATGTGTTTTGCGCCAGGAGGCCCATTGACTCCGACTTCAGCCTGCTTTTCTTTCTGGGTGTGCTCCCATAGCCTTTGATCATCCAAGATCATCTGCAAGGCAGCAGGTATTTATTTTCGGAGTTTTCTCTCCTAGATGAACTGCTATCCCTTGCTAACGAGTTTCATCTACCCGGGTTTAGAGTTAGAGCGCCCTATACTCGCTTTTTGCAATCATTTCCCTGGATTTCTGAGATGTTTTTAGTAAATATTCTAACCACTGGAATACTTCAAATCATCCTCCATGACTGCAAACCAGTTGGTCCGCGGCTGTTTATTTGCTATTCACAGCTAACCCTTATATCTAAGGGTCTTTCCCCTATCCGCCACCTGGGGACGCGCTTGGTAGAAGGTGGTAGCTCCCCCTTTTGAAATTATTGCTTTCCTATTGACTTGCTGAAAATTTTATTATTTGATTTATGTCTATAGAGTTATGATTTTTTAAAAATTGTATAGTTCCACAAGAATTTGTTCCCAGAATATATATAAATATCTAAGTATATATATATATATATATATATATATATATATATATATATATATATATATATATATATATATATATATATAAATGCAGACTTATTCCTTCATTGGCTTTACTATGAAAAAAATTCAATTACCAATGTTCCCCTGCATATTCTAAATCCAATTACATCAGGGATGGGCAACCTTTTTGTATCGAGGGCCGTATTAAAAAACTTTGAGGAATCGAGGGCTGCATATATATATATATATATATATATATGCATATATTTATATGTACTTACAAGTTAGAAAAATATGTTAGCTAACTGTGTATGTCTTTTAATTCATATTTATACTGTATTATACATTCTTTTTTTCACACTCCTGATTGAGAAATTACAAGAGTTAGCAATTTCTGAAAGCAATTTTACGATTTTTCAAATTAAAATTTGCTATTGTTTTTTTACATCACAACCTTTAATTAACCCCAAATGTACAGTTGCACTTAATGTGAAGTATTTAAATGATTACACTCGTTTGTAATGTTCCAGAACTGTGGAACTAGCTTACTAGTTGTTATCCTTGTGACTGCTGTCAAATTACAGTCTGTCAACATCAACCTTTGATTATATTTTTTTAGTTTCCACAAAGAAATGTTTGTTCACAAATGTATGTTTACCCAAATAATGTGAATTTTAGAAGCAAAGTTTTTTAAGTGTGGAAATACAGCTTCTGGCATTCATGAAACTCCCCAGGAAGAACTGAATGGAACTTCTCTTTCAGGTCATAATTTGCATGGAGTTATGTTCTTTGGATCTGAATCAGTATCTGTGCTAAATGGTGAGCTGATGGTATTGAAAACTCGTTTTTGGAGTCTTAAAATTTGCCTTTATAAATTCCATAATTAAGGAATCTAAAATAAGTCTTGTACTTTTAACCATTTCACTAGAAATAGTTTCACCTATTAGCTAAGTAAAATGACAAAGCCTGTTTTCACTTGCTTGCCTGGAGAAATAGGAAAGCCTTGTTTGAAAAGACTTAATATGCACTTACATTGCATATGCAAAAAACTCATTGCAGTAGCTGCCATGACAAACATGAAATCTGTCTTTCACTCTTTATTAGAAATATTGTAACAAAGTCACAGTCAATGTCCTTCAAGGAACATAAAAATTTCTTCCTAGAGATTTTATATTCTTCTCATTATCTTACCCATGCTAAGCCAACATCTGAATATTTTGTTTCTATCAGCGAAAGTGTTGGCCGGTTCTGGTCTGTTTAACATGGAGAAGGTGTGCTTTAGGTGGAAGGCTCTCTAATATAACCAACTGTATTTGTACTTCCACAGTTGAAAAAACTTCAGGACAAGTTAAAGAAATGTCAGCAGGAAGTGGAGAACACAAGGGAGAAGTACACTGCTGCCCTGAATGATTTAAACAGTTATAATGCCAAGTATATAGAGGATATGACAGAGGTAACATGAGGCTCAAATACTAGAATAACTAATGGAATACTCAAATAGTAGATAACAGTGTTCAGTTCTTGGAGTTTCATTACACTACTTTTTGTCTTCATCTACGTTTTAAAATATGGAAAAATAATCTTGCTGTTTTCTCTTTTTAATGCTATGTGGGACACTTGACACTCTTTTTTTTTATCAATCAATTTCATCCATATTTCACATATATAATCCCTATAAACAACCATTTAAAAAAATGTTAAAATTGTTATCACTTTACTGGTTGTCATAGTAATGGCCCCCATATTGGATTTTTTAATCTTTTTTAAATTGCTAAGGCTTCAAAACTATTTATGCAATTACCAAAACAATGTATACAGTGTGTTAAGCAACCATGCCACAACATTTTCTATATTCTAGTTTGTAAATATAAGGAAAACTTTTTTTTATATAAATTTTATTCATATTTCATACTTTTTATTGCAATTAAGACAAAATGTTACTTTAAACATGAATAATTTAATATAGAAGTTGTTGTACTTGGTATAAGTTAAAAGCAGGACAAGTTTGAATGATTTCTATGCATAATTAGCGAATCATATAAAAGTTTAAATGTAACTACTTTTCCTTAACTTTTTTTACAAAAATTATAAATGCAATTTGTTTATTAGCATGTAGAGAATAAACAGTTGACGTTTCAATATAATATATTGAAAAATAATGATATTATATGAAAAGAAATGAATAAATTTAATTTTATAAAATAATTGCCAAAAAATGATCAGAAGTCCTAAATATAAAAAAAAAAGATATAAAAAGTACTGAACACATTTTTAATATATTAAGATTATTTATAAAATTCATTTAATATGCTTAACAATTAAGAGATAACATTTGAGATAAATTTGGCTAAGTAGTAGTAAAATTAGTTTTAAAAATATAATTTTAAGGAAATCACAAAAATGAAGAACAATTTTCAAAAATTTAAACCATATATAATTTTTGAAATAATTTACTTACAGTCTCTTTTAGACATAATGAGAATAAATATTTTTATTTAAATATTTTTATAATAATGATGCTTTAAAAAAAGAAAGATGATATATCATCTAATGAACAAAAAGCTATAATGGCACTGTGCATCTGTTGAGATGCCATGAGGCAAAAAATCCAAGATCATCTTCTCATTTCTTTATCAGCTGTATATACCTTGAACATTTTAAAATTTCTTCTTAAATGATACAATACGCTTTATTTTTTTATATCTAAATTGAGAGTGATAGCTGAAAACAAACAAAAAAAATTAACAAACATTTTTTTTGTTTTTAATAAGTTGTGGAATAAATTTGTACAAATTAATATTAAATTATATTTTAAAAAGCATGTAGATGTTTAAAAAATGTATAAATATACCTATTTAAATAGGTAATCAGTGATTTAACTAGTTGAGCTGCACCATACCGAAGCCAAACTGCTGCACTTGTTCATCTTACTGTCACCTTGTTTCCATCACTCTCAAGTCTTGGTTTTATAAGTTTCAAACATTTATTGTGATTAAGTGATTTTACTTGTTAGTTTAAACCTGGTGTATTGTGATGGGTGAGAGTTTAAATAGATCTAGATCCATTAAGAGCATGAAGTAACTAAAGCCATTGAGTCTCTTAATATAGCAGTACCATGTTACAGTTATGTATAACAAGAACTCTTTGCCAGATCTGTAGTTTTGTATTTCCTCTTCTCTAACTTCCTGCAGACTGTTGAAACATAAATTGAATTTGAACTAGATTTACATTGTTTGTAAATGTATAAATGATTATTTATAATTGATTACAAAATATATGAATAATATAATAGACATTCTAATCTCTAGATCTAACTAGACAGATTATGAAAATATAAATAATTCAATTAGGTCTAGACATTTAGATCAATGAATCTAAAAGTATTATCACTAGACTTTATTAGATTAGTACTTACCTAAATATATACTGAGCTGCAAAGTGTAAACCTAAATATATACTGAGCTGCAAAGTGTAAACATCATGATCTAAATCTGTTGTAAACATTCAATCGTAATGTAGATCTAGATCTACTGATCTAGACTCAATCCTTTCTTTATTATTTGCGGACCATGTTGCATGCGTCAGTGCTTCTGTAGCTAGATCTACACTTCTTTTTATATGTGAGATATTATATTTTGTTTTAAACACTTTAGAAGATTTAAATCATTGTACATCTACACAAAGTTTAGCTCTGACACAAACCAAGCGTTGAATTGTTTACAGTTACTCTACCGTAAGTACAGTCTACAAATAGCCCACCAATCAGTGCTTTTAACACAGTACTTACAAGCGCTACAGGCTAATAGAATTGAATGTTGGATAGCAAGATAGGTCATTACAAATTCCCAGGTCTATAATAGAAAATTCATCAGGAAATCAAAATAACTTGACAAAGTCTGATTTTTTAAAATTTGTATTAAAATGAGGTATTCCATTGGCTGAACAAAAATAGATTAACCTTGTAGGGAAACAAAATGGCTACACAGTGATATATATATATATAATACTCTAGGAGGAAACATTGCGCTTTTCTAATAATTATAAAAGAGCCAGCCTTACACACATGACAAAAAAATCATAATAAAAATAATAAAGCACTTGGAGAGCGTATGAATGACATTTTCATGCACAGAAATGGCGAAGCTACTAAAATTAGGTCAAAACAAAAAAGCTACATTTTTCACCTTCCCCCCTAAATTGTAGAGAGACCTAAACATAAACTAATTAGGTGAGGTAGTTGTGTTGTTGTTTTTTTCAAGTAAAAAAAAATATTTAAACTAGATTAGATTTGATCATTTAAATTTC
Organism: Biomphalaria sudanica; assembly: GCA_036873155.1. Taxonomy (NCBI): domain Eukaryota; kingdom Metazoa; phylum Mollusca; class Gastropoda; family Planorbidae; genus Biomphalaria; species Biomphalaria sudanica. The sequence goes on from JAZGLO010001033.1 coordinate 1,096,692, forward strand.
TTGCAGGTTTATAAAAGAAGTCAAGATTTTGAACAAAAAAGAATAGACTTCTTCAAAAAAATATTTTTCCAATTACATGCATGTTTAGATTTATCAGTAGAATCACGGTAAGTGTTCAACCTCAGTTCTTAAAATTTCATTGTTTTTTGTGTGTGTGTGTGTAGTTTAAAATTAAATATGTGACTGTCTTAGTAATATTTTTATATAGAGATGCAGTCCAAAAGTTTCCATGAGATAGGCTTTTTATTTCTCTGATTTTTATTATTATAATTATAGTATTATAAATAAGTTGTTGTTTTTTCTTATGCTGTTATTTTATTATGAATAAAGTTTCTTTGATTAATACAATATACTTATATTTAAAACTTACTTAGCCAAATAAAGCAAGGTATTATTCTTTAAGGTGCACTGATCCTGCTTTTCTTTTGATTGCTTTTATAAAGCACATCTTCATGCTTATCACATGAGTGTTTGGTCCAATTTCTCTTTCATGGACATGTGGGACAGTTTGTAGGCACTCAACATACACAACTCACAACTGTTTGCAGGAAAGAGATTCAGCAGATAAATCATCATGTGAATGCAATAAAAGGCTGCACTTGTCAATTGCTTAATTAGTAAATCTTAATCTTTCTTTTTTTCTAATGGTTTACAATAATAATTTTTTATTATTATCAAAGTTACATGACTCCTTGTCTTATTCAGTTTCAGTCAGATATACACCAATTTACATTCCACTATTGGTAACGTAGACCCCAATAAAGACTTGAAGTGGTGGTCATCAACACATGGTGTGGACATGGGCATGAACTGGCCAGCATTTGAGGTCAGTAATCAACTAGTTTTTTTTAGAGCATCTAGCGCTTTTGTTCAAGAATGTATATAGCACTGCCATCAAACATGGGGTCAAGGCAATGCCAGGACCTAACAGACATAAAACAAAGCTTAAAAGGCAATCTAATGTAAATGTGTGTTGAGCAGGTACAAGTTCATGCTCTTCTTGTACTTACTGAAGCATCTGTTTTGTCTGAGCTTATTTGGGAATGAGTTTTAAACTTTTGGTCCATGTCTTGTGGGAAAAGTGCCATGAGTCCAAGTAAAAATTCAAGAGCATTCTTGAAACTACTTAAACTGTTCTTAAAGCGAAGGAAGATCTATGGCTTGTTAGTTTCACTTGTTCTTAATATAACTTGCTAGCCCTATGCTCCTGCAGAAAACTCAAGAGAACAATAGCAGGTAGAGTTCAAACATGGTCTTTAAGCCATACTATGTCAATGCACAATTATTATCTATCCTTAAAAGACATATTTTTTTTATATGTAATATATATGTTATTGGCTTAATGTGAAATGCAGGCATTCTATAGAATGTCAGGCATTTTTAGGCAAAGTACCAAATGATTCTCCATTTCCAACTTTGACATTCTATTGAATGACTAGTTCTGCATCAGACTAAGTGTTTTTAGATATTTATAAATCAAATACAAATGAGTGAAAAAAATACAAATAAACAACAGGATTTTCTAAGACTAAAAATACCTTCATGTTTTTATACCCAGTGCAATTTCAATTTAAAAAATCAAATAATTTTGTTTAATCTACAACGGTGTTTTTAAATAGTAATGTGCATTAGTAAATATTAAACTATTTAGTCTCTTCTAAGAAGACTAAAATGATAAATTAAAGATGCCGAAATGTTAAGTGAGCAAAGCTGTCTAAACCTAACAGCAAAAGAGAATCAAAATAATTCAAAAACTTTTTAATGCTGCTCTTATTTAAAAATATTTTTGTTAGATTCTTCTTAAATACATATGCAAAAAAATATAATAATAATGTTTTAATCAGTTGTCTTAACTTACATAATGAAAGGATAATTTTTTTTTATGTGTTTTATAAAACAAAGAAGTCTGCATATTCTATTTGTATGAATTTTTATTGCATTTCCAGCTTTTCCTTTGTTCTTATAAAGTATCTTATGTTGAGAAAAAAAAACGTTGTGAGACCCACTTACCAGACACGTTCAAACCCATAGGAGGACAAAGAGATAAAAACCTCAACAAGGAGGACAGAAAATTAAAAACAAGACAAAGTGAATGTTAAAACTAGGCTTACAAAGTATTTAATGAAAAATGTTAGTAAGTCCTAGGCTGTAAAATTAATTATTATGTTCACAAGCACTTTTTGTTTCAGTAGCGAAATATGTGTCAATAGTTCAGACACAAAATGAATTGCATTGAAGCCTTGTTAAACATGACAAATGAACTAGTGTTTTTCATAACAAAACATGTTATCAGCTTTGTCAGTATCTATTCTAGTGGTTCCTTCTTAGAAGTCATATTGGCCTTGATTACGAAATAGACCTATTTTCTTTCACCTTTAATACAAAACAATATGAATCATCTTTTGTGTCAACTTTTTACGTTGTACAATTAAGTTGTACAAACCATGCACACTTAGACAGTCGTGATTAAACAAATTCCACACTTTAAAGAACGAAACTAATTTATTTAGAGTACTTGCGAATAGAAATATTATTCCGAAAAATGTATATTATTAATAAAATACTTAAAATCATCATTTAACAATATAACTAAAGCAGTTGTAATCATTCAGTACAATGCCTAGGCAAAGTAGGAAATGGAGAAATAATTTCTCACTTTGTCTGGTTGTTTTGGGCATTATATAGAATGAATGACTAATAGCATTTAATTATTTTATAAAGAACATATATTTATGCTCTTCACTGTAACTTCACAATTCTTGTTTCAGGAGTACTCCCCTGAGCTACAGTCTATATCAAAGAGAGCTAAATCTAATTTGGGCTCAGCTGATGGAGGCATTATGATAACCAGCATCAAACACTCCAGAGAGGACAGTTATGGCAGCTATTCTGAACAGCCAAGTGCTCCCCCACCACAGCAGCAACAACAGCAACCTCAGAACTACAAGACCCAGTCATCCACAAACTCGTATGCATCTGCACCGCGCAATGACATGGACAGGTATGTACTGAGGTCAATCTGCCAACTAGTGTCTCAAGTAATCTACTCCTGGCGGGTTCTCACACTGTTGTCTTACCCCCTCTGAACTGTTGTTATGTGTCCTTGTGTCCAGCTAAGAAAATGTTCATTTCATGACACACAGTCTGTTCACTCCAAATGTTGTTTTTTTCCTTTGGCGTGTAATTTCATGTTTCTTTTTTAAATAATACTGCTGTATTTAGGCTTTTGTTTATTTGCAATGCTAGAATATAAAAACAATTAGGTATCTAGGAACAAAAAGTAGGAATTAATGTTCTAGATCACACAAAACCATTAAACTTAAAAATGTATGTTTTTTGCAGATAATTATTTTCTCACATCACATTAAAAAAAAAAAAAAAAAAAACTAAGGCCAATATTTTGGACTAAAATTATTTTATACTGTCATATATTGAAGATTTAAAACAAAAATAGTTGAAAATATTGGATTGTAGTAAGTCTTTTCCCCACTCCCTAATTCTTTGAAATGATTTTTTCAATAGCATAGTTTGAATAAATTTATTGTGTTAATCATTTTATAATAATTTTTTTTTTGGCCAAGATTTTATGTGACAGACTTTGCTAGTCCAGTGCCTAGAGAGTTTGTATGTGTGTGGACATTGAAGTCCATGCTGTAAGTCTTTAGCTCTCCCAGCTTATCCCATGGTCTTCACTTGTTTTGTTTTTTTCTCTGCAACCTTCCGAAACCCCTGACCTGTCCAGCATTTCATCTGTTCTGGTCAGTTAAATATTGGCATTGACCTTTGGGGGGACTGAAACATCTTTTCATCCCTCAGTCACAACTCTCCAGGTTTGTTCCACATCTGCTATTACAAAGCAGAACTCAACTTTTTGCATAAGTTGCTGAAATCAAGTCAATTTTGGTTTTAGTTTCTATGTTTTAACTTTGCATGGCCATAAAATCTGGAATTAGAAATAACATTTTGACCACTTTCCAAAAAACCTTTGTTGATTAATTGTTATGATTGTGTTACCCTTTGCCCATGTTTCAATGATTCTTTATTTGGTATGTCAAAATACTTGCCCCCCCCCCCCCCCCAGCCCATTACCTCTATCCATTTCAGTTTGTTTACTTCTTGCACCTGTTTTCATAAGTCTATTTTTTAATTTGTTATGTTATTTTCAGCTGTTTGCTATGCTCTATCTGACGTGCCTCTAAGGATGGGACGTCATTGTATTTTCTTCTGCAGATTTCATTGTAATATTATTTTGTTTACTACTTCTCCTGCAGTTCTGTATTTAGTGTTGACTCTTTAAATCCATTTGGGGAATATGATTCTGAGGAGGAAGAAGAAGAGAAAGGGGAGTTTGTGGAAGAGGTAAAGCTTGTGGTTGAGGAGAAGAGCCATGATGACAAATTGAAGAATGGTTCAAGTCTGGAGGAAGACCCTCCTCTGAAGCCCCCTAGGAGTTTGGAAAGTCACAAAGAACTTGTCACAGAGACTCGTATCCCACCAGTTCCAAGAGCCAGAGACTCTATCAAAAAGTAAATTCCATTCTCCTGCATTGCCTGCATGTCCAGATAAGCTGTCCACTTATGTTTCATCTTCATGGAAATTTCAATTGTTTTTGGCTAACTGATCATACTAGAGGATTGCTTCTTTGAAGAATTTATTTTTTATTTGGCTTGTGCATGCCCTTTTCAGTTTGTTTTGTTAACTTCTTTTTCTGTTTCTTAAAGTTTTGGCTGTTTGTTAACATTTTTGGCTGTTAATTTTGTTGATTGTTTAATTTGTCTGTTTGTTATGTGTTTGTTTTTTTAACACCCTTAGGCTGAATATGTCAATTTCTGCACTCTTTAAGTTTTTCTGTGTTTTTATCAATTAGAACTAATAGTGTTAATATTTGCAAAAAAATCTTTTTTTGAAATTATATATCCATATTTTAGGTCTACTCTGATTCTTACCTTTATTGACCCTTTTTATTTCAATAAATTTTAACAATACTTTTAGACAATAGTATTTCTTTTATTTCAGCACATATAAGTTGCTTCTAACAAGTTGTGAAGTTCAACTTTTGTTACCACAGCATGATTGTCAAGTTGTGCTAAAGATGTGCTCCCCCCCCCCCCCTCCTAATGGGCTTCATCGAAAAGACCTTTTTATAACCTATTGCATTCCACAGTACACATTTTTTTAATAAGATTATGGCTTTCAATGTGCTAGGTACCACATTTTTGTTATGTTGTGTGTTTATATGTTTAAAGAATAATCTCAAGTATAATAATTCAATGTTTTGTTTAAGAGGAGGTACTCTTGTTTCATTATAATTTTGAAGTTTTTACCACTAAATAATGAACAAATAATTACCAATGGTTCTTAGGTAGTAAACAATATCTTGTCAGCTGGATGAAGGTGTTCAAGATAAATACATGTACATCTAGTTAAGAAACAATAAGCTATCACATGGCACTTTGTTTTTTTACTGATTGTGCAATAAGTTTCAATGTTCAGAAACACAAATGGCCAAGAAAATGTCTGTTTCCTTTTCTTGATAGACATTTGCAGTTCTAGAACAAGAGAAAGTGAGAATGAATCCTAAAATGAGATTGAAGATCTGTATATGATGGCATGGATTCACTTAGTTCACTTAGTTATCAGTCAAGATACCTTAATACTACTTTGATTTATATAAGTGATTTATGTTTGATGTGAATATTTTTAGTAATCACAGATTACTAGATATTGCTTTCCAGGATTGGTAGGAGTCACTTCATTTTGTTCATTGTTGTTATTATTTCATTGGATTTAGTTTGAAAACTCTTATTGGATCAAACACTGTTTCTTCAGTGAGTTACAACATTGGCACCTCCAAACCTGCAGATGTTATGTTACTTTGAGAGAGGGAAACTTCTAAAGGATAGTATTGACTGTCAAATAAAATCATGACAGCTGATAAATTTGTCATACAAGTGTGTCTGTGATGCTCTTAATGCTAAGTACTCATCAAGAGACATCAAATACATGCACACAGTCAGGAAAGAATTGCTGTAAATAAACATTTTGATCAGACAGTACGGTTCTGTAGAATTTGATTGTTCAAGTTCAAACCATCTCATGTTGTCAATTAATCATTATTATAATAAGATGATTACAACTGTTTGATATGTTATAATTGGTGTTTTCTGTGTGCTCTGGTATGCTGCCTTGGATCATTGCTCTTTCATTTTCATGTTGCTTTTCTTGTTATTTGAAACTCAATATTGTGCTTACAGAGACATTGCTAATTGAGTCTCTTTCTATTCCAATGTTATTTTGTTATCTATTTCATGCTGACCTCCTGCATCATTTTGTCCTCCATTAGCATGGTGACCTTGAACTAATTTCTCCTTAACACACTTTTTTTTGACAGCACAGTTTCACAGTTCAACACATGCATGTTCTTTTGACTCAAATAGTTTTGATGTAACCTTTGAACCTGAGACTAAATTGACGACCTCATGTTGTTCTTTTTTAATATCCTTCTAAATTAATAATTGTCAATGTATTCAAAACATTTCTGTTTTAACTTGTAGGTCCTGGTTTTGTTTATTAACTGTTTCTACAAACATTTCTCTCAATGTTTAACTTGTAGGTCCTAGTTTGGTTTCTCTAGCAGAGTACAGGTTCAGTAGGTTCAAGCATGGCAGTCATTTTTTGTAAAATAAGTTTAAATTTGGACTATGTCAATGCATACATGTTTTTTTTTAGTGCTTCAAACTTATTATATTATTGATTGATAAATATTCTTATGTCAGGCTTTATGGAATTATGTAGTTCTGCATTAGACTATCAATCAATCCAATTGTTAGCATCTAATTTTAAGTTGTGCACATTTTGTTGTCTTAGGATATTCATATTATTTACTTTAGCATATGTTGTTTGTTTGTTTACATGACTTAGTTCTAGAACAGATTTCTGTTGGGGATAAGTTTTCATTCAACTTAAGAACATTTTTTTTTTTACTAATATATATTAAAACCTAATATGAGGGGCTGTGTGTGTATCACTGTGAGCATATGTAAAATGTTTATAATTGTTTATTTCAGCAGAGCAAGATCTGAGTCTCCAGATGGAGAGAATCCCTTTGGGGATGGAGATATGTATGATGAGAATGAGGAGGGAGAGGAGCCTCCTAGCGCAGGCTGGATGGTGCGTGCTCTCTATGACTATGTCAGGGCTGAAGATGATGAGTTAGAGTTCAAAGCTGGTGAGTTTAATTGAATGAAGTCAACTTATTAATTTTTATGTTAGTTACATTGAACTTCTCTAGGTGCATTATCTTTTATATTCTCATCATTTTAAGCTGAACTGAAAAGTTGTGAATAAGTTTCTGTATTCTGTTGCAATTTTTTCAATATAGTGTCAGCTTAATTACAAGCAGTAAGGTCTCCATATTAGCTTGTATTCAGTAATTCACAGGCATTAATGTCTTAGCCTTATTATTGACTTATTTTCAACTTGAAACATAGTGTTTATTTGTAGCAGCATGTTTTGGCGATACTTTTTGGGGCCCTGGTCATTTTGACACTAAGTGTTTTAGATACATTTTATACATTCATTTTATTTCGCCTTTATAAGAATGATACACAGTATTTTTTTGGATGTTTGTTTGTGTTTTCAACAGAAAGAAGTATTAGTTGATCTATTTTATACAGATACTGGTATTCTTATTTATTAGTACTATGGGCTGTTATATTATGTTCTTACTATTTTAATCCTAGGCGGGGAGAATGTGGTGAAATAGTTGATACTTGTTTATGTTTGTGTAACGTCATGTGAATGTGTTCACAACATTGATTTAGTGTGTCAATTGTTTAAGTATCTTTCATCAGTTCATTTCTTAATAAGCCTAGTTTTAGGTTTCTCTACAGTGTTGCTTTGATTCTTGTTACATAAAGAATCATTAGTTTTTAAATAAATTATCTTGGTTCTTTTATACAGGAAATGGATTAATATTTTGTTGTTAATTTGCAGTTTTTATTATAATGAATATGATTATGTTTTGTACATTTCAATCATTGCTCCTGTTTGTCTCTTCAGGTGATGTGTTTCTTCAGGTGGCTTTAGAAGATGAAATGGGTTGGTGCAGAGGAAAGAAAGGAGAGGACATTGGTTTCTACCCAAAGAATTACGTGGAGAGAATATAGAACAACATTGGCTCTCACTAAGAGGATTCATGTGAACTACTGGTGGATCAAACAGAGCAATGAGCAGTTTGGATTTTTCAAAGAAACATTTCACTAATTGTACAAGTTAATTTCCTCTGGAACAGATCTTGTTGGTTGTAACCCTCCCCCCTCCATTCACTAATCACCTCCAATGTTTTATCATTCACCTACCTATTTATAAATACACTCATGGGTTTTCAAACAGTTAGTCACTACTTGTGTACGAAAGTGTTGCCTTTTAAGTTAACTTGTGCAGACACTAAAAGGTTGGACCAGGTAGTGGTAAGTTTAAAAAGAATAATAACTGTGTTTGCAATTTAGAGCTTAGGTTAGCTTAGGTCTGTATATGTGTGACTTGGTGAAAGTTTGGTCTGTTTTTGGTTAGCTGACTAAGATTGAAGGAGGTCCAAGAAAATGTCTAAGAAATGTATTATGTTGTCAAGTATTATATATGGCAATCAAGTATTGACTTGTGTAAATGGACCTTGGAATAGGTAATGTACTATATTGCTGTATTATAAAATATTTTTTTAAAGAATGTTTGTAAAAGACATTGTGTTACTCCCCTTATATGTGGCTTTCATGCAATACAGAAGCGTGAAAATGCTTTTGTTTCTAAGCCTTTAGCAAGCCTTTATTTTTCCACTTCATTCAAGTCTCAGCCTTATCATCCCTGTACATGTGGGTCTCATGCTGAGCAGTGGACTTCATTTGATGCAAGAACTATATCCAAATATTTTCTCATTCTTCACCTGTTACTTATTACAAACTGTCTGAGGGCGGCAGACTTAATGTTTCTTGCGAGCATCACTAGTTAAATCTTCTTGTGGACGAGAAGAACTTGTGCATGACCTTGGAGCCTTCCTAACATTCCAACAAATAGTTTCTTTGAACATAAACATGTCTCAATGTCCAAGACCAGCCTTTTTTTTTCCACTTACCCAAGCTATTGAAGACTCCATATGCATCCTAAAACTGCTGGGATTTGTGAATCTCTGTTATAAACTAATCTTCATCTTTATAGGTATGCTAGTTTCAAAAGTTAAGAACCAAGGAAGCAATAGAATTTACTTACAGCAAAATAAATCTCATTCTTACTAATTGTATAAATGTGATATAGTTTTCAGGGAAAATAGAAAATACTTTTAATAGCAGAGGATCTTATAATGTTTGTTAAAAAAAAAAATATATCTTTCTATTTCAGTAGCTAACAGACTGATGTCACATTAGCCAGCATAAATATAAACTGTTTGAATTATACATCTTATTAACATTTTCTTGTGTCACAATGACTCTGTTTTGGAAACCAATTTACTTTAATGACTTAGCAATAGCTGAACTTGAGGAATGAATTATTTAATGCTATAACCTTGTTGTGCTTTGAATGCTAATTGAATCATTGTTCAGGGTTGGAGATCAGTGCAGGTGTTTACACAGCTCTAGTATGAGAGAGTTATCAATGAAAACTGTGATTGCAGTGTTACACCTTTCACTGAGCTCTTGGTTGTTTGATTTGTCCTATCATTATTATCCCTTGACCTCAAAATGCATCAATAACTTTCTGGTACAATGGGTGATAATCATGGAAGAAAGAAGAAATTATTTCACCTCCCTTTGCTTTTTTTCTGTTGTCTGTATTCCCTTTTTTTTTTCTTTGAAAGCCATTCACCTTAACCGCTCCCACACCCCCTCTATAAAATCCTAAAAAGTTCATTGTGATGTGGGAAAGTTGTTACATTGTAAAAAAAAATAGCTAATTCTCCGCCATCTTATCTTTCCTTAATGGACTGTGTTCCCAGAGTATCAGATGTATTCATAATATAGCATCAAGGAATGAATGACAAAATGGTTATTTATTATATATATATATATAAATATACAAAATGTATACATTTAATATTTATACTACATCTATATAATTATATATACATTTATACAAGTTGTTTATTTGTCCATAGAGTTATGTACAACTAACATTGAGTGTTTATTGCTACTAATTTAATGATTAAAAACATTAATTGTCTCTGTAGTTAGCAGTAATGTAATAGGTGGATATTTATTGACTATAACAAATATATTTTTGTATATTATTATCCAGTGTAAAAAAAATGTTTTCTTCAACTGGAAAGAAGAATTATCTTTTTGCTTCTGAATCTGGATTGTACATTGGAGTAGCTCGGGTAGCTTATACTGTTAATGAGTTTTGAAATGGCTCATGATCCCACATCCTTCAGTTGTCATGTAGGAAATAGTTATTTCTTTGAGAACTGACTCCTTCTTGACTGGTGTGGTGGAACTGAGAGACATTTGGATCATCTTAGGCTGTGATGGGAAGTTGTGTGTGTGTCCGTGTGGTATGTTGGGTCGCTTCTTGCCCTTAGCCCTGTAGTTTCTTGAGGTTTCATTACTAAAAGCATCAGTTCTTTAGAGCAGTTTCAGATACATATGTGTTTGAATGCATACAACAAAAGTAGTCATTACATTATTCATTTTTAACCTTATCTGTTTTCTTTACAATAAAGTGGTGTGCCAGGTTGGTTTCTTATTTCACCACTTGTTCAACATTTATCACTGTCACTTTTGTTTGGTCAAATTGATTTGAATTGGCAATAGTTTATTTGTGTGTGGATGTCATTGTTACTGTTACTTCATTTTTTTCATATAAATATTTTATATGGATTAAGAGATTGTATTGTATTCTACAATTTGACACTTGGCTTCTATCCTGATTAGAGTTTTTTTTTTTTTTTTCTTTCTGGCCATTATTTGTCTCTGTGTTATAGACTAGCCATTACATGTATTCATCTTCAGTAATAGAAGATTAGGTGGCTGAGTGGCTTTGAGCAAGGTATTCTCTCCAAAGGTCCTGGGTTGAATTACTGTTGTATTAATTGTATAATTTTCCTAAATCTGTTCAGCTGTTTGGTCTTTTGGTCAGGAAATCTTAATGTCAACTCAAAGACATTGTGCTGAAGACTCAGCCTCAGATCTGGGTGAAGAAGTTTTGTGTGACATTGTTAGTCGTCTATAACATTAGATAGTAAGAAATGATTTGTTTGACTCTCAAGCAAAGAATCATGAATAGAAACCATATGTTCTGAAATAACCCAACCCTCTTCTGTGCATGTATTCACTGACTGTATCCCAGACTTCAAGTTCCAATTTATATTTATGTTTCTATATTTATGTTATTAATTTATTTCCATCGCATTCTCCTCTTTCAACGTGTATCAAGTTACATGAATAGTCCACCCCAACTAAGATTGACCTATGAACCACACACCAAGTTAGGTTCCTTAGTGGCTCAACTGGAACTAACATCTGCAACTTCATTCTTGGGGGGGGGGGCAATGCATTTGGATGTTGTTTGCTTATTTCCTTTTGGTTCATGTTTGTTTTGTTTAAGTTAAGATTTCTTATTGTATGATCTTATGTTGATTTTTGTTTTGTTTTAAATCAATATATTCATTGATTTCATTGTATAAACTAATGGCAAAGTTTATCCAGAGAAATTAAAATCATTCTGATGTTTTTACACTAGCTTGCCATTGTTAAGTAAAGTCTAGTTACTTGTGCTATACATGGATGATAATAAAAAATGACTTCATTTCAACCCTACTCTTAAGAAACTGACTAGTGTGTTAGGTGTTTTTTAAAAAATACAAAGGGGAAAAATTATAAACGCCTTGCAAAGAATATTTTTAGCCCTATCTGAAAACAATATATATTTAGGAAGTCAATGTGGTTGACTTGATGCTCTCCTTGGAACTAGTGAGATTGGTTTGACAGAAGGGTGTAAAAAAGTACAATATTTTGGGGGCCGTGAATGGTAAAGACCCCCATTCCTGGTTATAATTTGTAGAGAAAATTGAAAGAATCCCACTATTATCTATTGTGTGCAGGCCTATTTGTGGCTTGTGGTGTAATGTACTTAATGACATCTTCAGACTTGCTTTCATAGTTTTATGGAGCCAGTTGAGCTCTGGCAAGAAATTGTTGTAAAATAATTTGGGATTGGACTTTTATTAGGCAGCTGCTAAAGAGACTCCTCAAAAAGTGACGTGTCTTGTCAAAAGGACCAAGTTAAAACAAAGGGACAATGTTGTTGTTTTTTTTTCTAATAACAGTAAGGACCTCACATTTGTTGTAGACCAATAACTTTCTCCGACCTGACAATTGTAGGCCATTAACTTTTCTCCATTTTCATTCCATTAACGGACTTTTTAATTATCTTTTTGCTAATAAATTAATTTCACAAAGCTTGATATTGTTACTTGGAATTTATGGAAAAGTCAAGACATGGTCATAGCAAGCAGTATCACAGTAGGCGTAGCTGTTAGAACTTGACTGACAAAAATTACGCTACATAACTCTTTAACAATAGTTCACTGTTGGTCTTGCATTATGCTTAGATGTTTAGAAATTCGGTCTATCAACTGCTCTTATGGTGAAGTACCAGAAAGCAGAGACTCAACTGTCAATGAAAATAATTTGTTTCTTTCCTCCTTTTATCACACAGCCTTCCCTGCCCCCCTTCATGTCAAAGGTTACTGCGCCATACTCTCTCCAGCTGTTGACTAAACACTGCAGTGCTATTTTGGGTTGGAGATTAATGACACTGGACAAAATGACTATAAAAAGACCATCCACCATAAACAAATGGCTTTTCTGTTGTGTAAACCACACTCCTTTTTTTTTTTAGGATCTCTGGGAAACTTGGTCAAAATTGTCTTAGTCTTGAATTACATTTTATTTCACATTTCTGAAAATTCATGGAGTTGTAGCTGGTAAAATAGAATCTACAAGGCCCTTTTTTTTATAATGAAAAGGAATTTCAAACAAATTGAAGCTGTGTGATATAAATCTTTGAACTGCTGCATTCAAACTTCATGTGATAGAATATCAGTGAGTGTTTTTGTAGAAGACCATTGGAACTAACTACACAAATATTCTTGATTTGGTGTTGAACTGTTGGAGATAGACTAAGTTTGAATGCAATGAAGTTTCCAAAAATGTTTACCATGTATTCTATTCTTAAACTTTGGGAAAATGTTTTGTTCTTGCTCCAAGTGTGTTTGTTTATTTAAATGACTATGTTTTATTTCTTATGTAAGGAATTTCTTTACAAAGTTATACTTGACAATACATTGAAGTTTATTTGTAACTTTATATTGTGTTCTGTATAATTTCAACAGTTCAAAGTCTACACATAAAACTAAATGTTATTTTCTTCCATCGTCTAACAAGGTTGAAACAACTCCATTGTTTTATTTTAACGCCTCGTCTTGACTTTATTCTCATCCCAATCATCAAACTAACTTGTTACGCCCCTAAAATGGGTCTCATCTACATCATTATCAACATTCTTTATCAACATAATTACTCTCTTTAAGTTATTTTGTGTCCGTAGTTTTATCATGATGTAACTGCTTCTCAAGTGAGATGGTCTAGACTAGTGGGCAGTAGCATTTATCTACCTTTGTATGATCTATTGTCTGTTTTATGGTTCAGTTTGTCACCCTGCAAGTTGTCATTCTGTAATCCTATCTACAGGTACAATACATTTGGTTATTTGTACAGAACTAAGTCTTGCTTTTCATTATTTAACTAACTCATTGCTTGTTCTTGTTAATGTTTGACTGTAGACAATTTGTGCAGGAGGAAACTTCTAGTTATTTTCAAATGAAAACAATGACAGAGTCAACTCTTTATTTTAAAAACAAATGACCTTAATCCGGGATTTCAAACTGCAGCTACAGAATCCTGGAAATAAAAAGTGAAACATTTTAGACAGGCTCCATAGCTGTGTTTTGTTTGGACTTACAACTGTCACTCTGCATACAACTCAGAACTATTTTCACATCAGACAACAGATGTACATGTGGACTGACTTTCATTCCACACCTTTTTTTTTTTGTTTTTGTTTTGCCAAAGAAAACTTCTAATACATATATTGACGCATAAAAAAAGTGTGAAGTGCCCCCATTCTGTTAGAGCCCCAGACTAGAATCCTCTCCTCCCTCCCTTTTTTGGCGGCGAGCCTGGCAAAACACTGCGAGTTGTTACTGGTTCAGTCACAGGTCTGTGTACACTGCGAGTTGTTACTGGATCAGCCACAGATCTTTGTGTACGCTGCGAGTTGTTACTGGTTCAGTCATAGGTCTGTGTACACTGCGAGTTGTTACTGGATCAGCCACAGATCTTTGTGTATGCTGCGAGTTGTTACTGGTTCAGTCACAGGTCTGTGTACACTGCGAGTTGTTACTGGATCAGCCACAGAAATTTGTGTACGCTGCGAGTTGTTACTGGTTCAGTCATAGGTCTGTGTGTACGATACGAGTTGTTAATGGTTAAAACAAAAATTGTTTACCTGATCATAAACTTGCTTTTGGTAAAATGACTCACTTTTATTTCTGTAAGAGACACGTGACTTTAAAAAATGGCCACGGAAGGTTACTCACCTTGACGCTCTGACACACAGGGCAACATTGTCCTGGGGGAGTTGTGTAACTTTTACAGTTCGGGAGGGCACAGTCTTGGACGCCACATGTTAGATGTCCAATATGGCAAGTGCAAAACTCACATGGTGTCGCTTTAAAGGTGTAGCCGTCCTAAGAGAAGCATAGCATATATTAAATAATAGTTGAGTTCTGTCATTAGTGATGAGTCAAATTGTTCTCTTCAGAGGCCAATAATTATAATAGAAGATGCATCCTCTGTTTGGAACCTCTCAAGAAAACATGGAAGAAACTAGAACAGAAACAAAATAAAGCAGTGAGATTTATGACAGACGAATATTCAGATTTGATTAGAGTAACACTTTTAATAAAATCACTAAATTTATAGACCGATCAGAAAAGAAGACTTAAAAGCAGTGGCGTCACTAGGGGGATGCGGTCGGCACCGGGTAATACCCGCTAAGGGGGCGGGGGGGTGACACCCAAGTGAAAAAAATGCACTTTTGGAATAATCGACAATTTTTAAAAAAAGTAGTCAGTGGCTAAATGTTGGAACATATTATTCAAAATTGATAAATATACATTTTTAAAAATATTTCGGCTAAACATATTTCTAATTTTTTAATGAAATTGTACCAATAGTCCAAAACGTTACAAAATCTTACTTTCATCTGTATATAAGCTGCATGTATATAAAGACTGCTTTAATTTTAAAAAAATGTTTTTATCGAATCTATTGAAATAGCTAGCATCGTAATATCAAAATGTCAACTAATAGTCACTGTTTAACAAAGGACGACATTCTTCAGGCATAAAATATTATTGAAATCTCACATGTGAGAGATTATGTAATTTCAGAAGTTAAATGTCAAAGAAAATCTAGCCAAGATGAAGGAAATGTTACAATGAATCAGTTGAATGGTATAGAATTCAATATTTCAGGGGATAAGTTTCTTATCGTCGTGTGCCAATTTTACGTGGATTGCGCAGAAAATCATCCCGAGCAAAAGGAAAAGTAGGCCAGTTGTTAAAAGAAGGTTTCTGATGCCTCCTATCGGGGACGATTTTGTCATTTAATAGCAAGCGATTGTATGTTGTTGTTGTTTTTTTCAACTATTTTCAACTAATTCTATAGCAATGAAATAGAAATGAGTCACTTAAGTGGTGGAAATAAAAGTCCGAAATTGAAACATCAAATGACGTCAGAAAACTAGTCATCAGGACAATTGGAAAACAAGAACATCGGCTACAAATACATTTCACAAAGAAGTCGTTGCTATGATTGGTGTAAAGAAGACAAATAATGGAAGGATATATTGCACGGATTGTTTCTATAAAATCAGAATATTTGACATTTCCTGACAATATTAAGGACAAGTCTTTATTGAATATAGAGTTTCCATAAGAGGATGGACATGTGAACTGAAAATGTATCTATAATGTTGAACAATGTATAAATGTTTTAGAAAACTACGTCAAAGATATACTTAGAAGAGTCATAATGACTATATTATGTTTGAAGGCACACACCTGTTCTAGTACACACTGATCACATTCATAAGTCATCAGATTTTGAGGGAGAACAAGCTAACGAGATCCAAATACTATCTGTATATCTACTTCATGTCTAGAAAAGAGTGAGCTTGAAGTTATGATATGTCGAGATCAGGAATATTAAAAAATGCAGCTTCGATGTATGGAGGCGCGGTGACTGAGTAGCAAAGCTCTTGGCTTCTGAACCGAGGGCTCCGGATTTGAATCCTGGCGAAGAAAGAGAAGAATGGAGTCATTAAGTCCACCCAGCTCTAATGGGTACCCGTCATTAGTTGGCGTAAATAAAGGCGATTGGTCTTTGTGCTGGCCACATGACACCCTCGTTAACCGTGGACCATAGAAACAGATGACATCATCTACCCCATACATCGCAAGTTCTGAAAGGGTTTCGGTGTATTGAGCCAAAAAGGAGTACAGGAAATTTTAAGAACCAACAGAAAAGCTATTTAATAGATGTGTATAACATTCACTTAATCTATGTGGTCAACATTCTTTTTCTGAAAATTCTTCTTGCCTAAAATTTTTGGTACAATTAAAGCCTTTAGAGGCGCAGCTTAAGATCTATTACCAGATTAATTGACACACATTTTAAAGTTGTTTAACAATCAATGAATGAAGTTAATTATAAAATATGTGCATTATGGCTCAACAAACAAACAAAAAACACGATTTTTTTCTTAGGGGTGGGGGGTGACAACCTGAGTTGACCGCGCAGGTGACACCCACCCAAGTGACGCCACTGCTTAAAAGTAAAGTAGTAATTATACATAACATACTGAACCATAACCTTCAAATCGTTCGCTACCTGGTCAAAATTGTCCATTAATAACTTCACTCTATTTTCATTTTCAATCATTCATTCAATATTCAGAGCAAAATAAACGCTTTTACACAAAGTTATTGGTATCAACTTCATAAAGGAGCAATTGTCTTTGTATCTACGTTTCTTGCTAGCGTGTGGCATCAACGTTCGTAGAGAGATTGCACACATTCATGTCATTAAAACCTTTATTTAGACTTGTTTAGAACTGTTTTATCCATTGCCAGTTTGTAGTTGTACAGCTTATATATCTGCCTACACTTGAGACAGGGCTTGCTAGTTATCAGTTGTCATGACAACAAGACTCCCTAAATGAAATGAATGTTTGTTTTGTGCAACACTGTCAGTTCTCTTTGCCAAAAGTTTGTTTTAAAAACCTCTTCTACATGCTAGATTCAATCCAACTTTAGGAAATGTTGAACGTGATGTCGACTTTTGTGTCTCTCTTCTACATGCTAGATTCAATCCAACTTTAGGAAATGTTGAACGTGATGTCGACTTTTGTCTCTCTTCTACTTGCTAGATTCAATCCAACTTTAGGAAATGTTGAACGTGATGTCGACTTTTGTGTCTCTATTCTACTTGCTAGATTCAATCCAACTTTAGGAAATGTTGAACGTGATGTCGACTTTTGTGTCTCTCTTCTACTTGCTAGATTCAATCCAACTTTAGGAAATGTTGAACGTGATGTCGACTTTTGTGTCTCTCTTCTACTTGCTAGATTCAATTCAACTTTAGGAAATGTTGAACGTGATGTCGACTTTTGTGTCTCTCTTCTACTTGCTAGATTCAATCCAACTTTAGGAAATGTTGAACGTGATGTCGACTTTCGTGTCTCTCTTCTACTTGCTAGATTCAATCCAACTTTAGGAAATGTTGAACGTGATGTCGACTTTTGTGTCTCTCTTCTACTTGCTAGATTCAATCCAACTTAGGAAATGTTGAACGTGATGTCGACTTTTGTGTCTCTCTTCTACTTGCTAGATTCAATCCAACTTTAGGAAATGTTGAACGTGATGTCGACTTTTGTGTCTCTCTTCTACTTGCTAGATTCAATCCAACTTTAGGAAATGTTGAACGTGATGTCGACTTTCGTGTCTCTCTTCTACTTGCTAGATTCAATCCAACTTTAGGAAATGTTGAACGTGATGTCGACTTTTGTGTCTCTCTTCTACTTGCTAGATTCAATCCAACTTTAGGAAATGTTGAACGTGATGTCGACTTTTGTGTCTCTCTTCTACTTGCTAGATTCAATCCAACTTTAGGAAATGTTGAACGTGATGTCGACTTTTGTGTCTCTCTTCTACTTGCTAGATTCAATCCAACTTAGGAAATGTTGAACGTGATGTCGACTTTTGTGTCTCTCTTCTACTTGCTAGATTCAATCCAACTTTAGGAAATGTTGAACGTGATGTCGACTCTTGTGTCTCTCTTCTACTTGCTAGATTCAATCCAACTTTAGGAAATGTTGAACGTGATGTCGACTTTTGTGTCTCTCTTCTACTTGCTAGATTCAATCCAACTTTAGGAAATGTTGAACGTGATGTCGACTTTCGTGTCTCTCTTCTACTTGCTAGATTCAATCCAACTTTAGGAAATGTTGAACGTGATGTCGACTTTCGTGTCTCTCTTCTACTTGCTAGATTCAATCCAACTTTAGGAAATGTTGAACGTGATGTCGACTTTTGTGTCTCTCTTCTACTTGCTAGATTCAATCCAACTTTAGGAAATGTTGAACGTGATGTCGACTTTCGTGTCTCTCTTCTACTTGCTAGATTCAATCCAACTTTAGGAAATGTTGAACGTGATGTCGACTTTTGTGTCTCTCTTCTACTTGCTAGATTCAATCTAACTTTAGGAAATGTTGAACGTGATGTCGACTTTCGTGTCTCTCTTCTACTTGCTAGATTCAATCCAACTTTAGGAAATGTTGAACGTGATGTCGACTTTTGTGTCTCTCTTCTACTTGCTAGATTCAATCCAACTTAGGAAATGTTGAACGTGATGTCGACTTTTGTGTCTCTCTTCTACTTGCTAGATTCAATCCAACTTTAGGAAATGTTGAACGTGATGTCGACTTTTGTGTCTCTCTTCTACTTGCTAGATTCAATCCAACTTTAGGAAATGTTGAACGTGATGTCGACTTTTGTGTCTCTCTTCTACTTGCTAGATTCAATCCAACTTTAGGAAATGTTGAACGTGATGTCGACTTTCGTGTCTCTCTTCTACTTGCTAGTTCAATCCAACTTTAGGAAATGTTGAACGTGATGTCGACTTTCGTGTCTCTCTTCTACTTGCTAGATTCAATCCAACTTTAGGAAATGTTGAACGTGATGTCGACTTTTGTGTCTCTCTTCTACTTGCTAGATTCAATCCAACTTTAGGAAATGTTGAACGTGATGTCGACTTTCGTGTCTCTCTTCTACTTGCTAGATTCAATCCAACTTTAGGAAATGTTGAACGTGATGTCGACTTTTGTGTCTCTCTTCTACTTGCTAGATTCAATCTAACTTTAGGAAATGTTGAACGTGATGTCGACTTTCGTGTCTCTCTTCTACTCACCGCAATTTGTAATCCTATAGACGTCACGCATGTTGACAATGGGACGCTGACCACAGGCACAGCCCCACAGGCCAAGACAAATATTACATATAGTATAGTTTTCATTGTAACTGTGTCAGACAGTGTCCGGAGTTTCTGTTGAGATCAAAGTAAGCTTTGGTTTAATCTATCTTTACTTCTGACTGGTCTGTTTATATCTTCTTTTTTTTTAAATCTTCTAATACTAGTTTTAGACCTAGTTGATGTGAACAACTTACTGCTGTCCTACTTTGTGATAAAACAATGCGCAGGGGCTATTTTAAGTTGTAAAAAAAGATCTACATGTTTGATCAAGTAAAAGTCTGCTAGACTTCTAAATAGGACTCACTAGATATTCCCTGCTTAGAGTTAGGTTTTTATTGAGATCACTCTGTCTCATTGCACTACGCCCAAATACTGAATACTTCTTTATTAGTATTGGAAAGTGATTCTTATAACGTCTATCAATCAAGTGAGGATGATGTAATGTTTGTAAGCTTCATGACGTCTTGCTTATAGTTATGACAAGAAATTCTCATTCCAAATATCGTTAAAAAAAATTAAAACAGACAAAAAGTTTTTTAGAAGACAATTCCTACGTAATGAAGCTGTTTCCTAAGAGCGATTATTTGACTCTCAATAAGTGAGGAACACGATTAGATTTAAACAGAAAATAAAATGTCTTCAGCCCCCCCCCCCCCATCGGAAAAAAAATGTCACTTTTTTGTCCGTTGTAAGTTTTCAAAGTAAAAAACAAAAATGTAAACTAGCACCTACCCACCCCCGGTTACCTATATAGTGTTTATTTTTACATGGACACCTCCGACCCCCTCCTTTTTTAATTATGACAATGTAAATGTATAAAATTAAACGCTCCCTTGGTTTGGGGGGGGGGGGGAATTTCGTTATTTTTTGTTTTTGTTTTATTGAAAGTGAGATTTAAATGTTATACCATCGCTTTCTCAAACGTTTCCAAGGAGGGTTTGAAGTTTAAAAAAAAAAAAAGCAAAGCTACAAGACATTATATTCTATGGGCGTAGCCAAGGGGGGGGGTCGAGGTTAAATACTAAATTTCATGAGCATATCAGAAAGTGGTTTTGTAGTTAATCTCCCCCCCCCCTCTCCCTTTTTCTAATAAAAATTAATGCAAAACCATAGTACCATTTGAGCCTTGCAATGGAGTTTTTCTGCTATTTGCTTTAATAAAGTGCATGTACGAGACTTCATGCCTCAGACGTAGAAACTAAACCAACCTACACTCGAGGTTCAATCTAGCCAGAAGTGAAACATTTCACACATTGAGTTTGTTTTTTGTTCACGCCCAGTCACTGGGGCTCCATTCATAAAGTGCCGTGAATGGCACTTTATGAATGGAGCCCCAGTTGTTTTTTTATTTCAAATATAGGAAATTTTATATGAGAGAAGAGTCCTTGTAATCACAACAAATTTCCATAATGATTAAAAAAGCAGTCTTAGTCTTCGGAACTATATACTTTGGTAGCTCACAGCGCTGCACAAGACTCCAGGCTGGCAAAGGAGATGTGTCTACCAGAAAGAACTTGTTCTAGCATACAAAAGACGTCAAAAAAATGAAAGGGCAGGATATAATGAAGATTAATAATGTATATTGTATTTGTGTGTGTGTGAGCATGTGTGTGTGTGCAATTGCAAATGAATCAAAATCACCCCTTCCAAACTTCCCCCCCCCCACCTTCTCTTGCAAAAACTAGCTAGCCCACTCTAGATTCAGATAATGCTTTAAAAAAGTATCTTTCTTGATATTCCATGGATGTGGTGACTTTTTGGACCTTCCGTAAATTTTTATTATCATTAAATGTTGCTTGAACATAGTTATAATTAAAATGTTAAGGTTCGCCAATCCCAAAGATGTACATTTAGGTTACTGCCCTTGATTCAAAAACGTTTACGACAACTACTGTCGTGTCTGGATCAAGTTTTCATTTGACCCAGTAGCTCTAACTGGCTCTACGTCCTAACGACTTTCCAGAAGTAGGGAAAATGATGTGGGGTGTTTGTGTGTGTGTAGTGAGGGGGAGCAAGTGGCACGATGCCCCGAGCGCTACCCTCAGAGCGCCAATAAAGTATCTTGCCCCGAGCGCACGTTTTTCTCACTACGCCTCTGGTGTGTGTCGAGTGTCTGATGTAACTTTGAGTAGGATTGATGCACGTCAAGAGATAAAAGTGGGTGGACTGCTATTTGCTGGAACCCTTTAATAAAGTGCATGTACGAGACGAGAATGGGTTGCCTGAGCTAGCCAGAAAAACCAGTGACTTGGCAGAATTTAAGTCATTGGTTAATATGCATGACTAAATGCATGACGCGTAGGACGTAATCATCTTCTTTTTTGAAGTAACGTCTGTATTATATAAGATAAGATAAGAGAGTGGAAACAATAGAATCAATTGTAATTGTAGGCCTATAGTGAAAGTAGTCGTTTTTTTATTTCATTGAAGTACGCTAGATTGGGTTACATTGAACTCATTGAACATTCTATAATGTAAGTTTGTATTTCATACTTATCTATATTAAAATTGAAAGTTGCATACACCTGGTAAAGACAAGTTTTTTGTTCTGTTTTTTTATGTTTTTCAACTTATTTAAGTTTTTATATCAAATGTAGTACTATGCCTACAAAGGTAAGTTGGACACGCTGGCTGGAGCTACAATCCAACGCACAACACAATCAACAGAACAAAAACAAATTTTGAATACAGGGATAAATCCATGATAGTCCAGGGGTATGTGAACACATTAGGTGCCCTAACGTTGCACGACAAATCGTTCATCGACAAATCGTTCACGACTATTCGTTCACACGATTATTCGTTCATCCGACATATCACTCACGGACAACTTTTTCACCGACAACTTGTTAACCGACAGTTGGTTCACGAGAAATCGTTCACACGACAAATCGTTCACACGACAAATCGTTCCACACGACAAAACATTCACCGACAATTCGTTCACCGACAAATCGTTCACTGGATAGTAACACATTGTTAATATTTTATTTTTGTGGCGTGTATAATTTATTTGCATTAAAAGTACCTACAGGGGATCGATACATTATAATGTGTATAGCTATTATTTCCACACACAAAAAGTTGATTGCTCGAATACAGATCAGGCCTAATCCAAGTCTCTTTGTTAATGTTTCTAAATCATGTGGATAGTTAACATTTTTTGGAAATACTAGGAAGTAGATTATCTTAAACTCTGAAGGAACATCTGAAACATGTAAAAACAAAAACAATATTGTGAGATATGGCAATTGGACTCAAAATGAGCTTTTTTTTAAAGTACTGGTATTTTTTATTTTTTTTTCTTTGTTTCAATCCTTAGAGAGGCTAACGTAGGCTTGTAGCTAGCGATGGTGTTAAAAGACTACATTGTGTGCTGCTCTCAGTTATTATTCGTTTCTCGACACTTTTCAAATCAAGTCGTCTATATATCCTTTGACTTATAAGTTTTAAATATCAATATTTTCAAATTGTACCATTTAAGAATGAAAGGAACACTGCACCGCAACAGATGTTTTATTTCATTTGCGTATACAGCTTTAAACTCCATTAACAAGTGTTTCACCAAAAGCTCGTCACCATTCACAAGTTTTAAACTGCGATTTCAGGTCCCTGGAAATAGAATAAAATAATATTAGTTCAATCTATAATTACACTCTGCTAAGTCATTAGTTTGTACTGGCTGATTTAGGTAAACCATTCTGACACCAAGGAAGAATAGGGGGCCTAAGCATTTATATGAATTTGTCCTAGTATACGAATAACAAATGCACCTTTATCTTTATGTCTTTCTAAGTATATTATTTTGTTGTTTATGTATTTGTAAGTTATGGCTAAGTGTTTTATGTATTAATGCTACTTTACTTTTTAGTCTTCTCAAATGTTACTTCAGTAGCTATTCATTTGTTATAAATCTCGCGGTTCTAATTTGCGTCTATTCTAGTTTATGTTATCCCGCTTTAAGAGATGCCAAACAGAGGATGCTCACCCTAAAAGGAGGCCTATTGGTCTAAATAATGTAAGATAGCATTTTAATTTATGTTCTTGTTTTATTTTTATTTTTATTAATAAACAATAATGCTTTTTATTAATAGTTCCGTCCACAAGCAAAACTTGTACTTATTTTAAAAAAAAAAAAAAAAAACAACAACAATGCAGCAATAAATGTTTATGAGAGTTTTAAACATGAAGTTCTCAACTGCAAGCAAATAGTGGAACATTCTACTCACAAAGCCGCTCTGACAAACTGGACAACAGTGACCAGGGGGAGTAATGTAAGTATCACAGTGTGGGAAGGCGCAATCCTGGATAGCACACATCAGATGTCCATTGTTGCACGTACAAAACTCACAAGCTGTTGGCTTGTAGGTGGCGCCTTCCTAGAAAAAAAATATATACATTGGAATAGACATTTTAACTAGTTGCTTTTCTTGTGATCTAGTTTAAACATAAAGCAAATCAAGTGAACGTGTAGGATGTAGGATGTACGGAGCGATTAATTTTATAATTTGTGAAACACTGTAAGAAATTCGGGAGGGTGGTGATGGCGTATTAAATACAGTTGTGTTACGTAACTAATATAGAATAGAGCACCTGGTTGCAGGCGGCTACAGAACGAGACGGCTGGAGGTCACTATCAAAGGCCGCGGGATACACATTTGAGACCAAAAGAAAATCCGCTGCGAGGACAGACGTAGACGGCGAAAAGAAAATCTAAAACGACCACCGGCGGACAATGGTGGCAAAATATGTAGTTTGCAGCTGGGGCTGCATATCCACGGGAAATACTGCATTCCTTATTAATCTTCGGACTCAAAGACAAGTCTTATTATTATGTCACAGGAGCATACACAGTGACCAGAAGCATACACAGTGACCAGGAGCATACACAGTGACCAGAAGCTTTGTTATCTTTTAGAAAGTCTTCTATGTGGCCTTTGATAGCAGCCTTCTAGTCATGCACCTGAACAAATGCAAACTAAAACCTGCAACATAAAATAATCCGGTACGCATTCAACAAACATATTTCCACAGCCAGCATGAGTGTTGGAAATTGAAGCATATATATATGTATAGATAGATAAATAGATAAATAGATAAATATAGATATATAGATATATATAGATATATATAGATATATATGTAGGTATGTATGTATGTATATATAAATATATATAAATAAATTTGTACATCCCTTTTTTATATTTTGGGTTTTAAAAAAATTACTTAAATATTTTATTTAAATTCTAATGATTCCATTATACTTTGAAAAGTTGGGAGGGGGGGGGGGTATTTTGAAAAAACAAAAGCGGCGCGCTTTGATTTGCCGACTCTCCCCTAACCTTTAATTTTCGCGAGCTGTTTGCAATATTGGTTTTGAGTCGAATTGTCGCCCTCTAATTAGATCTAGATCTAGACTCTAGTTCCTAGTAAGTAGAAAGTCAACATTAAAATATTGTCACTTTTATTTGAGACGGCTGTTAGTTGAGAGTAGAATAGTTGTGGCCGATTAGAGAGTGTAGATAGAAATAAGTTCATTTGTGTTCTAGTTTAAAATAAATTGTAATTATCCTCTATTAAGTGATTTATTTTTACA
The DNA here is from genome assembly GCA_036873155.1 of Biomphalaria sudanica. NCBI lineage: Eukaryota > Metazoa > Mollusca > Gastropoda > Planorbidae > Biomphalaria > Biomphalaria sudanica. The sequence continues at coordinate 1,121,934 of JAZGLO010001033.1, forward strand.
AAATTGTGAAGTATTCCATATTGGAATATTATCAGTGGCGTAGCAAGGGTGGGGGAGGAGGGTATGAAAAGAAAAAATCCCCCCGGGCCCCCACTTGAGGGGGGCCCCAAATTAGTGTTTTTTTACAATAAATATTCAATATTACGCAAAATGCAGGGGCCCCCAAAGAGGTCCAGCCCCTCCCGGGCCCCCAAATGATGAAAAATTCCTATCTACGCCCCTGAATATTTTTACTATTATTCTGATTTGCATTATTGATCCTCAGTATTTTTAATGTAGCGTTTCTCAAACTTTGGGTCCTCCCCCGTGGGTGGGGATGGCGAGTACCTTGAATTGGGGAATGGGGAGACAACTTCCTGACTAAAAGGGCTGTCATAGAGTGTGTGTGTGTGTGTTTCCTGGTGGCGGTAAGAACAGGTTAAGCGATTGATTGGTAGTTATGCATTAAGGATGATGAAATGAGCGTAATGCAAATGTGAAGCGGCAGACAATCTTGAGGCATGAAAGAGTAAAGAAGTTGTTTTGTGGTGACCTAGATTTAGTTTAAATATCAGTATATTTCAAGTTAAATATGTGAATATTGTAATAACAGTTAGGATATATTGAGTTGTTCACATAAGAACTTTATTTTAAAGTTTATTAAGTTTATATATTATTATAAGGCTTGTCTTCGAGTCCGAAGATTAGTGAGGAATGCAGTTTTTCCCATGGCTGCGCAGGCCCAGCTGTGACCTACATATTTTGCCACATCCAGGGCAAGCATAACCACTGTTCGCAGGTGGTCGATTTAGTTTTTCTTTTCGCGCCTGCGTTTGTCCTCGGCAGCGGATTTTCTTTTGGTCTCAAATGTGTATCCCTCGGCCTTCGGGAGTGAACTCCAACTGACTCGTTCTAAGGCCGCATGTAACAAGGTGCTCTCTTCTTTGTCAGCTAAGCAAAGTTGACTCTAAGCTGGTCTTTGAAGCGTTTCCGTGGGGCGCCTCTGTAACGTTGACCACCTTTTAGCTCACAAAAAAAAAAGACTGCCTTTGGTATACGTTCGTCTCCCATACGGGATACGTGCCCTGGCAGCGTAACTGTCGGACCATAAGAAGTCCATCTATACTATCCTTACCGGTAAAAATATAAAACGCCTATATTGGTTCAATTGTACTAGCTGTTTGTAAGTGACAAACCAACGACCAACTAACAAAGAGAGGGGGCATCGAAAAAAAATGTTTTTTTTTTAGTGTAACTTATCTGAATATTAGTATAATTACATGTCAACTGAAGTCTGCTTTTTGCGAGGCGCGTATGAACAATATGGGTCAAAACGTTTTGAAGAAAACATTTTAAAACATCTCCGCTAGTGTGATTCTTCTGCATTTTTTTTTGTCTCAGAATAGTCGAATGTCTTCCGTATATTGCAATTTATAATAGTGACGACTTATGTGTGAAAAAAAATCCTCGATAGAGACGTCTTTACATGAAGAATATTTGTTTAAAAAGATCACGCCCATTATAGAAGTACGTGCGCAATATGTAGGCCTACCTAGAATGTCCCTTGCATAATTCTATTGGCCAGGTCTGCCTCTTTATTATTAGATTTAATATGGCCCTCGACTTTTTGTTTCATTATGATGAATAGTGCGTTCTGAAAGAAAGCACATCGATATTAGCCTTTTTTAAAAATTCGCTTAGCGCCGAGTCACGCCCTGAATTAAACCACTTGCCGACTTGAGCGAAAACCTGCCGCATCTTCATTTCTATCTCCATTAAGAAATGTTTACAACGCTTAAAATGTATGTAGGCAACATTATTTTGGAAAAAGTATTGCCCATATGCCTATTATATATCGCAAAGTATTTGTTTTATGTAAAAATTCAAATAAAAAAGTGTTAACTAATAAATTGCATTAAACCTTATAACTTAATTTTGCTATTACATAATTTCATAACATCGAACCGAGCCGAACCCGAACTTAAGACCTGACCGAACCGAACCGAACCCGAACTATACTCGTCATCGAAACGAACCGAACTCGAACTTAAATCTGACCGAACCGAACCCGAACTTTAAAAGTTGGGTTCGATTACCATCTCTATAAATAACACTTTCATCCTTCATTACATTCAGGAGGTACAGAAACGGTAGGATAAACCTAAGCATATCTTGAACAGGTCTATTTTAAAAGATTTTTAGTCTTTAAATGTCAATACAATGCTTTATGTCAAAATGGGACCAGGTTGGTCGTCATGTCACAGACACATAGTTGTACAAATCTATCTATCTTGACTTCTTACTTTTCCCGTTTCGCTGCGTCCTTATGCCCAATATCTCACCCCTTCCCTCCTTAATGAGTGAGTCACAGTACCCCTGTCACCTTTTTCACGACACTAGCAAAAACACTCGCCATTGGTGTGAAAATATTAGATGCAGATCTTCAATGAGATAGACATGCGCTTCAACTTAATAACATCAATGTCGTGATCCCCAAGTTTCTTTGTCCCGTCCTGGCTTTAGATCTTTTCTTCATAGAAATTGTGTATTTCTGAGCCTCGTTTTGAGACAGTGCAGGATTCTTCCGTTCTACGGTTGTCCACAGGATTTTTTCGTTCTACGGTTGTCCACAGGATTTTTTCGTTTTACGGTTGTCAACAGGATTCTTTCGTTCTACGGTTGTCCACAGGATTCTTTCGTTCTACGGTTGTCCACAGGATTCTGTCGTTCTACGGCTGTCCACAGGATTCTTTCGTTCTACGGTTGTCTACAGGATTCTTTAGTTCTACGGTTGTCCACAGGATTCTTTAGTTCTACGGTTGTCTACAGGATTCTTTAGTTCTACGGTTGTCTACAGGATTCTTTCGTTCTACGGTTGTCCACAGGATTCTGTCGTTCTACGGTTGTCTACAGGATTCATTAGTTCTACGGTTGTCCACAGGATTCTTTAGTTCTACGGTTGTCTACAGGATTCTTTAGTTCTACGGTTGTCTACAGGATTCTTTAGTTCTACGGTTGTCCACAGGATTCTGTCGTTCTACGGTTGTCTACAGGATTCATTAGTTCTACAGTTGTCTACAGGATTCTTTTGTTCTACGGTTGTCTACGGGATTCTTTCGTTCTACGGTTGTCGCAGTTTGTAACAAACTGACAGCGCCTTTTTTTTTACGGTGTTCGAAACGCGCCGCTTTCTTCTAATTCTAGGACAATGATGTCATTTTTCTAGTAGAATTGTGTGTAGTATTTTTCCCTTGTCGCCTTGTCATGATTTGATGTGACGTCAAATGTTAACTCTTGATCTCTTGTCAACTCTTCAAGCTGTACTTTTTGTGGTCCTAAATATTTCCTTGTCTTTTGCTACTGGAAGGCCTAAGCCATATTAGCTTGGATCTATTTTTGGTAGGACTTTTTGACCCCTGTTTAGGGTGAATTTTATTTTATATTATAATGATATTCTTTATGTGAATTCGTTGGTATGACTATTTGTAGTTTTAGACTAGACGTTAGAGTCTTTTTATTTCTATAGGGTTTCGGTGTTTGGCATTACCTATTACACCGTTGAGTTGATACTGTGGATGCTGGTATTACCCTGGACATTGTTGTTGCCATCTTTGTCAGTCTTGTTAGTCAGAAGTTAATAACAGTCCTTGTATGCTTCTACTTAGATTGATGTGCATTGACATTTTATGCATTATCTGTTACAGAGACGAATCTTTGGTGTTGTTGAAGTCACTGTTGATGCCTTGTCATCATTGTTAGGTTAGCGGTATAACTAAAAAAAAACAACTGGATTTTAAAATAATATTCGAGTCTCACATCCATCAATGATTGCTTTATTCTCCCTAGAAAACTCAGTTAAGATGGGCGATGAAAAAGTAATGTCTTAGAAGACTTTACTTACAGGTCAATTTGTTTTCTTTGTACTTAAGTTCTACTGGAGGCGAGGTGGCTGAGAGCTGAAGCGCTTGGCTTCCGAACCAGGGATTTTTACTTTTGGGATCCTTGAGTCCAGCCAGATCTAATGGGACCCTGACATTAGTTGGGGAAAAGTAAAGGCAGTTCGTCGTTGTGCTGGCCACAATACACCCTCGTTAACCGTGGGCCACAGAAACAGGTGACCTTGACATTATCCGCCCCATAGATCACTTGGTCTGAATGGGGAACTTTATTTTTGGTGTGTCTGTCTTTGTAAGTACACTTCCCACTCCTGTCCTGTCGACCCTATGACACGGTGTATACGTTTTATTGGACCGTGAAAATGTCCTGTCGACCCTATGACACGGTGTATACGTTCTACTGGACCGTGAAACTGTCCTGTCGACCCTATGACACGGTGTATACGTTCTACTGGACCGTGAAACTGTCCTGTCGACCCTATGACACGGTGTATACGTTCTACTGGACCGTGAAACTGTCCTGTCGACCCTATGACACGGTGTATACGTTCTACTGGACCGTGAAACCCAATGTAATAAAACGTTTCCGATTTCTAATTGTTTAATTCATGTATAAACTTACTGCAACTTGTATTCCATTAGAAGTCACACAGCCTGAGGCCGGGGCGCTGTTGACATAGATCGCCACACTGGCCAAGACAAAGAGAACAAATTGAGCTTTCATTTTGGAAGTCACTGTGTCAGACGACTGTCTTGAGACCAATGTAAAAAAAAATGTAGGTTTGAATTTATCTTGGGTTCTGGCCAGGTGGTCATCATCTCAATTTGTTTTGTTGTTTTTTAAATGGCGTTTTTTTTTCTCTCCAACTTGGCTTCTTTTTTTAGTATTCAAACTGTAAACAATCGTCATTTGTGTTCATCTCAATTCAAAGTGGTCTTACTTTCAGATTATTGGTTTTATAAAAAAAAAAAAAAACTGGTGACAATGAAACAAAAGCAGATCACTAAAGAAGGGAAAATATCTAAAGTAAAATGTATTTACGTTCCTGGTAGCATTGAAATCGCTCTCTTTGTATATCAACTCACCTCTGTCTCCCAACCCCAATTTCGGATCAAGTTGAAATTTTGCATGATTATTTTTTATTTACCTGACAAAACAAGAATCTTTTTTTTTAAACTGTTAACCTATTAGTTAATTAATCATTGGTAATTAATTACTTTGTTTGGTGTCGAACAAGGGAAAGAAAATGTACTTAACAGAACTGGCACTATAAGTTGAATTAGTCCCCTTTATACTGTGTGTAAAGAATAATATCATCTCTTTGAAACTCACAATAGCTACGAAATCTTCAATTTTCAAAAGTAAAAAGAAGACTACTAGCCAGAATTTTAATACATTTTCAGACCCAAAAATATATTTTAAGATTATATTTCTTCTTTAGTTTTGCAATGGTGCTTAACAAATAGGCAGTACGAATAAAAATGTGTGTGTCAAGTTTTTTTCATTGTGCCAAGACCACAGGCTAACTACATCACTTGTACTAAGACTATAGGCTTGAAACTATCTGGTATTAACTCCATAGCAGCAATGTCAAACTCATTAAGGTGTATGGGTCACATAAAAAACTTAGTATGACCTGAAGGGCCGCAGCCAAAAATCATTGGAAAACAACCTACTAGTTTTATGTAAATTAGAAACATGCAATAAAATACCTTTCCCTTAGCTAAATTTATAGTAATATAGTGTTTATTAAAAATTACTATAATTATGCATTATTTTCATTGTCCTGATGCTTGACATATTTTCTGGGATACAAGTTTATTGCCAGGTTGAACGTTTGTTTGCTACTGACACGATAATCACTAATGACAAATTGTGATAAGATAATCTCGAACGCTGAGGTGTTTTTGTAGCTTTTATTGTGGAAAAGATAAATGCTTGCAAACATAGCAAGAATTCTGGTTGCAAATTTTGCAATTCAAGGTATTCAGGTAAATAACTCTAGAACAGCCACTTCTAAATGTTTCTATTTTAACAAAGAATCAGACTGCTATTCTATCAGCTCTAGTTGCACATTACCAGCAGCAGTTTCAGAGTCAAATCAGAATGGAGATACAAACAACAAAAATTCTTGCTCGTATAAAACAAAGTCACGAAAACTGTCACTGAAAGCCTCTACTAAAGATTGTAGGTGTCAGACATATTGACCAAATGTTGTCGCCGTATTGAATCTTTATAGTTCCTGACACGTTGAGAAGGGAACAAGGTTTTCTCGTGAAGTTTGGTTTCTCCACAGGCGTCACTTGGCACTTCACATCATCACACGCAGTTGTGATAATTCTGTCTTTACTTTGAAGTTTCACATTCAAGTCTTGCAGGTGACCAGTGAGATCAACTGTAAATGCCGAATCTCGTTCTCATTCGTCAGTTTGGAAATGTTCAACAGGTTCACCTTTCATGTTCAGAAACAATACAATTTCCTCACGCAGTGCAAAAAACCTCTTCAATACTTTATGACAAGGAGATCCAGCGGCTTATTTATGATGTGATTATAAACAATTAAATAATAATTAATTAAAAAGTGATCATTAAAGAAAACCGAATAAGTCCAACGAAGTCAATGTTTACGTTTTACTTTTGTTAGTTATTGTTTTATTGTATGTTTGTTTCATTAAATATTTTACCTAAAAATTAGTGCTGACTGTTAAACGCTTAAAAATTTAACATTATTTTAATAATTCTTGATGTGGCCAAGCGGGCAGCATGCAAAGTGACGGCGGGCCGCATGCGGCCAGCGAATACAATGTTTAACATTGCCTGCACTACAGGCTAGATACGCCACTAAAACTATGATCGCTAGTTAACCTTATCAGTGGATGATTCCGTGCTGTAATCTTTTTATGTCAGATAAAAGTTGGTTTACAAAAAAAAATTTTTAGTTTTAAACTTCTTGAAAAGCATGATTGTAGGGCCTAATAAATTATTAATAAGTTCTATTGACTGAAATTGCATCAATTATTTTAAATCAATCATAACTCTACACGATTCTGTTAGTTAACGGTACTCTCCTGGTCTTCAGACTTGTAGGCGTCTGCTATACACTTTATCAAAGAAACACATAATTTTAAGTATAAATTTTGTAGCGACATTTCAGAAATTAGTATATACGAGTTCTTGATTTTTTTTTTTTTAAGTTGTTTTTTTTTGCAATTAATAATTCTTTTGTAGGATAGACCTTTGTTTCAAAGAAATAATAGTTCAATTAAATTCTGTTCAGAAATTTCTTTTATCATAGTTTGTAAGTAGCTCTAAATTAACAAGATATATCTATTAAAAACTGTTCCTGTAGTTCAAGACTATTGTTTATTGCTTTTCTCATAAAAGTATTTTGTCGTCTGATCCCATAAACGATTGTAAAGATTGTAAAAGTACGGGCTATATGTCTATTATTACACATTTAGATTCTGATAATCTGCATTAGATAATAAAGTAACACTTTCAGACCTTGAGAGGCTTAATGATGCAAAGGTCTTTTTGTTTTCCACAGTTAATGATGTTGTACTGTGCCAGGAGGCCTACCTATCAGAACTGAATGGACTCGGAGACCTAGTGAGCCTAAATGATGTAAAGGTCTCTTTGTTTTCCACAGTTAATGAGGTTGTACTTTGCCAGGAGGCCTACCTATCAGAACTGATAGGACTCGGAGACCTAGTGAGGCTAAAGGTCTCTTTGTTTTCCACAGTTAATGAGGTTGTACTATGCCAGGAAGCCTACCTATAAGAACTGATAGGACTCGGAGATCTAGTGAGCCTAAATGATGTAAAGGTCTCTTTGTTTTCACAATAAATGAGGTTGTACTATGCCAGGAGGCCTACCTATCAGAACTGATAGGACTCGGAGACCTAGCGAGGCGAAAGGTCTCTTTGTTTTCCACAGTTAATGAGGTTGTACTGTGCCAGGAGGCCTACCTATCAGAACTGATAGGACTCGGAGACCTTCCGAGGCTAAAGGTCTCTTTGTTTTCCACAGTTAATGAGGTTGTACTGTGCCAGGAGGCCTACCTGTCAGAACTGATATGACTCGGAGACCTAGCGAGGCTAAAGGTCTCTTTGTTTTCCACAGTTAATGAGGTTGTACTTTGTCAGGAGGTCTACCTGTCAGAACTGATAGGACTAGGAAACGTGCAAAAAATAAAATCCCGAAATTCAAATTCCAGTCTTCACTGAGATTCGAAACCTGAAACCTCTTTGTTTGGAAGTTAAGCGCTGTATCACTCAGCCACATCGCCCTTAATTTAGCCTGCATTTATCCTCGGGTTTTTTTCAAAAATATATCATTGTGAATAATGTTAACTTGTTATGCATAACACGGGAAGCGCGGTAGCTGAGTGGTAAATCGCTTGGCTTCCTGGTTCGAATCCTCGATTTTAAATTTCGGGATCTTTAGGGCGCCTCTGAGTCCACCCAGCTATATTAGGTACCTGTCATTTGGTTGGCGAAAAGATAATACGGCTGGTCGTTGTGCTGGCCACATGAGATCCTCATTAACCGTGGGCCACAGAAACAGATGACCCTTACATCATGTATCCTATAGGGCACCTGGTCTGAAAGCGGAACTTTACTTTTTTAATGGAATTTTTAGAGAAATCTCATTCGGTAATAGAAAAAAAAAACATTATTTTATTTGAAACAATTATACGAAGTTCAAAAGGTGTAAGGTTTGGTAACAACTTGAATGTGACGTCAACGTTTGCTTTAGATTATGATGAGTGGTCCCTGGAAACAAAAGAAAAGAAATAACATAAAAAAGAAAAAGAACATTCTAATCATACACATCACCTATTTTGTATTACTTATCATTGTTTATATTTTAAAATCATCTAATTATAAATACTGTGACATTCAGGTAATCAGTAGGGACGTGTAACTCGTGCACCGTCACCACCATGTAATAGTATAGAAATAGACCAGTTGCCCGGTGTTGATGTATAAACAAGAGTATATGACACAAAGCTCTGTACTAACTGACAAAAATAAAAACTAATAAAGATTTTTAAAAAACATAACACGTAAGACTAGCGGACGACTATGATAGATTGACTGACTGATGGACTGACTGACTAATTAAAATGTATCTGCTTGCTATATCAGTTTCCTAAATTTTCTCTTTTTTTTTTTACTATCCAATCAAAATGTTTGAGCTTTAACCTCTTAATTTGTTTTGACCAATTAGAGATGCTTGACGACTTGTTTTAACGCATTAAAGATTTGTCTGAATCTAGACTAGGCCGCGTGGTTCAGTGACGTTCCCTTCATGTTGGGGGGGGGGGGGGGGGGGTTAGACTACAAGTGGTCACGTGTGAACGACCATGAGAACACGAAGTTTGGATGGTAGGCCTCTAAAATACAAATCACTTTCATGCTATGTCACAGTGATCTATTGTAAGAGCATTAACTAATATATAAACTTTCCATTTTAAACATTTAGATCAGTATGGCAATCGATATAAGCTACGTCTGTTTCTAAGAGTGAAGTGCCAAAAAGTGTTTTAAAAAAAAAAAGATTCTTTACCTTAAAACAAAATAGTTGTGTTTTTTTTTAACACTTCTTTTATTACACCTGTTTTACATCAAATAGCAAAACTATTTATAGTTTTTTTCCGCCATGAAGTGAAAATGAATTTCACACAGTGATCAGCAAAGTGACTAAACATTTCATTGCTCTTTATAAGCTAGCTCTAAGCCTACATTGGCCTACAAGAAAAGCACAATCGATTGGCAATTTTCATACATGGCGGCTAATCCATAATTACGTGTATCCGGCGTACAAAATATTGAAGTACATGTATTGATTCGCGAACTATTTGAATAAATGATCTACACATTTTTGTGCATTTTTCTGAACAGTAGAATTTTGTTGACATTTTTCTATAGGTTTCATTGTATAGTCACCACATTTCTTTATATAGCTTTACACTCTTTTTCTCTCTAAATGTATTTCATTGCTTAAAGAAAGTAAACGGTATCTTGAAAAAAAAAAGTGAAAAAAAGATTATTGTGATTATAGTATGAACATCTCCAATAACTAAATAATAACAAAACGCAGCAACTTGAGACTACCACACGTTGTTACGTGAACGAGGCTGGTTCCTTTCAGTTCTTGATTGGATTTCATTTACAAACTGCAGTAGAAACGTGAATTAAACTACATGATAACTTTGCAGCAATTCCATCCATGCTAAAGATGTTTGTATCACTAAAACTAATTTCACATAGCAAATGATGAGGGACATGCAATGGGAATAGAGTAAAAGCATCAAATTGAATTGGTTTTAAATCTCCGCCACCACAAGTTTATTAACACAAACACAAACAAGCAACATATAAAAATACAGTTTTCAACAATAGGCTTATCTAAGTGGTAGAACCACAAAATCATTGCAAAATATCTCTAAATAAAACAAAATTAATTAATTACTTCAAATTGATTAATAATGAATTTTTTATTTTTTTATTGATTCGTGTATTGTCATCGACTATGAATAATAGTGCGAAATTTCAATTTGATACGAGTATGCGTGTGTGAGAAATAATGTGTACAAAATTTGTACCAGACAGACAGACAGTCGGAGTGAGGGAATTTAAGATTTGACTTGCAATCTTAAATATACATTAGACTGTTCGTGTTGCTGGTAAGTAGACGCTAGTGTCAAAGAGGTCAAACAAATGAGGAAGCGGGGGGGACAATGGAAGGAAGACCAAAGAGGGTGGGGAATGTTGTTGTTTTCTTGTTGCTGTTGTTGTTGTTTTTATAGGCCTAAATGTCAAAAAAATGAATGTGAGATAATTCCATTTCATTTGTACAGATTGTTACTTTGATTACTTTCAAAGAAATAAAACTTCTGTGAACGTGCGTTTGTTCTGTTCAAACTCACATCATCTACACACATTGGACAACATCCACCAGGTGGCAGTTCGTAGTTTTTGCACCCAGGAATACTGCTGCACTCAATCATTTCACAAGTTACTTCCCCTGAGTTCTGACATTTGCAGTACTTGCAACGAGTGGGCACATAGCCTTGACCAGCCTTGGAGAAAAGAAAGAAAAACTAGGATTAGCTTCTTACATTTAATGACGTACCGTCTGTGTTACACTTCTGATAAAAATATTTTTCAACTTAAATTTAAAAAAAAAATGAAGGTCTATTCAATACACAAAGCTTTGTTGTATTATTATTGCCAAGCTTCTATCCACTCCCTCTGTCTGGGGGTCAAGAGCTCGGACACTCTATTCTCCTATTTCACACTCTCGGATGAAGTTGTAACTTTGCACAATTATTCATTGTACCTGACAAGGCATGAAGCACAAAAAAAAAATATTAACCAATTTAATTAATTAATTATTTGGAATTTATTATTTTGTTTGGTATTAAACAAGGGGAATAAATCGTACTTGACAGTTGTGGTGGTATAAGTTGGATTAGTCCCCTTTGAGGAGGCTTGACTCCCTGAGTTCGAATTCAAGTCGTACAACTTTTTACATATGTATAGAAAAAGTGATCACGGTAACATTCACTAAGATTCCCCCCCCCCTCTTTTCCCAACAGGTCCAGACAAGACATAGGCATGAGAAAGCTAAAAACATGAAATAGCGCTAAATAAAAACAATTGGTAAGTACATTTGTACAAATACTCCTTCTTCCCTAGTGCTATTAGAGCATGGAATGGGTTGCCTGAGCTAGCCAGGAAAACCAGTGACTTGGCAGAATTTAGGTCATTGGTTATTATGCATGACTGAATGCATGACGCGTAGGACGTAATCATCTTCTTGTTTGAAGTAACGTCTGTATTATATACGATAAGAAGAAGGTAACATCATGGCACAGGTTTATTATTGTTATTCTAGATCTAATACAAATACAAATTACAAGACTGATCCAAACTAATGAATACAATTACACTTCATATAATCTTTGGTTGTTGTTTTTTTCTAAAATATTTTCTGTTTTTCTTGCTTCCTTGTTCTTTTTTGTTAGAGGGCACCGGCGTAAGATGCTGGAACTTGCTGGTCGACTTGTCTTTGGGCTTTGGTTTTTTCCAGTTTTTGAGTAAGAAAGACTTTTCTAATGTAGTTATTATAGTTTCGATATTCGCGATCCTTGTGCGGGATGTTAGTGCAGGAGTGTCTTTATTTTCTAGAATGGGAGTTAGCTGGGGCTAGATTTGTAACGTTTGTTGCTTTGCCTTTTCCACGATCTGATAAATTTGGTTGGTCAGTGTTGTGAATGACAGTATATACTGGAAAGTGAATTTGCTTCCACGAAGACGGGCTCTCGAAACCAATAGGCTGGGATTGGTTCATTACAGTAGTTGTTGATATTATCAGCATTTGTTGAATGATATCTCCACATCTCCAACAAGACTAAACTAAGAATCTTTAACTCGAATGTCAAGGCGGTCCTACTGTATGCCTCTGAAACATGGAGAACATTTCAAGCAACCCCAACAAAAGTACAGACCTTCATCAACAGATGTCGGAGAAATATCTTTACAATACACTGGTATAACAAATAGAAAACACCAAACTATGGGGTTAGAGTGGAACCCCCAGGGCACAAGACGCAGAGGAAGACCAAAAAGAACATGGCGACGCAGGGTGCTAGATGAAGCCGAGAAGGCAGGAAAGAGCTGGGAAGCCATTAAAAAACTAGCAAGAGACCGTGGAGAGAGGCGTGTTTTTTCTAAGGCCCTACGTTCCACGAGGAACGCAAAGGAAAGATGATGAATTGGCTTCCACGATGACGGGCTCTTGAAACCGATATGTTTGGATTGGTTCATTACAGTTGTTGTCGTTATTAGCAGCATTTATTGAATGATATTGTATCACCACTAATCACCAGTACATCAAATAATTATTGATATCACCAATGTTTGTATCATTTGATTTGTATTATTATTATTATCATCCCAATACCCAGCCACATGAGGAGGCACAAAACCCCAGTGCAAAGCCCTCAGCCCCCTGGATGACAAAGTGGCCATCATCGAACCACGATCGACGAACTATGCCATCCCATTATTACATTGAAATATTCATTGCATTAATTATTTGTACATATATCAGCGAATTATTCGACAATTTCCTATTCACTTGTTACGCGTCAAGGGTTCCGGGAAAACGAGCTAAGGCTTACAAAATCAATCCTACAATGTCCAACATCAAGTTATCGAACCCGGGCATGCTTCCCTGCCTCATAGTGGCGCCCGTGTGGAAACGATCGTAAGAGGAAACGATTAGGCTAAAGGGTAGCAAAACAAGACTCCCGTGGGGGTGCCTAAGGGGGTGCGAGAGCATCCTCATTGCACTGTGCGGAGTTGTAAAAAAGCTCCCACAACCTTGTCACAATCCAGGCGCTGTTCCTCAAGGGGCCGTTACATAAATGACGTGTCCCGCACAGTTTAGCCTGGTATAGAAATGGAAAGTGGCGGGGGTTTTAGTGTATGCGGTCTCTAGCTGTGAGTCTGACCCACCCGTCAGACAGAACAGTGTACACTGTTCTCATTCAGGACAGTGAGAGGGAGCTCTTGTTCACTTTTGCTGGCCTAGAGTTCCAAGAGCCGAGGGCTCAACTCTACCTGACAGTTGAAGAAGAAGTTATCGAAAGTCTTTGGATTTAATGAGGACGCTAATGCACTCCTCCTTCGGGTTGAATGAAAGACACTAGAAATGGAGGTTTTGCAAATAATTTAATGATGAGTGATTCGCACACAAAATTCGTCGAATGAATTTTTTACCTGCATGGGGAGACCATCCGAGGACATACAAGTATATTGAATTGTCCCACAATAAACTAAACATAACACCAAGGGGGCTAACGCAAGAAATTGTAATCGAGTATTCATTTCCTTATCCACTATCATGTGTCTTGCTAACATACACTAAGTCTAATCGTCACAAAATCTCGATTTTTTTGGTCATTCTGTGCTGTGTTAATGTTATCTTTAGTGTTCTTCGTTGGCAGAGGCAGAATAACTCGGTTTAAAATCTAAGACCATCGTCTATACTCTATACAATTGTAAACCAAGAAGGAAATGTGTAACATGATTGGAAGGTGACACCAGTTCAAATCTTCCAATATGCTCTTTATATTTTCGAATCATGCGTAGCAAAGAGGAGTGAAACTGAAAGTCGTTAACCCTTGTTGAGTTGCCTCATTTTAATGCAAACAAAAATCTATTTCTTAATAATAATTCTTCTTTTTAAAAATACCAGTCCAGTCAGGGGCGGACTGGCTATATGGGCAAACGGGCAAATGCCCGGTGGGCCGATACCAAATGGGCCGGTCTGGTCGCGACAAAAGAAAAAAAATTCAATGCAGACAACTTTTTTAAAAAGTGACAGCAGCAAGACACAAAGGCCCAAACACGTTTTCTTGTTGTTGTTTTTAAATTCTTATTGCAATTAATTTTGTTTGAAATTCAAAAGAATAAAAAAAAAAAAAACACTATACACTGTACGTATTATCATTTGCAAAACGGTAGACCGTACTTTCTGCTATGCACGAGCGGCATGGACTGCTTTGATGTCTTCGATGTTGTGTTTGGCCTAATCTTTTTGCTGGTCTACTTTCTGCGATTTGAAAAGAAAAGTAAGTTTCTTTTTGTTTATTTTTAATAAGATAGATCTAAAAATGCTACACTTAAGGCTTACAAAAAAATTTTAATAAAAAAATAAATCTAGATCTAAATCAATGACTATACTATTATAATTAATGGCAAACTTATGCTTTGTAGGTTAGTATGATGAAGTCATTAATTATGAAAATTATTACAATAATTAATACAAAATTATATTGCGCTGTCACATCCGATATTTAATGAAAGAAGATTTATAACGGGTCATGGTATATTCACATACTAAATCGCATTTTTGAGAATGTACTAGGAGGAAGCAAGAACTTTTCACATTAAGTAAGTGCGTCTCTAACCGTTCTGCTTTCTCTTATCTTTTAATGGAATGGGTTGCCTGAGTCAGCCAGGAAATCCAATGATTTAGCATATTTGAAGTCACAGATCAACATGCATGACCAGATTGACATATAAAATGCGTAAGACGTAACAATCTTATTTTTTGAAGAAACGTCTGTAATCTATAAGTTATACCAAAAAGCTTCTAACTCATTAGTCTGCTATTGTATTGTTTATAGTGTTCAGACTACATACATGTATAAATAGAATACATTATTTAATCCTACGAATGCATTAATCCAGTTTTCGATGCGTTATCAAACTTTATATATTTTGTAGGGAATTAGGCTTACACCTATAATATAACACATGGGCGTAGCCGGGAGGGGAGGGTCTTCAAACCATCACTTGCCTCAGACCTCATTGTCTGAAAGGAAAACATTACTTACTGCCCCAGTGCATCCAACGTAAGCAAACTACAGTCACCAAATTTCATGAGCGTAGTCAAAAGAGGCTTCCCTTCCCCTCCAATACAAAAACTAAAACATTTTACAATTTTCTACCAGTCGCTGGACTCCATAGCAGATTTGGTTTTTGAATTTGTTTAGCGGAAGAGTAGCAGGCTAATTGCACAGGAGATACCTCAGAATATGCATTTTTAAAGCTTAAAATAACGGCTATAATGCTTGTTTCCGAGGCGAAACCCTAGCTGCACTTTGGCGGTGTGTACTGTCTTTCCACTAATTATAGGAAGAGACTATTCTAGAGTAGAAAAAACGTTTGAAAGTGTGAACAGGTCAGGGTGTGGCGCTACTGAGTGAGACCTTTTTGTTATCTACTGCTCAACATTTATTTATTTATAACAGTAGGCAGGTGGTAGCTCTACTGGGTGCGCCCAATCTGTGCACCTCGGTCTGCGACCATGGGGCTAGAGTCGCTTAAGCAACCAGACAGCACGATTAAACTAAACTAAACTAGCTAACTAAAAATAAAATAACTAACTGAAATTATAAAAGGAACAAATATACACTTTATTTACAACCAACTTACAAAGCAATAAAAATATAGGTGAATACGAAAATGACAAAAACTTTACAGAAACTAAATATACACACTACTAAACGATTGATCAACCCTACCGAACTGAACCTAACAAATAAAGCAACTATTTGGCAGGACTACAGCCGTAAGCTACTACACAGAAATAATGGCAGCTGTACAGCAGCAATAAAACAACAGCTATAAGGCAACAGCTATAGGGCAACAGTAATAACTGCGGCAGACATGCAGCCGAAATAATGGCAGGAATTATAGCCTGCAATTACAAATACATAAAACATAATATAAAATATAACAAAATAATAATGAACTAGACCTGGTCTAGCACATACACATACCTAAATGCATGAGGTAAATACTATTACCTTCATTTAGCTAATAAAAAGCCAAACATTATTATTATTATGATACCTACTTGAAAGCTTAGGTCACAACACATGTTGGGCCAGACAATAATAAACATAAATCTAGATTTGGCTTAACAAAGCCGCCATCATGGAGCGTTGAGTAGGACGCAGCCATCATTCTACATTAAAAATTAAAATCGGACACATGCCAACTTGTAAGAACCGTTATCTTCTTATCTTATATAATAAAGACGTTACTTAGTCATGCATATTAACCAATGACTTAAATTCTGCCAAGTCACTGGTTTTTCTGGCAAGCTCAGGCAACCCATTCCATGCTCTAATAGCACTAGGGAAGAAGGAGTATTTGTACAAATTATGTCCTAGCATATGGGACGAGGAATGTGCCTTTATTTTTGTGTCTTTCAGAGTATTTTATTAGATTTTGTTTTTGTATTTGAAGATTATGGTTCAGTGTTTTATGTATAATTGCTACTTTACTTTTAAGTCTTCTGTCCTGAAGGCTTCCTAAATTGAGTGATTTTACTTATGGTGTCACTCTAGTCAAATGTGACTATTATCCTAACAATATTATAATATTAATAAAAATACTTTTAGAAGACATAAAATAATAAAATATTTACACATAGTATAGGAAAGCAAAAGCATTAAGGATGGCGCAAGGGGGTGACGCTACCCAAGTCTACGGAACTTCCGGTTCCATCAGAGGTAATCATGGCTAATTAACTAGCCAGTGACGCCACTACACTAATCAGTCTACATCTGGACTATAGCAATAGATGTAGGAACAATTAATACAAATCTAACTAAAGAAAGTAAAAATAAAAACATTTTCCAACTTACAGGCGGTCCCAGCTGAAATTATACAACACACAATTAGCTTTATACAGGCACCACTGACCACTGGTCAAGACAAAAAAACTTAGCGTTGTTTCGGAGCTAGCTTTAACTGGTCAGCGCGAACATATCGGAGAGCATGACATCACGCTAATTTTCTAAAACTAAACTGGACTACTGATTTCCCTAATTTGTACCTAGCCGTACACAACAATAAAATCTAGCGAATTACTAAAGACACGGACTACACAACATTATATACCAAATTAAACAGCATTAAAAAGAGAATCTTAAAATTTAAATCCTACAAAAATACAAAAGGAAGATAAAAAGTTATTTCTATTCTAAACTCATATGGGGGCTCTATACCGTTTACAGACCTGCACATAAACTGAAATTAAAAAATAACAACCAATCCAACACTAATGCCAAAGACAAAAATAAGCAGAACTAACCAGGGACAAAAAATAGGAAAGAACATCCACAGCTCTAAGGCAAGTTAACTATTTTAAAAACTACTGTTCCTCTACGAGTAAAACACAAATAACAAAAAAAGACTAAAACTAGCAGAAAGTTATAAATAGCGGAAACTACAAAATACTCAGCACTGAACTATATAAACTAAAAACACTAAATTACAAACATCATAGCCCTGGCCTATATAAATTACAAATTAAAATAAAGATAAAATTAGGTCAAAAATTAGATCTAAGATCGCCAGCTCACAAAAGAATGAAAGATCAGAATATAATGAGGATTAATTACATATACACACACACTAATATATATATATCGAATTGCTGAGTGGGGTGAAAATCCCCCCCCCCACCCACAGAAAATATATGACATGCCATTTGTGAGCCGGTTTATATGGTAATGCCAGTGCCGATTTTGATACCCAGTTCGCCCCTGAGACCAGTCCACAACTATGCGTCACA
Source organism: Biomphalaria sudanica (assembly GCA_036873155.1). Taxonomy (NCBI): domain Eukaryota; kingdom Metazoa; phylum Mollusca; class Gastropoda; family Planorbidae; genus Biomphalaria; species Biomphalaria sudanica. The sequence goes on from JAZGLO010001033.1 coordinate 1,139,979, forward strand.
CCCCACACTAGTCTATGTTTCACATTCCATACTAGTCTTTTTTTAGCAACTCCCAACAGTCTACACGTCTTACTGCACACTAGACTACGTTTAGCAACTCCCAACAGCCTACACTTCGCACTGCACACTAGACTACGTTTAGCAACTCCAAACAGTCTACGCTTTGCACTACACTGACTGGATGACTGCCTGGTCGTGCGTTTTGCACGCTGGACTGTCGTTCGGATTTATTGATGGTCCCGGGTTCAAACCCTACCCGCTCCCATCCCCCGTCGTCCTGCGGAAGGTTTGGACTAGGAAGTAAACTATCTTCAACCCTGAAGGAACATCCGAAACATGTAAAACATTTTACAAACATTTTACACACTAGACTACGTTTAGCAACTCCCGACAGTCTACGCTTCATACTGCACACTAGACTACGTTAAGCAACTCCCGACAGTCTACGCTTCGCACTGCACACTAGACTACGTTTAGCAACTCCCGACAGTCTACGCTTCGCACTGCACACTAGACTACGTTTAGCAACTCCCGACAGTCTACGCTTCGCACTGCACACTAGACTACGTTTAGCAACTCCCGACAGTCTACGCTTCGCACTGCACACTAGACTACGTTTAGCAACTCCCGACAGTCTACGCTTCGCACTGCACACTAGACTACGTTTAGCAACTCCCGACAGTCTACGCTTCGCACCGCACACTAGACTACGTTTAGCAACTCCAAACAGTCTACGATTCGCACTGTACACTAGTCTACGTTTAGCAACACCCAACAGTCTACGCTTAGCACTGCACACTAGTCTACGTTTAGCAACACCCAACAGTCTACGCTTAGCACTGCACACTAGTCTACGTTTAGCAACACCCAACAGTCTACGCTTCGCACTGCACACTAGACTACGTTTAGCAACTCCCAACAGTCTACGCTTCGCACTTCACACTAGACTACGTTTAGAAACCCACAACAGTCTTCGTTTCGCACTGCACACTAGACTACGTTTGACACCTAACAAAGTCTACGTGATAAGATCTCGTCATAGGACAGTCCCAAGCCCGGTTGAGAAAGGAGGAGCTAGCGTTCACAGTGCAATATCCTGCTACTCTTCTTTTACAAAAATTGTAGGTCAAATATCAAATCTGCTACTCACCGCTCTGTTTTAATGTAGCTCTGTGACTGTAAACAAATCAATATGTGAAATGTTTTTTTTTTTGGGTAGGGTTAAACTTTATAAATATTTGCTTTAGTTTTTTTTTCCCTTAATTTACTTTATTAATGGGTTCCGGCAACTGGCAGAAAAAAAAATACTTTGTTTCAGAGGCGTACCTAGCAATCTGCGGGTGGTGAGGGACCCTTTCTACATTTATTTTAGTATTTTGATCTCTAAATAAAAGAAATATCCGTTTGGTTTTATTAACTGTAACGCCTGTCTTCGTTTATTTGACTCCTTTTGGATGTAGCGAAACGGCAATAGCGTATGTTTAGATGTATCTTTTTAATGCTATTGGGATTCATGGGTTGTTGTTTTTATTTAGTCAGCGTCTAAATGGTTCCTCCGATTGAGAGTTGTCTTCACTTTCCCCAGTAGCTAGTAAGTTCCAATGCCCATGAAATCTACACTTTGCTCATACATGAACAAACACAAACTACGCATATGGAATTTGTTAACTGTAGTTTTTCTTAAATTTTTATTTATTTGAGGGACTTAACCTCGAATCTCTTTTGGCTACGCCCATGGAGTGTAGTGGCATTAGCTTTGCTTTTTTTTAAATAGGATGGGGGCTTCTATTGTTTAAACTCACTTGATTACAATTATTGAATTAGGTGACCCCCCTTGGCAACGCTTCAGCAAGTGATGGTTTGACATCAAATAAAAACATAAAAATCTCATGAAATACAGAAGCTACTTCAAAAAATACGTTGATTACTTCCTACGCATGTTACTAGGTCAATATAGTTATGCATGATGATCACTTACTTAAATTTTGCCAAGTCATTGGTTTTCCTGGGTGACTCAGGCAATCAATTCCATGCTCTAATAGCACAAGGGAAGAAGGAGCATTACTACATATTTGAACTAGCATTTGGTACGAGGAATGCGCCTTTATCTTTGTCTTTCTGAGTATTTTATTAGGTTGTGTTTTTGTATCTGAAGATTAGGGTTTAGTGTTTTATGTTACTGCTACTTTACTTTTTAAGTCTTCTATCCTGAAGGGTTTCTAAATTTAGTGATTTCACTAAAGATGTTACTCTTATCAAATGTGAATATTCGGTTGTTGTTTTTTTATGAATCTCACTGCAAAACAAAACAAGTATAATAGTCGTCAAGCGTGTAATCCTGTTGTCAAGCTGACAGAATCATGGAAGAGCTCCTCAAAACTTGCATATATCCTAACAGCATTAATAAACAGACTATATGTTTCTAACACTGAATAGGTATAAAACATTTCTGCTAATTTAAGTTAACAGTAGTTGTAATAAAGACTTCTCTTGTTAGATAGTCGAATTTCTTTTGATGAGTTTGTATATTACAATATATATCTACCTCATAATGTGCGGAATTTGTTATTAAACAAAATGAAAATCGTTTCAGGTCTAATTTATAAACTAAATATCATTATATTTATATCTAGATTCAACATTTACCAACACAAGCTTTTAAATTTGAAAGTTAAAAAAAAACAAGGTTACAAAGACAGTTTACAAGCTCAAAATCCCCCCTCCCCCGAAGTGATCCACCCAGGCAGGTAAAAAGCCGGTTACAATATTTTCAAAAAGAACATCAGAATGAAATTCTATCAAAGAAAAATGACAGAAGAATGGAGAAAGAAGGTTGACAGATCTTGTGTGGTGCCCCAGCGATCCTGCAGACCAAAGGATCGGTGAAGGTGAATGTGAAGTTAGATGTGAAGCTGGCCTAACTGATGTCTTATAATGAATATCTAATTGATCTAATTGTTTTGTAAAGGGTCAATCTCTTATTCAAATTCTCAAGAAAAAATATTTCCGTAAAAAAAAAAAGTCCTTTAGTTAAGCGTTCTACGTCTATATAGTATAGAACCGGCGGTTCACGCGATGATAATAGAAACTACTTATTAATTTTTGTTTTAAATTATGTTCAACTTTTTATACTTACTAAATAGATTTTTTTCTCTTTTAAAAAAAGTAAACATTTGTGTGTGTGTGTGTAAATGTAGTAGTTAGTATGACAGAACTTACTTAACTTAGAAATACATTTGTAACAAAAAAAATAATATTTTGACAAAAAATCTAAAACCATTTGCATAAGTGTGTTGATTATATGGTACCTAGTAATGTCCCCTACTAAAGAGCCTCCAGTGTTTGTTAATATTAATAGGCTAGTTATAAAAGTGGTGTATTTTATGAAAAAAATGCTTGCGTAAGTGATTTTAAAAAAATAGATTTTTCGCATACAGAAAACAAAAATGGTTGAATGGTCTAAAATATTATGATGTTGGATTTTCACTATCTTTTCTAGTTTACGAGATTTAAACGGGACGGATGGACGGGCAGGCATTCCACACAAAACTAATAGCGTCTTTTCCCCTTCCGTGAGTCGCTAAAAAAAAGATCTAAATATAGACTATCTTATAGAGACTTCTGACCTAGCCTATATATATATATTATTGTTTTGCTATGCAAGGTCACCATTTTTATATATGCTAGTGAGTCTTAGATTTTAGATGTTACATAGACTATTGTTTACCGAAAAAACTGGCGAAATAGATAAGTTCTAAGTTCTCGTGCTTTGCATTTGAAGTATTTACATTACAAACAAAGTCTAGTCTATAGAAAATGAGTGGTGGCGTCTACGGAGGAGGTAGGTCTAGACTCTAGATCTAAATCTTATTTTATTATGTTTAGTTCTCTTTGTTTACTATCGATAACGGGTGCCTTACTGGCTTACTTACTAGTACAACTACAATCAGTAACAATCTTACTTAATCATCTATCTCATTCTATTTTACGGTATTTGAACAAATAAAACTCAGTGCTGCTGGTTAGCATTGCCTTGCTGCTTAACTCAAGATATCCAAAGCCACAAGGTTTAACATATACATTATAAAAATTTAATAGAATAGATCTACATTGACTACAATACATCTACTATAGTCTATAGTGACTATAGTATCATCTACTCAATATCAAGGCCAAGGCATAGCAAGGATTTTTTTGGGGGGACGGGAGGGGTAGGTGGTGGGTTTCTCCATCCTATTTAGAATCTAGATTCTTTGCAAACTGCACCACACAACACACCAACTCAAAGAACTTGAATTAACTTGATTTAATAATCATTCATTATGATTAAATATAATATAGATAAGACTTAGACTTAGAAAATAAGATATATATATATATATAATATAGGCCTATATATAATATATATATATATATATATATATATCAGATCTATCTATTAGTTTGCTTTGAGTAGTAGTTCTCAAAGTTAAAGTTTGAAAGTGGTCCCTACCAAAAGTTACCAATCTGTAGGGATCCCCACTAGGCAGTATACTGAGTATTTGTGGAAAATTAAAAATGATTTATATAACTGGATCCCTAATCAACATCAAAGGGCTGCACAAGATTTAATACAGAAAATAACAAAATTGTGATCTGAGATGCTGGTTTTAATACTAGATTTATCCCTAGATTCTATATTTCTAAACATTAGATCATAATCTAATCTAGAATCTAGGTTTAGTGACTCAACATACCAGCATCTACAGCATCCTTTAATAGTAGATCTTCTGGTTGAAATCAAAGAATAAATAAGCCATGGATGCAAGATTGCCAGCAAAATCAAAGTAAAAAAAAAGCTTGCTGACTGATTGTCGACTCGGTGTAACAGACTTTTTTTTTCACTTGCAATAATGATTTGGTTTACTAGACTTTGTCAGCTTTCAAACAACTAAAATTTAATAATAATGAGTCAAATAATAAGAAAGACAGGAAGTTACATTTCTTAAATTACAGTACATGTTATGTGCTAATTTCCAAACTTTCACTTTTGTCCAAAAAGTCAACAAAAGTGTCAAAACAAATCCATAAGGTATAAGGTTAAGTAATAAGTTTGATCTGCCAGCATGGGATATTCATTGGAACTTTCTCTTCTTAAAAAAAGGTTAAACCAGACCTAGATCTAGTCTATATATAATAATAATAATAATAATCTTTATTGTCCTTATGGAAATTTGTCTTACAATTTGTGCATTACACCAAACAAAAAACATTATAACTATAAGAAACCAAAGTGTAAATTCATGCCAGAGGCACTCATAATTTACATATGACAAAGTTTATATCAAATTGTTTCTATTTAATGATTTGATTGCCAGGGGAACAAAAGAGTGTTTGTGTCTGTTTGTCTTTGCCATTGGTGTCTTGTATCTCTTTTGTGATGGTAAAATCACAAAATCCTGACACAAAGGGTGATTCTTTATTTCGAGGATCTTGTTAGCTTTTTTATAGATGTTTGTCTCAAACAACTGTCCAAATGGGGTTTGTTTTTTTTACCAATGATATATATATATATATATATGTATTTCTATATCTACATTTTAACTTGATTTTGAAGGGATTACTATTAGAATCTATTGGGGCGTCAGGGATCAAGCAGAGCCTGCGTAGATCTAGATGTTTTTTAACATTCTTTCTTTCTTTTTTTTTATAGATGAAGTTGGTGCTGTGGTTTTTGACATTGGTTCTTACTCATTCCGAGCTGGCTTTGCTGGAGAAGATACACCAAAAGTAAATTATTTGTAATATAATTATTTTAATGTTGTTTTTTTTATTGTTTAAAAAAAAACAACTAATAAACCTATTTTTAGTTAGCAGTATATATTATCATAAATTTTAGAAATATTGAATATATATATATAAATCTATTTCTGCTTGTTTGTTTGTTTGTTAACAATAAGTGACCTACAACATGTTGTTTCTTTACTTAATTTTTTTTTTTTCTAGGCAGAAATTCCAACTCATGTTGGTGTTCTTGATGATATTGAAGCTTCCATGGATGTAGAAAATGGAGGTGATAGCAATGTGACACCTAAACGTTACTTGATAGACACAGTGAACATGAAGCATCCTGTGAAAGATATGGAACTGACCACATTTCTCAAAGATGGCATGAGTAAGTTATTCGTTTTTTTAGTATGCCCATAAGGTGAATGTAAGAATATATTAAAAGGTGGCCCAAAGCTTTGTCATCCATGCATCTACAGTTATGAAATTCCCTTTTATCTCAGGGATTTAATAGCTTGATTTGTAGTTCATAGATTTTGTCTCTTTCACTGACTTCTAGATTTGTATTATTATTTTTTACCTCAAAATCAATTAGCTTGATGGCCTGCTCTGTATACAAACCAAAGATAGGAACTCAGACCACAGGCTTCACCCTGTTAAAGAACATTAAGACCTACTTTTTAAAAATTACTTTTTTTTTTTTCATTCTCTTTTTATGTCTCTATTATTTGTAAAACACCTTGAACCTTCAGTATCAGTACTAGTATTGATTAAGATCAAAGCTGGTCTTGAAATTTTTTTTAAATATGCATGTGCTTTTTATAACTCTGCAGTTGAAAACTGGGACATATTTGAGAAAGTCATGGATTATGTTTACAGTAAAAATATCAAATCTGAATCCAATCTCCACCCTGTTCTTATGTCTGAAGCTGCTGTAAGTATTCTTTGTAATAACATTTTCATTACAGGTTGTTTTTATTTTGACATTGTATGCTGTTTTAGTTTTGTATTTTGTTAGTAACTTGTGCATGTTTGTTTACAACAGTGGGTGACCAAAGCCAAAAGAGAACAGCTGACAGAAATTATGTTTGAGAAGTACAATGTCCCAGCTTTCTTCCTGTGTAAAAACCCTGTCCTGTCAGCGTATCCTTGGTTACTGTTACAATGACATTAGGTGCAACATAATGTTCAATCAGTTATATAATTGTTCATTTTCAAACAATACAGAGTTATTTTAAGAAAGCCTTCATAATTAGACAACTTTATTTTAGGATCAATTTAACATAAATGTTTTACTTTTAGTAAAATGAAACCAAATTAATTCATTCCTCTTCAACTGGCTCTTCAATTCTAAATCATAGACAGCGATCCAACTAAAATATACTAATTGTGAGTAGTTCAGTGGATCCCACTGGATCATTTCTAGCATGGCATTGTGTGTTAGTGTAGCACATATCATGTATAAACACAAGTAGCCTAATCTGTGTGAGGGACATAAACTGATTTCTCCCATTTCTTTTCTCAGACTATACACACTGTGTTAGAATGATTTACTTGCTGAAGCACTATTTTCAAAGTTCTAAAGGGATTGATACTGTTAAGCTCTTAGGGTTCAAATCTTTTGAAGATAAAATTCAAATCTCTTACAATGGAAACCAAAGAGGGCATTGCTGTAAGATGCTGACAACAACTAATTCACAGCCTAAGGAAGCTGTTCAGTGAGCTCTTTAAAAAAAATAAAACAATTTTCTAATAATAATAAAACTTTGAAAAGAAAATGAAAAGGAGAAAAGTTGCAAAACAAATGTCACTTTTCTTTGACAGGGGAAGTAACTTTGTAAGTAGTAAAAGTAAAAGTCCCCCTGGACATGGATCTCAAAAATAGCTGTAGCGATTTTTTGACTCTCATTAACTGGTTTGACAGTTATAATTTTTCAAAATAAAATCTTCTTACAATTAAATTTTGTCTGGAGATCTATACAGTGGAAATTCCTGCTTAAGAGGAACATTTTGAGCACTGTTGTGTTTATACAAATCATTAGCTTGGCCTTACTACTATACCATATCTCTAACTAGATCCAGTATTCTAGTGTAGACTACTGTCTTGAATGTTTCCAAGCCTGAATCTAGATCACCAAACTCAAATTTTAAACATCAGCGTTACCAGAAGAGTGGGAGGGCATTTGTACAGGGTAGATAAGTTCCTTTTTTTTTTTAATCTGTGTTAAGGCTTCCGGGCGGTGTTGATTCTTTGAAATATAACTAGTGTAGATCTACGTCTGACTGGAAGTAACACTGAACTCAAACTACTTCAGTAACATTAGAGTATGATTAGGATTTAGTTATCTGTTTCAGGAATAATGGGAAAGTTTTACTTAGCGACAAGTGACGTGATAGATCTTTAAAAAAACAAGAACGCTCTAGGATTTGATAGAGACAAGATGTTTTCCTATCCTAGAAAGAATAAGAAGTAGTTTACGGACATAGCTGACATCGGGCGATTCCCTTCGTGATTATTAAACATATTTGTAGAACAACATCATCGTCGACTACATATTTTGATTGTTTCGACCTTTCGCCGGTGTTACTGAAGTAGTTTGAGTTCAGTGTTACTTCCAGCCAGACTTAGATCTACACTAGTTATATTTCAAAGAATCAACACCGCGCGGTAGCCTTAACATCTTTCATTCATTAGTTATTAATAGCAAGGTCATTGCTCTATGATGAAAAGACATCAGCTTCATAAAGAAGGGATTGTCATGTTAAATAAAAATTATTTTTTATTTTACTTGTCAAGGGCTTACATTTATATTATTGAAAAAGTATTGGTAATATTTCTTATAAAATAATGAGAACATTATTATTTTACTATTACAAATTTTAATTATAAATTGTGTTTATAAGTTAGGTGTTTCATGATGGTGTAAAAGAGTAAGCATACATTTAAATAAGAAATTTAGGCTGTTGTGAAACTGGTGATCAGTCACTATATATATATCAAATCATAATTGAGCAATGTGTCAAGATATAATAGTTAAGACACAGTTGATAATTAGGAATTTATTAATAAGCATTGTGTTGTGACACAGTTACTCTATGGCATGTGTGGCCAACGGTGACACACGGTCAAGTGTCATGTACATGGACAATTAGTGGAGTGGAGGGCAGTCACGAGGGTTTGTTGTCAATGAGGAGAAAGAAAACATCTAGTGTAGGGGTGGGCAACCTTTTTCTATGGAGGGTTGCATTAATTTTTTTTGGAATGGGGGGCCATATATACATATTGTTATAAACCTGGTGGTGGCACAGATGGGGGTAGTGGTGTGTGTGTAGTCAGCCGACTCAAATCGCCCCAGGCCAGCGATAGACGAGCGGTCAACCGTGACGAGTTACGACGGTCAGCCGAGACGAGTGTCAACATGAAGGTTTGAGTAGGATCGACGTCATGAACAGAGATCAGGAGCGTCACGAGGGATGTAGCGTCACGAGGGATATGACCACCCAGAATGGTCGAGCGACGTTTGGCCCAGTTCTAGAAGGCCAGCAGGGACTCAATATAAAGAGCGAAGGTAGCAGAGACTCAATATAAAGAGCGAAGGTAGCAGAGACGAGTCAGTCACAACTTCCCGATCTACAGTTCGTTACAACGGCTCAGTACAAGTCCGAGACGAGACAGAGAGACCAGTGCAAGAGTTGATACGGCGGAGAGATATTTGTACAGTCTTGTGTTACGTGCTGCCAATTGTACAGTGTTGGCTGTTATTTATTGACATTAAACTATTACGTTATTTTGAAGCCCAGAGTTGTCAAGTTCTTTAAGTTGGTGGTGTCGTTTGGTGCAATTTGCAGCGAGCCTGGATAGGGAGATTCCTAACAATATGTATAATACAACTTAGAAAAATAAGCTAGCTTACTGCGTATACTGACTTTAAATTCACATTTATACTATAATATACATTTACATTTCATTTTTACACTCCCAATTGAGGAATTATAACAAGAGTTAGCAATTTCCAAAACTAGTTTATACGAATATTTTTAAATTTTATATTTGTCATTTTACATCGCATTTCACTACAATTGTACGAAATGTGAAGTATTTAACTGTTTACACTCGTACATAAAGTTTAGGAACCGTGGAATTAGCTTACTAGTTGTTATCCTTGTGACTGCTGTCAAATTACAGTCAGTCATCATTGACCCGTTCTTACACTTGTTTTATTTTTAAACGAAACTAAATTCTTGTTTACAGTTAATGTGGACCCAAATGTGAAATTTTAGCAGCAAAGTTTTTTCAAGTGTGGAAATACAGTTTCAGCACTCAAAAAAAACAACTCCATGGAAGAAATTACTAAACTTCTCTTTCAGATCATAATTTGCTTTGATGTATGTCCTCTAGAGCTGAATAAGCTTCTGGACTAAATGGTGAGATGAAAGTATTGAAATCTGAAAGCTCTTGACATTTTAAAATTTGCTTTCAAATTTCCCAACCAAGGAATAAATAAGTCTTGTATTTTTTTGACCATTTCACTAGAAAAAAATTTCACCTTTCAGCAAAGGAAAATGGCAAAGCCTGTTTTCACTTGCTTGCCTTGAGAAATGGGATAGCTTTGTTTGAAAAGTTTTAACAAACATTTCATAAGCAAACAACCCATTGCAATACTTTCGATGAAAAACATGAAGTCTGTCTTCCACTCTTAATTAGAAATATTAGCAAAAGGGGTCACAGTCAATGTTTTTTAAGGAACATAACAATTTCTTCCTCGAGATTGAATAAATAGTGGCCTGAGTTTGTGCCTTTGACTAAATGTTTTGAAATATTTTCAATAAGAATAATTTTCGTTTACTTCAAACTTTTTAGAATGAGATGTAGAGGCAGTGTTTCCTTAGCCTCTTTATCACAATTGATAAGAATCAGAAGTTTCAATTATTTATATAGATATTAAAAATTACTTTATTTTTATATGTATAATCTGTGGCCACACAAGATTTCTGTAGGTGTCCGCGGGCCGCATAAAACACTCTGGCGGGCCGCATGTGGCCCGCGGGCCGTAATTTGCCCACCCCTGATCTGGTGGATTCATTTGTGTTGAATGTTAACCTTATGTACATATATTGTTATTAAATTCTTTGCAAATAAAGACTTAAAGGAACTTGTATCACCACACATTGGTATGTATGATTCACTCACTAGTATAAAATCTTAACTTGAGTGTCAGATTTGCCAATGGCAGATCCACAGCCCTAATAGTAGACAGCGGAGCAACACAGACATCAGCAGTACCAGTGTATGATGGTTATGTCATCAGCCAGTGTAAGTACCAGTGTATGATGGTTATGTCATCAGCCAGTGTAAGTACCAGTGTATGATGGTTATGTCATCAGCCAGTGTAAGTACCAGTGTATGATGGTTATGTCATCAGCCAGTGTAAGTCAGTTTTGGGTTAAATTTAATTGGCAAGGAATCTGGAGGATAGTTTTTTTTAAAATGTTCTGATATACTATAAATAGAAGCATAAATTGAACTTACAAAGATTTGTTTACTATCTAGTCTTGTTAAATTTTGAAAGGTTTTCTTTATTGTACTTTTTGTGAATTTTTTTTTTAACTCCATAATATTGTCTGTTTGTGAAGATATTGTCAAATCTCCTCTTGCTGGTGACTTTGTGACAGCAGAATGTAAGAAATTGATGGAAGAATTGGGCATAGAAATAGTTCCACCATATATGATTGCCAGCAAGGTAAGCAGCTCTCAGGCTTAGAAAAGAGAGCCCTAGTTTTACTGTCAGGTATTAGAATACTTTTATTACATTGAACCTTTAGACCCTCTTGGCTTAGAGATCATATATTGCAGGAAATTGTAGCCGATGCTCAGCCAGCCAAATGGAAGAAAAAAGAAAATCTTAATGTGACCAAATCTTTCCACAACTACATGGTCAAGGTAGGTTTAGATTGAGTGACTTTATGGAAAGTAGATTTATAAACTATTTAGCTTGTTTGTTAACTGAATAACCTTTGATATACAGCATATTGTGGTTGTAGGTTAAAGCATTGTGTATTTAAACCATGGTATAAAATTTTGCATGAGACTGAAATTATAGCTTTTTTTTTTTGGATTATTTAATCTTAGATTGTGATATACACATATTCATATTTTAGTTTATTAGACATATATGAATCTATGGAAACAATGTTACAAGAATTATTTTAAAATGTTGATCACTCTTTGATTTTTTCATTACTTTGTTTCTGGAGCAGGTTACATCTATGTGTGTGATTGGAGTGGGGGGGGGGGGGAAGACAGGGAAGAAGGAAGCATGGAACGAAAGAGAAAAGGGTTGGAATGCTTTGTGGCTTAATTAGCAAGCAAACTGTAAAGACTGATTTGGAAAGAGGAAGATTTTATTGAAGAGTAGGGGATTGAACTTGTGAAACACTTTAGATTAGAGTGTGATTATGTTTATGGTCTTAGACTCTGCTGATCAAACTAGAAGCATCTTTCTGCTTCTTACTTCATCTTTCTCTTTAAAACTAGTTATAAATATTCTCATAAGAGGGCACAACCTTCAGTTTCATTTTATCTTGTTTCTCAAACACTATTAGTGATCTTGTTCACAGATTCCCTCCCCTTTCTCTTAGCCACTTCATCCTTAGTTACGCAGCTTTTAAGAGCCTTCGCAATGTAATTAAATCAGCATAGCCATATATGGGTTAAAGATCACCAGTCATTGGGTGATATGCACAGATTTTATGCATCAGTTGTAACCTATATAGATTGTCATGATTCAATATCAATTTTGAAATGTCACTTTCGGGGAAAATAATGAAAACTAAAATTTATATTTCTTTAGTTTTTACTGATTGTGCATGTACCCATTTTCATTTGAGGATATTTCTTTTTAATGTCATTTTTGGTCTTAATATTTTATCTTACTTAGGATGTTCTTCAGGATTTTGCTGCTACAATAGTTCAAGTTTCAGATTCACCTTATGAACAAAGGTAGGAGACCAAATGTACTTTGTAAAACTGTCATTCTCAGCAGGGACTTGAAAGTGGGGGGGGGGGGGGGGGGGGGGGGTATGGAGGCAGTGCCAAAAAATGTGTGTGGCTACAACTGAAGGACCACAAAAATCTGTGCTGGGTTCAAGAAGAGAGTGGCGGAAGGGGCATCACAAAATTGTGGAAGGGTTCCCTATCAGAGTGTTCTTGGAGGAAAGAAAAGCAATGTAACACTAAAAGCTTCAAGAAAGCACACTTCATAAAGTATGGGATTACGGTGAATCCGGGTCATTTCATTGGAGGATGCAAAAAGGAAGGCTCCTGATCAAAATAAATGTTTACGCCTTCCCAATTTTTCCAGTAATAAAATGAAGCAAAACCTGGATATTCAAGTTAGTAAAAATATTTTTGGTCTGGAGAAGTTTGATTTTTTAAATTGCTTTTTATCTATACACTTGTGTGTAAACAAGGTGGCCAAAAATGTTGAGTTAAAGCTACTTTTTTAAAGAAACGAAAAACAAGCTTGAAGGCTAGAGGAGATCAGATAAAATGTATCATGAAAATGCAGTCCACAAGTTAAACAATGAATAAAAAGTAAAGTTCCCTTTTCAGACCTTGTGGTCTATAGGGCAGATGATATAAAGGTCATCTGTTTCTGTGGCCTATGGTTAACGAGGGTGTTATGTGGCCAGCACAATAATTAACCGCCTTTACTTTTCCTCAACCAATGTCAGGTACCCTTTAGAGGCGCCCAAAAATCCTGAAATTGAAAATCCCAGTCTTAACCAGGATTCAAACCTGGGGCCCCTGGTTTGGAAGCCAAGTGCTTTACAGCTCAGTCAACGCCCCTCCTAAACAATGAATGCATTTTAATAGATCTTTTTGTATTCATTCCTAACTTTCAGAGCATGTTTCTTTCATGAATTAAATGTGCAATGGTGACTTTAAGTTAGAAATCTATTTGTAGAAATATGTTTGGGGGGGGGGGGGGGAGATAGGTGTACTATGAATACAGACAAATGAAGCAAGGGGACGGGGGGGGGGGGGCACTTTCAAATCAATGGGTTGTAAATGGGTGGTGGAGAGAAATGTATCTATTGTGTAATGAAAACTCTTTGACTTATGTCTAGCCAAGCAGACTCCATGCCAACAGTCCATTATGATTTTCCTCATGGCTACAATCAAGATTTCGGTAGCGAGAGGTTTAAAGTCTGTGAAGGACTATTTGATCCATCATTTATCAAGGTAGACTTTTTCGCCTAGTTACTTTGTTTTAACTTTTAACTCATTATACTTATTTATACTACTATTGTTAGGTCAGTCTTAAATCTGTATGCAATCATGTTTAAGGAATCAGGAGGCAATTCAATGCTTGGTGTTGGCCATGTTGTGACATCTAGTGTAGGAATGTGTGACATTGACATCAGACCAGTAAGTGCGGGTTTCAGGATTGATAAATAATGGTAATGTCTTTGATTTTGAAGATTAAGGAAGAGTGCAGTGTTTCGCATGGCTACGCAAACTCAGTTGCGACCTGATAAATAATGTCCTCTGATAAGTACAATAGTTTTTCTGCATTCTCTGTAGGTGTTCATATTCTGTTTTGTTTCTTTTTTTTTTTTTTAAAGAAGCATGATGAATGAGCTTGAAAAATTATTTTTTTTACAATAGCTTTGTTACAATAACTTCAGGTTTTTTAAATTTTCTTTTTTTTTTATTACTGGTACTAAAAAAAATATTGAGTTAAATATTTCAGATAAATTTTGGATGCATCCTATTATAAAAATAAGAGGTATTTATACTGTCCCATTAGATATAGAAAATTAACTTTTATTAAAGCACATTTACTATCATGATCATCTAGTCCTTTTATTTTTCAGAGCTTGTACAGCAGTGTTATTTGTGTTGGGGGCAATACTCTTTTGCAAGGTTTTACTGATAGACTCAACAGAGATTTAAGCACTAAGACGCCACCGGTAACTTTTTTATTTCAACTTTTGTAGGTCACCTTCATCTATCCCTTAGTCTGTTGTACCGTTGGGGCACCACACAAAATCTGTCAACCATCTTTCCCCATTCCTCTTTCCTTTGCCTAGGACAGCATTTCATTCAATGACAGGCTTGTCCATTTATTGATGTCTGCTTCTTCCTGGTACTGTTCCCTGCAGGAAGGTCTTTGCAAGCCTTGAGGACCTTGTGATGTGGCCATAGAGTTTAAGTTTTAGTGTTTTTTTTTTTACAGTAGTTAGCAGGTCTTTGTGGGGTCCAATCACTGTATTAGTCCTGTTTCTAATCTCTTCATTCATGATGTTAAGTGACACCTAGGATCTTTCTATAGCATCTAGTTCCATTGCTAAGATCCTCTTCTCGAAATCTGCAGTCAACGTCCAAGATTCGCATGCATAAAAGAATGTGGCTGTGACATGGGAGCACATCACTCTTATTTTAGTGTCGAGGGCTATGCCTTTGTCTATCCAAATTGTTTTGAGTTTTGAAAGTGCTGCTGTAGGACTGCGGAGGTCTTGTCAATATGTATCACTAAGTCAGTTAATTCTTCTGTCCCTGCGAGACTATCTATGTTGCAAGTTAGTAATTTTTCTTCCCCCAATGCTTACAGAACCTTCACAGCCCTCGAGAGCATCTTCCATTATCCTCTCTAGTAAGATGTTAAAGAGTTTGTGAGAGTAGGCAGCCTTGTCTCACTCTGTTTTTTTAAACCAGTCTCTAATGTCATTTTTGAGTACTTGCACTAGTGGTCTACTTATAGAGGTTTTGTATAACTTTTATTATATTTTGATTTACATTGTCGCCCAGAGTGCCCCATGCCATACGGGGACATGACTTGTCGCCCAGAGTGCCCCATGCCATATGACTAATTTACTGACATTTCAGTATTTATATCACAAATCTTGGGCTATGCTTGGAAATTTTGTCACTTGCATTTCAAATTTGTGTTGTTTAAAGAAAACCATAATGGCGCACATCTAGACAACGTAAAGGTTTACCCATATCCCCCATGCATGATAAAAGTAATCTTTTTCTTCTCTTTTGGAGACTCTTGATTTTAATGATTTCTTTTTATAAAAACAAAAATTTTGTCGATCCTATTTTACAGAGTATGAGGTTAAAGGTCATTGCGGCATCAAGTTCTTCAGAACGAAGGTTCAGTAGTTGGATTGGAGGATCAATATTGGCATCTTTGGTAATTATATTGATTTTATCTAAATTATGACTGGTCTATTGAAGAAGTTTGTATTTAAGAATGAGTGCTAATATTTCAGGGAGCATTTCAACAAATGTGGGTGTCCAAACAAGAGTACGAGGAAGGAGGGAAACAGATAGTTGAAAGGAAGTGCCCATAAACAGGCTTTGTCTTTGTAATTCTTGTATTGGTATTGTCATAACTAAATGTAATTAATAAATTTCAATATCTAAGAAAATACAAAATCGTTGAGATTTTTTGATCAAGAATATTGTTTTTATTTGTTGTTTTTTTTGCTTTGATCCCAAACTGTTTCAATTCTCTAACATGATGGCACACACACACACAGATGTCCAAACACACAGCTACAACATTGGGAAGGTACGGAGTGTGGAGATTGTTTTCAACTAGAGCTCTCCCATTAAAAAACAAAAAATGCCGAAAGTTCAAGAGGAGTGAACAAAATACAAACTGGAGAGTGCAATCAACTATAGAATAAATATATCTAGTTAAGTGAAAGATGGTACACTGCACTACACTGACACAAAAAATAAAATGTTACACTATCACTACACAAAGAAAAGAAATTGATTTAGAAATGGAAAAAAAATATATTCAGTTCATTATAAAACAAAGGAAAAAAAAAATACAAGACCAAACAGAACATCTAATTTTTTAAAAAATTATTCACCCAAGTCTGATTACATAAATACTGCATTAGTTTACTAGTAGACATTTTGCTAACCAGTTCAAGATAAAATAGCACTCCTATCATTTCTGGAGTTCTCAAAAAGAAACAAAGTTTGACTGAAGGATATGAAGTCTTTAAAACAGACTTGACTTTAAACTCAGTTTTGACTCTTTACACATTGATTTACAGCAGCTTTGTATGTGGCTGTAGACTGACTAGATCAGGGAATCAAAAGAATTGTTTTCTGGTACATGACTTCTTTACTGTTAACATCAAAGCTTAAGGCCCCTGGTTTCAAACCAATGTAGTTGAATACAATAGTAAACAAGTTCACCTCAACCAAGAAATGTCTAATGACAAAATAGTGATAGTTTTGTTCTGTGAATAAAAAAAAAATACCATCAGAAACCAAGTGATGGGGAAAGGGGGGAGAAACAATGACTACTATTAGAGTAATGTTAATTTATTTATACATATTAACTGTCAACAACACAGATATATTTAGAATATTGATATATATATATATAATTATAGCAAATGCAAAAAAAAAAATCGCAAAAGAAAAACCAATGGACTACAATTACATGGTTTTTAAAGAAAATCCATTCTAAAGTGTATCTTTCTTACAAATAGTCTAAGAGATGAGCATAATGAGGAGTCTTCAAGGACGACAGTAATATGGTTATTGCCAATTTGCATGCACATCAAAAACATATTCCATACATCTGAGTAGACATTATCAATCAACTGTCAGGATATATATATTGTACAGAGGGATTCAGTAAAGGCTATAAAGAACAACTTGTATATTGGCATGGATCACAATTATCACTGTTAATGCAAAGCAAACTCTAGTTCTGTTATATATGTTTATTATTAAATTCTTTTTTTTTAAAAAAAAAGACAAGTCTGGTTAAATATAATTTGTAACTGTATGTAAACAATAAAATGGTAACTTGTCAAAAGTAAAAAAAAACCAGATTATTGGAAGCTAATATAACTAAAACACTTGAGCCCATCCTAAATGAGCACAATATAAACCTGTTTTAAGTTGAACTGTCTATACAATATGACATACACACACACACAATAACATTGGATCAATAGTGTCCAAAATGGAAAGACTATATTCTTAATTGGTGTTGCACAAGTGGGAAAAAAAAGCACATTGCAATATTTGAACAAAGATTATTAATATCCATTAAATAGTCAAAAGTGTTACAATATAAAACAAATGGATCAGAAATATATACAATAGACATATGTACCCGATTTATGCAAACAGATATATTTAAAAGCATGAAATACCATTAGTAAAAACAATAACATTAGGTTTACCTGGACAAACTTCTTTTGTTTTACCTTCAGAAAAAAGATATCTTAACTTCAGCATATGCTTGATACTGATATAGCTTGTGTGTCAAGAATTAATACAAATAGGTCTAAGCAATGCTGAGGGCTTACCTCCAATTGTCCATTGATAAGTATGTTAGCTGTAAAAGTTAAGTACACACACATTTCTTCAGTAAATATTCTAAACTCCATGGAATTCAGTCTGATATTTCTACAGATTAATTTAATTGACAATTAATATATGAAATAAGCCAAGAATCATACCCAAAAGGTGTCATTCAATGGCTATTTTCATGATGTAAGTTTAATAAAGTTGAATAAAAATTACAAATGCAGGAATTCGAGTTTGGTACATCATTTTAACTTTAGTAGGTTGGGATCATGAAAAATCTAAAAAGAAAATGTCAGGTCACAAAGAAACAATTTTCTATCTAGAAAGCACTTTTGAAAATTCATTCTAGCATAAACCATCTGTTGTTTTTTTTACAATATAAACTAGAAATTTTGCAACACTGACTTCATGGCCATCATCAGATAGAAACTATTTACTTAGTAATATATGTTTGTATAGAATAAAATAGAAGAATGAAATTAATACTACTCTACAGGATGTAAATCCAAAAGCTAAAATAAAAATTTAAAAAAGTACTCAAGCTGATACACACTGGAAACAAATGTATTTACATCCATGAGTAAACAAACATCTGTAGCCCAAACACAAAATAAAATTAAAATGTCATGCCAACAAAACTGAAGTGGAAAATTAAAGCTAAAATCAAAACAAAAAATTAAAAGAAAAATAATGTAAAGTAAACATGATGCAAGAAAAGTATTGAACTCCTGTGCTTTGAACTAGAATTACTTGTGCTCTGTTTCTTCATTCTAGCAAACCAAACTGAAGTATTTCTCTAGATAAATCACATTTCAACATTTGAGTAGTTCATTTATCAATGCCATTTTGTTGTAATATTGTGTTTTAAACTACAAATTTTGTTTGTTTTTTCTAGGGGAGGCTTACACAATGGAATGTGATGATCATCACACTGTCTTGGAAGGGGGGATCAATAGATACAAATAAATAATGCATTCAATACATTTCTAAGCTTACTGATCATTTGTAACAAATAAATAGGCCAGAAGAACTTTTCAGTTGTTTCACATATCTACATCAATAATCCTGACCAGCAGTATTGAAACATTTTACAGCTACACCTAACTCAAAGTGTAGAGAGGAATTAGATTCAATATGCCTTTTAAAAGGCCCCATATCAAGACTTGCAAATAGTTTCAGTAATTTTTGAACAGCTCTATTAACCTTAACTACTGAGGACAAAATGATTTAGTTTACATTGATTATTTTCATATTAAATTTTCATTTTTTAGTTGTTACTAAAACTGCATAATTTCAATGGTCTTAAGGCAATACCTTATTTCTAAACATATGAAAAAAAAAAAAATTTATAACTTATACTTATTACTATGGGAAATTTAAAGAATTTATTTCTTTTAGGACAAATTGAATTAATAACTTAATGTGTTCGTTTACTGTTAATTTCTTAACTTTTGTAATGTCACTGGAAAGACCTCTTTCTGTGATTTTTTTTTAAGCTATGAAGTATTAGTTTTACAAACTCAGTTCTAACCCTGTCTGAGGGATAAGCTCTATTAACAATGATTGACATAAATAACAAAAATCTTGTCAGACTGGAGGTGTCAGTTTATTGAAACTCAGAATTATATAACACATTCTTGACTTCATATTTTAATATAAATATATCATCCTATTTGATATAAATAGTCTTAAGCAGCAATCAGACATCTATTGATAAATGAGATGAAATCTCTGTGTGCAGGATATATACAAATCTGGGAAATGCGACTCATTAGTATGGTATGATAAAACAAACTGATCCATGTGCCATGACAGACCAGGAGGATGTTAGGATGAAATGTCACTATACATAGGAAGTGATACAGACTTGGAATCAACAAATGGCTATGATACAAATATATACATACATTTCAACAATATACACAATCATGGGTTAGTGTTTTGTTTTAGTAGGACAAATTTCTGTCTTAAAAAAAAAATAATGGGCAGTACAAGGCACACATACACTGTCGCTAGAGACAGCAACAATGTTTGAAGGGTAGTTTAATGCCAGTGCCACACACAGTAGACCAACAAGTTGAGCGGTGCCTCCATGTTTGACTGAACCCACACCTATATCCCCTTCCCCTATGTCAAAATGATTAGCCTCCCCCCCCCCCCTTCTTTTTTCAAAGGTAACCCTACAGCATTCTTCCCTAAATGATACTTCCTTTCTGAATAGACTGATAATGATAAGCTGGATATAAAGTTGAAATAGAAAACATCACCATTAATAAATAATCTGGACTATTGCTTCTGTTCTCTGTACAAGTTTCTAAAACAGCCAAACCATACTGTGTTAGTGCTGAAATTATACATTTAAATGCCAAAGTAGTAAAATCATGCAAAGAGCACACATTTCATCAAGAGACAATACACAGAAATCATAAAGTCCATTGCTTTGTAGAATCATAGTTCCGTCCAATAAGTTTGTAAAAAAAAAAAAAAAATGATATAAACCAAAACAAAACTGTAAAAAGATCAATCTAGTAGAAATGTGGTGCCATGAGAGCAAGTCCAATGAGAATGGGATGTCCAAAGAATTCCGTCAGAAAAGAATAGATATGACTACATCAATACAACACTTGGTGTTGGCTAATGAATGGGTTTAAAAATTCTTAGAAAAAATGTATGACTAACTAAACATTGAATAAAGTCTTATAAGCAAATAGAAAACAAAATCTTTAAAAATGCAATAATCTGTTTAAAATAAGAAAAAAAAATATAAAGGCATTTTTCTTTTTAAAAAATACAACACAATGAATGTTACATATACAAATATAAGATTACTAAGAAGAATTTCTTGGTCCATGAGAATGAGGGGGGAAAAAAAACTTGTTCTCTTTGTTATAGCACAAACAAAATCAAGCTGAAGCTCCACCATATATTGGTTATTACAGAGATGTCAAAACAATTAAATAGAACAAATGTAGCAAGCTGACAAAAATACTACTAATTAACCACCAATCAGGTTTACTCTATAAATATATATAGAAAATAGATATAAAGAGAGAGGAATACAAAATACAACACCCACCACCAAAAATGTAAAAACAAAATCTTGTAACATTTCAAACAAATTAAATCTTCAATCCAAATGCCCAAAACAGTCTAACGTGTAAAAACATATACCACTTGATGATAAGTGCATTCATAATTTGGTATTAGACAACTACAAAATGACACATAGTAATTCAAAATTTAAAAAAAAATAAAAACCTTCAATATTTGATTTCTAGCGAACAAAAGTTTTCTTTTCAAAAGAAGCTAACAATTTAAATGCATGTAAATGTGTTTGACCCTAAGCAATATGAAATAGTGGAGATAATACAAATCTACAGAAATATTTTGATGTCAAAGGGAAACAACTAAATGGCCATCAAACTATTGACATTATCAAGCGAAATATTGAAACTGTCTTGTCTTGACTGGGCTGATTTGGTAGGTGGCATAAACTCCATGTGGTGCTGCAGACTGGGCTGCTGGAGCCAGGTAGCCAGGACCAGTAGCAGCTGCAGCAGCTGCGGCGGCTGCATAATGTGGGTGGATCTGTGCTGGATAGGTGGGAGTGAGTCCGGATGGGTGAAGCACTGGAACAGGATGCATATGTGCAGGCAATGGATGAGAGGAGTAATGCAGCTGCCGAGGTGACTGGTGAGCTGGTGGCGGTGCAACAGTTGGGGAGAACGCACTGGAAAGAGAAACATCTGTCAATTAATTTGTTCTTGATGCAATGTTTTGTCAAAATGATAAACGAATAAATGAAATTGTTCTTACCCAAACTGTGTTATTGAAGCAGTAGTGGGCAGAGTCATTTGCTGATGAGCTGGGAGTAAGTACTGATGTAATGGAGAGCTATGAAGTGGGCCCACACGCCTGTAATCACTAACATTTCAAAAAATATATTAGCATAACAGAATACAGATAATAGATTTAATTAAGTTTATATGCACAAACACACAAAAAATTAATATAATTATTACATATACAAAGCTTTTTTGTACAAAAAATAGGTGCCAGTACTCAGTGATTATGTGCCGGTACTCAGTAGTTGATTGCCTAACTTTTAACTACTAAAAATGAACAATATACGTTAAAATACAAGAAAAGTAATAATTTTTTCAAAAAGGTGCCACATACTCACAAAAAAAAAGCCCAGCATATATATACTAAAATATTTTTAAGAATAAAAAATCAATTGTTCATATTTAAAAAAATAATGGTTAGTAAAAATAAGACTGATTGATGACTGAAAAAGCTACAGAAAAAAAAGTGTGATACCTGTGACTGAGATCTGTATTCAGCAGCACAGGCTGGCCTAACTGTACAGGAGAAAGCTGACTGCTAGTTGGCTGGACACAAAGCCTCATATTACCACGACCACTTAAGTGGGATGCAGCACTCAAGGCCTGACCTCCACTGGAAAGACTTCCCCCACCAACACTCATAGCTATCTTGGCAGCAGCAGTGGGAATGGCCCTGACTGTAGGTGAGACATAAGCTAGCTTACCCTGGGCTGCTGCTGAACTTAACTCAAGTTCAAATGGAGTAAGTTTCTCCATTTTGGGTGAGCGGCATCGATGTCTGTCAGTGGCCGAAAGCAATTCTTGTTTAGGAATATATGGGCTTACTTTAGCATGTTGCTTGCTGCTGGTGTGAGCACTTGTTGTCATGACATTACTGCGAGGCAAGAAAGAGCTTGAGCTGACCTCTGACAGTCGAATGTGAGGAAGGCTGCTACTGCTACTACTTGCACCACCAAAAGACTGTAAAAGTTCAATTAGATAACTTCATTTCAAAATGTACACATAGTATAAGAAACAAACATAAAGAGCTAGTGAAAAACAAAAGATTTAAGACCAACAAGTAAAAGCTATTTACCTGAGGAGTGAAGATGCTATGTGAGACAGGTAATCTTTCAATCAACTCATGTTTTATATTGTTAGTATTAAAGACATGAGGCTGCTGGTGGTGCAAGTGATAATGCTGTTGCACATGTCTAGAACTATTGCTACTAGTGCCACCAAGACTGCTGGGGCTGGTAGGAGGATAGGGCATGGCTGCAGCTGCTATACCAGCAGCCAGACTGTTAGATGTATTAGCTGATGTCAGCAACAGACCATGGGCATTTGTAGTCAGGGCATCGTCATTGTCAGACTCATGACCATCAGCAACTGTCAAATAACTATCGTCAACTGAAAAAAAAAAGTAAACATTTAAATGGTGACAGATCATTGCATCCCCAATTAATTTTTTTTTGTCATTGTGTAATTGAGTTTAGAGGCTTTGCCTTTAAGCCCTCATTTTAGCTAATATATAAATGTTTATCTTGAATGCTTTTTGATATTTTTGGTAAGTTATTACAGTGTCTATAATGTTCCCCAAGCTCTCTTCATATTTGTTGAGAAATGAAAGAATATGTGTAAATAAGTAGATATATTATAATGTGGGGTTTGTATTTAGTTATATCTATTTCTACTTAAGATGTCAATATTATCCTGCACATATTGCATGATGTAATAATCAAAGGCCAAGGTGAGGAAGAAATAGTGGAAAAGTTTTGAGAGATGAGACTTATGATCATGCCGCTGATAACATATCTCGTGAATGCCATCTTTCACTTTATTTGTCATTCTTTCTTCAATGTGGACACCCCATTTTTATTCTAATAAATACCAACTTCAACCCTCCTCCAGACCTGATTAATATTGCCTATATACCTTTTGTTTTAATCCCTGTTAAAAAAATTATAAAATCTGGCACCGAAGAACGTCCAAGGAAGAAATATACAACACTGGGCAAGAAATTACATACGATGTATAGCAATACGAATCAATGAATTATCTTCTATACCAACGTACTGTCTTACTAATTTAGACAGGCAAAAACAATTTTTACACTAGCTTTATATCTATAGATATTAAATATTTATTTTTAATGACCTTAAGGGGTCGACGGGTCATGAAATAGTCGATTTGGGACAAATATATCCATTTTTTAAAAACTGCATATTTTGATAGAAAAATATGTCTAGAATCACTTGGTATATTTCAAATTATTAAAATATTGCATTTTAATACTTAAAAAGATATCATGGGGGCATCTAAATTTGTTGAAAAAATCGAAAAATTCAACTAATTCCAACACACGGTAATGCATAAGTCTTAACTACGACCGTATTATATTTGGTACCGTTTGAAAGCGGACGCTGTGTACTATGTCATTTTCTTGATTGTTTTCTAAGTCTTAACTAATTATAGAACTTAAACACGAGAAACGATGTAGATCTCAAGGTTTTTTGGTAACATTTGATTGGTTAAAAGCTAGTCAACTACATAGAGGTTTATTTTGATTGGTCTCAAGGCAGCCATCTTGGAAACAGGATGGTAACTTTAGACCACAATGCCCAGGGCGCGTATCAACATCCCTGTAAAGTTTATTACTCAATTCTAAGTCTAACACCTGCATTTTTTGTGTTTTAACAATTTTGAGTTACATAATAAGGTAAGAATAAATTACAATAAACTTATTTATACTTTTTTACAAATCGGATTAGTATAGTTAGATTCAAAAAGAAAATAGATCTAGATCTAGTCTAGATCTATATATCTAGAGTAGAGGTAGAGATTATCAATTTTCGCGATCATGGGATGGGTCACTAGACTTGACAAATCCCTCTCTAATCTAGAAGACTAGATCTAGTACTACTAGTAACTATTAGAGTATTCGTAGATCTAGAATACTAGATTGACTAGATCCAATTCTAGAAGATAGAGCTACCTTTCTAATCAGCTTACTAGTCAATAAACTTAGACTAGGTTCTACACGTAACACCTAAAGCAATAGTAGGTTAGATCTCAAATGTTAGAATAGTTAGATCTAGATTCTAGAGTAGGCTTACTTGTTGGAATTGGTTTCAGAGTATTGGCTTAGACTGTTTTGATTTATATCTAGATCTAGTAGTAAATTTAAATTTATAATATAATTATAACATATTGTTATTATATATATATATATTACTAGTGACTAGTAAATCTATCTATTAGATCTAGTATTAGTAAAAGCCTTTTAGTAAGTATTTTAGTAACTCTATAAAAAATTGTTTGACCACAGCAGATAGAAAAAAAAAAAGAGGGGGGGGGGAGACTTGAAGTAAAAGGGGTATACTTTCTGTTTATATTCTTTCTCTTATATGTTCTGTTGTCAATTCATTTTTATTTTAAATATATTAAAATGCTGATGATATTTAAAGACTTTTGTTTTCCTCTAAAAAGTTGTCATGGCGAGATGATGGGAGAGTGAAAAGGTTTGTCATTTTTAAAAAAAATTATATAATTTCTGTTAATATGAAGTTTTATTTATGTCTTCATGTCTATTTGTTTACAAAACAACAACATTTAATTGTTGATATATAAATACTTTTTTCTTTGTTTTTTTGTAAAACAAAATGGTTTGGTTGTGGCGGGGGGTGGGGGTAGAAAAGGTTGTCATTTTTTGTAAAAAATGGTATAATTTCTAACACATGTACCAAAAGCTCAAAATTGGAACCAGTGAAATCTGCCCATGTGGAGTATCACCAGAGAATACAGACCATGTCCTCCAAAACTGCTCTCTATACCAAGAGGACCATACAAGACATTGGCCCCAAATCACCCAAATAGAAAAAAACTATATGGAGAGCTCCCTGATTTGGAAACCACTGCGCAGTTCATCTCATGTATTGGTCTACTCATCTGAACACTCTAACATAACAATGAGAATGAAGAAGAAGAAAAAAAGTATAATTTCTGTCTAATTTTTCTGTCCTATGGTCACTTTATTTAAATAAACACATTTGATTGTTATTGAAGCTCAAATGTTTCATATTTCTTAAAAAGAAACAAACTTTAAATCCCATTTTTCTTAAAATACATTTTTCATGACACACAATCTTAGTTTTTTAATTTTCTAGAAATCTAGTTGTCCTATTGTTTTGTTATTGCATATATGTGTTCAAATATATATATACTACATAGCAACAGAGGAAAATTTTAAAATGAAGTCAAGAAATGGAGAAATTAGTAGATTATGAACAAATTAAACATCAGCAGAGAAAAAAAAATAAGGATTCAATTTAATTTGTTTACTCCTAAACCTGACATTCTTTTCAAAAAAGCTTGTTACTATGTTAAACACATAATTAAGTATGCAAAATATGAACACTCTATTAGTTTCAGAAAAAAAAATTATTTTTGAATTTTGCCCAATTTAACCCGAAAAAAACCTGGTAGGGATAATGTAGCAAACTAATTTTTTTTTCTTCTTCTAATTATGCCTATCTAGACTTCTTGTTATACTTTAAGCACATTTTCATTGTGAAATTTGAGAAATCAAAAAGTTCTGGAAGGTAGACTACCCCCTTAAATTCCATTTTTATTTAATGTGTCACTTTTTGTCATGTAAATAAAAATAAAATGAACTTAACATCATACTTATAAAATTTTTATTTTTTGGATCAGAGGATGAAGTGACCAAGGATGAAGTGACCAAGGGTGAAGTGACTGGGAATCAAGCTGCTTGTTTCTTTTGTTTTCAACTGATACTACATCCATTTGAAATTAACAGTGAAATTAACCAAAAAACCATGAGGTTAGAGAATTTATATTTTAAAGATTATAAAGATTGTTACCAAAAGTCTGTACAAGAGCAGAGTCAGAAAAACTTGTTGGAAAATAGCCAAGACTTGTTTTAATGGCATTTTCATGGCGCCCACTGTGAATGAAAACAAGAATGTGATTAACCCAGTAGTAGAGATTATAAACAATTCATTCTACTGATAGATGCAACTTTGGTACAAAATTACAAAAGAAACATCAAATACATCAAATCACAGCACCTTCTTCTTGGTAAGGAAGCTTGATTCTCACTAAGACTAGGATTACTTTCATCACAAGGCAAATTCCTCAGCGCAAGGTAGCGATCAGAAGGCATTTCCTGTTGTTGAGATTGCCGGTTGTGATGATGATGATGTTTGTGATGTCGGTTGGTGCAACTCCGCCCAGTCCTTAAACCGTCTCCATCATCGTCGCTATCTGAACTTATTGTGATAACACTGGGCACAGGACTGGGTGTGTCTCTATACACAAAACAAAAAATATATTATATTGAATGTATTATATACTTTTAATCTGACTATTTAGCCATTCCCAACCTTTTATTTAATCACAAAAAAACACTTATAAATTTTAATCCTGTATATAAATAAAATATGCAGACTACCAAGTCAAGGTTGTAGACAACAGGTTGATAAACACTTTTCTGGATGAAGGTTATATTATGGATATATAGAAAATAATTCTAAAATGATCCAATACACTGCATACAAGAAATAGATCTCACCTTATCAAAATAAATGGATGTCTTGGTAAATGATCATGAGAGGAAGCTGTTAGTCCAGTTGTGGGTAAAAGAGGGTAAGATGACAGAGTATGTCGGAGGTGTGAGGAGCCAGATGAGGAGGAAGAAGACAAGTCAGCAAACTGGAGCAATGCTTCTTCTGTAGGGGCCACTTGAGATCCCAGCTGGTCCAGTAAAGACAAGGGTGGGGTGCTTTCTTTGACTCGTTTCTTCACTGGAGACAACTGAGTGGATGGGATTTCTTTGTGTTGTCTGAAACAAAAGTACAATATGTACTCAACTAGAAAATGTTAAAATAAAACTGTCCATAGAACCAATCAGTAAAAAAAATAATTTATTATGAAAAATGATCAAGACTCAAGAAAAAAATGTCATTTAATGAGTACCTGTATCTTGTGGGTCTCTTACTGCTCTGTGCAGTAGTGTGCCTGGCAGCTAAAGAGTATGAAGTAGGTACCATGCCAATGTTCCATTGCTGGCTTGATGTACTCTGAGGAAAAGAAAGAACAACATCAATATTGATCTTAATAGGAAAACTTAAAATAAAATACATATATTATACAAGTACACTGTAATTACAATGGAAATAGACATTTGGCATTAAGAAACTATAAATATAATTATCAAATGAGAAGGGGGAGAAGCAAATTAAAATTCTTCCTTGATATAAAAACAATGCTGTCAAAATGAACATAAATGATATAAAATTTCCAATAGAAGCAATATATGAATACAAAACTGAGGTGTTAGCAATGGGAACTATTGTAAAGATCTGAGCAAAGATTTGAACTAAAATGTTGAACTACAATTCAAACTGACCAGCTTCTGGGAGAAAACAGTAGAAATGTCTGAAATAAAGAAAGGTGTGACTTCACCCATTAGGTTTCAATTTTGTTTTTCATGTTCTGTCTCTAAAATCATCCTATTAGAAAATTATGTGGGAAAAAATGTTTTCACGCAAACAATATGTTTTCTAAATACTAACAAACTCACCATTGGTAAGACACCAGGTGTAGTGTCAAAGGTATCTGTGCCCACCATGATAGGCTGCCTCCAAGCCTCTGGGGGAATGCCATCCTGCAGATGAGATATACGTTGTGTTGCTGGAGCTAAAGAAGGCCAAGGTCCCATGACTACAGGGCGAGAGCTGGCCCAATTACCATTCTGAAGAATTCAAAATACAAAATTTATATCTATGCCTAAAACTGACTTTTAAAAAATTCTTAAAGCATCATATGAAGGACTTTCTAAGAATATTCCTACATAAAATAGGGAAAAGTGGCGAAGGCAATTTGTTCTAAGAGACTTGAAAGAACTAGATATGACTTTATGGACAAGTGCCATTGACTACTTGAGTATCTTAATACTCCACAAATACAAATACTGTAGGAAAACATGTTACTTCTCATTAGAAATGAGTCAAACACTTAGATAAGTAGCAGTTTTTAACCAGCAAAAATTGAATTAACAATCCCACACCTTTTTTTATGCAGCATTGATCATTTAAATATTTAATGCAAAGTGATGCATGGTTTCAATGTAATTGTAGCTTTCAATTAGTGAATGCTGGTTTCAAATTCCAGAAATAGTTATACATGGAGAAAAAAACAACTAGAAATGTATATATTTCTCTCATGATAATATGTGATATCTAGAAATGTTAATGCATATAATTAGTACATCTCATTAGTTATGTAATACAGTAGATAAGATTGTTTTACATAAATCTAAATAAAGCCATTCAAATGTTAAATACTAATAGCTAAGGATGACATAAGCATAAAATGTTTTTGAAAAAGCCAGTCATATTAAACAGCATTTCTTATTAGTGTTGATAAAAAGATTTCTTTTCTTTATGAAATAGCAAATCAAATGCTACACACTTATGCAAGATTCAAATGATGCAAGGATTAACAGAAACTAATGATACAGAATAGAACTAGCAACAAATTAGAATTAATTATAAACATTCAAGCAGCTACTGATTATTAAATCAAGAAAACTAATGCATATTGCAGTGGTTCCCAAATTTTTTCCACTTGCTGAATACAGACATTTCAAGTTATCTTGTCTCAATGATATAATATTCAAAATAAAAAGTTGAAAAGGTGCCTCTGTGGCTGCACTCCAGAAAATATATTTTGGGAACTACTATCCAATGGAAAAATTCATTTGCAAGCCAATTCAAACTGAGCTTTAAATGCTAACACGAAGAAAAAAGAACACTGATCCAACAAAAGTTACAATGACAAGCAGTAGTTTAAAGCATCTTCAATCTAAAAGGAAAATTCACTTGTTAGTACTGCTCAAATCTAAAATAAATGAGTTACATACAGCCATAAGGACTGGTCTACCAGTCTCCACCATGGTGACTGGGGTCAGCTGGGATGTCTAAACAATAAATAAACCAATTTTCACTACATTAAAACCAAACATAAAAAACATTTTCTTTTATTCTTTGGATATTAAATTGGACAATTACAGCTTCATACTTATACATTTCAATTATTTTATATTCAAAGATTAAGCTTATTTTAAAAAGTACTATAGTACTATTTTCAATGGCTCGGTGAAACTCATGTAAGAACAAGTATAATAATATACTATGTGAGGATCTTCAGTGTCTGTTAACTAGTCTAGGCCTACATCAATAGTGAAAGTGACACACAAAACCATCTGGTGCTTACCTGACTAATGAGTTGGGGCTGAAGCTGAAGTGTGGGTGCTGGCTGGGTCACCATAGAGACTGCACTTGATCGAACTGGAGAATTTAAGCCTAAACAATTAGCATCAAATGGTTAGTTAATATTCCCCACCATATTATATTATGCATTAGAAATAAATTAACACATAATAATACATTTTACCTGGCAAAGTGGCAGGGACAACTAGGGATGGCATACAAAGGGACTGTCTAAAGTGCTCTGATCTTGGAAACTGTGCTGTAGATCTCTGCGCTGCCGCTGCTGCAGCAGCAGCTGCTACCCTTTGATCCAATCCCTGACTCACTGGTGTAGCTTGGTAAGAAAGATAAGGACCAGAAGGAAGAGAGTACTGAAGATACTGAAGTTCTGTAGCACTTTGACTGTGGCTATTAGAAGAAGTCATCTAAAATAAAAACAACAACTGCTCCTTTAAAACAAAGTCACTAAAACAACAACTGCTCCTTTAAAACAAATTCACTATAATTTGTATTCCATTGAACATTAATAATGATAGAGGTGACAAGTTTAATATTCAGAGAATAATAGCATTAAAAAGATATCAAAAAGAATGTGCTCAAAGCAAAACAATTTGAAAGCTAGCTGCTTATGTCACAAATATAGCTTATATCTACAATGAATAAGTTTTGAGACTCTACCTGAGAATGTAAAGCATTAATCTGATTATTGAACTGATTATTGTTGAAAGTTAAAGTAAAGTTTCCAGAAGATGAAGGCACCACACTGTGCATCACACTACTGCAATTCTCCATCATACGGTGGGGACGTTTGTAAGCAATATCCATTGCATTTAAGCTTGACTTGTAGCTGATAAAACATGTATTAATAAATAAATGACCAACATAGGCTTATTACTGATATGTATAGTCATAAATGCAAACAAGAGTAAGTTGAATGTAAACAGCTAGAACACAAAATAAGACAGTTTCTTTACGTGAAAAAGTTTTAATTAAAGAGTTTGTGTGATTTGAGTGACAAGTTTTAAACAAGTATCATCTTTTTATTTTTTTTTAATTTCTGTGTAAAACAGAATTGTTTTATTATATGTGGACTTGTTATCAACCCTGAATGTCTTGTGCTTACCAATGATATGTTGAAGTACACTGAGAGTAGTATATTGTGCCTATATTTAATATCTCACCCCCCCCCCCCTTTTTTTTTAAGGGTCTGTTATGAACATAGCAGTTTTACTACAGAAATAAGAATAGGACAATTTTTTTTCATTAAAGCTAATATTTTATCTTTTATATTGAGCTGTTACTGTTCAACACTACGAAGGTTCTTGACAACAATTATAAAATTGTATTCCTAACTCATAGTTTGCTGTAAAACCATAGCAACCATCTCGTGGCCACCAGAAAAAAGTAGCTCTACATCATTTGTAAGCCTCAAGATCTCAACTACAGTTAGGCAACTTTCGGGGTGACCCTTACTCAAGTGCCAGTATTACAGACTGAAGACCACAGAAAAGCTTCTAACTTTATTATCATATGTATTTGTATATGTATTTTTCACTTTACTAATGTGCCAATTTATGAAATTAATCAACACACTAAAAATAACTTACATGTGTGTATGGTGATAATCCTTAAGTGTCTCTAGGCTGACAAACTTGTGCACTATTGCTTCGCGGGGTGTTATTCTGCGCTCTTGGTCTAAAGTCAGCATCTTCTTTAATAACTCAACAAAGTCAGCACGATCACGCTTCTCAACAATCAGCTCACTTCCTTCCATATCAGTTGGCACATTGATCTGGTTTAGAGTTGAGCAAATAAAAATAAATAATAAATACAAGCAGAACTAATATGTCAGGTAGAATTGGGATATTTATAAGTGACTAAAGAAAATCAGTTACTTGAAGTTCTTGATTACTATTTAAGCTTTTCTTTACCTGTTAATCTTTTTTTTGTGTGTGCCTAATTTTAATTTATTTAACAGTTCTAATTTGTTTAAGCTTAACCAGAATTTCATCAACATTAAACACTTGCAATCATATTGCTAATCAATTCTTAGATTTGTTCACTTGAATTTATTTCTAAATGTAAGGCTATTGGCTAGTATTCAAAGCTGTAAAAAACAATGTAAGTAAAATAAAAAAGTAAAAAAAGGACCCCTTGTGATCTATGGGGCAGATGATGTAAAGATCATGTGTTTCTGTGAGCCACGTTAACAAGGGTGTCATGTGGCCAGCACAACCTTTATTTTTTTCCTTAACTAGTGTCAGGTTAGAGTTTGGTGATCTAAGAGGCACCCTAAAAATCCTTAGATTCGAAATTTGAATCTCTTTTGTGGGAGCTACCATCTTCTACCAAGCACGTCCCTAGGTGGCGGATAGCGGAAAAAAAGTCATGGGGGGTGAAGTGGTGTATTCCAGTGGTTGGGATATTCACTTCAAACATGTCAAAATCCAGGGAAATTATTGCAAAAAGCTAGTAACGCGGGCTAAAATTCTAAACCCAAATATTATCTAGGGATAGTAATTCATCTAGGAGAGACAACTCCAAAATTAAACAACTGATGCCTTGCAGATGATCTTTGTTGATCAAAAGCTATGGGAACACACCCAGAAAGAAAGGCTGAAGTCAATGGGCCTCCTGGCATAGAAGAAGATTTGAATATGAAACATCCTTTGTCAGAAACCAAGGAATCTATCATTCAGCCACCACGCCCACTAAGGAAAAATGTACTAATAAATAAATTTTTTAATTAAAATTTTTAAAAGTAAATATATCCCTTCTTTTAGTTGATAAGAAGTGGAAATATCTTTTTTTAGTCGACATAGTTGTTTCAGAAAAAGCACAAATTGAAATAGTGTTTTTTCTGTGAACAAACCCTATGAAAATTACTTGTTTCAATTTCGTTTGATTCAAAGAAATGAGGACAAAAAAAACCATACCTTATGGTTTCTGGGTAGAGCAGACAGAACTAGCAGCAAGCAATGACTAAAAGTGGCTCACCTGACCAATGTCTTCCAAACAATTAAAGATGTACTTTCTAGCTTCTTTTGATTTGATCTTTGTTTCCATTTCATGCTCTTCAGGAGACTAAAAGAAAAGTGTCAACTTAGTTCACAATCATCTCTTTGTTTAAACAAACATTTTAAAATTATCAAGTTTGCTTTGGATGCTTCTAATATTTACAGCATAAATCAGAATTGTGCAACAGAGATCATTATTTAAACCTTTTTATGATACATAGTATTATGAATACTCACATCAACAAGTCCAAATATTATAGATTTAAAAGCTTTTAAATAAACTTTCAAATAAAAGAAGACATTAAAAAAATTTATCATTAATCCACATTAAAATTAAATTGACCAATGAGATTTTCATTTTAATCAATGAAAAACAAAAATTATATTTCATGAAATAGATTTTTTTTTTGTCTAATTGCTTCAATTTCATTTATTACCTTCAACCTCCAGAAAGGATAACTGCCATCGCTGTTGTCTCGAACAAAGAAACGGTTTGTTTTTGTGGCTGCACTCAGCATGTGTTCGGCAGGTAATCCTTGAGTTTGTGATATGTAGCGAATCTAAAAAATAATTAATTAATAGATGCATGAAACAATTAAGTTATAGTTAGCACATACCATGGATAAATTATTTAAAGGAAAGCAATATGACTAAATTCATGGATGAAGTACTTAAAATATATTTCACATAGATACTTGCAACTATAGATAACACTCTACCTGATCATATTCAAGTATCTCTTATTGATATTTGCAACTAAAGCCTACCTGATCATATTCTGAAGAGCCTGGGTAAAGTGGCCAACCAAGGAACAGCTCAGCAATGACACAACCTAAAGACCACATGTCTATAGCCTCACAGAAAGGGAGACCTAGCAGGATCTCTGGCGCTCTGTCAAACAGAAGTAACAATCAAGTAAAAATTTTGTTCCATATCAATTCATAATAATAATGATTAAAATGGACACCAAATGCAGAAATATGAATCTGCACACTAATGCACAAATGACAATGTATAATTTAATGTTAAATTGTACAGATGAAGTCACTTGCAAACCAGAAGGGGAGAGGGCAGGGCAATTCACTATTTTCTCTTTAGCTCAAGTTTCAATTCAGTACAGAAGGCTAGAGGCTTCTAAAGATGATGTGCAGCCTTCCCCATGTGCTCTTTAGGGACATGTCATCTAGGATTGTGGAACCTAGGTAACAGAAATGATGAAGGACATCCAATATGGAGGGTCAGATTGGATCAGATGGCCTCATCACATTGAAGAAGTTAATTATTGGGAATACATAGCCCAAGACCACACTATGTGGAGAGGCAGATAAAATAACAGACAAAGCAATTATATATTCACTATCAAGCAAATGTCACTTGGTTTAGAAAACTTCACAAACTACATATTTCTCTAGACCAGAATTTCTCAAACTTTTCTGAACACTTTTCACATCCTGAGTATTTAGCGAAACACTGCAGATTTTTTAAATGTTTTTTTTAGTAGTTAGTGGAACACCTATCCAGGTCTAGTGTTCTAAGAAACACAGGGAAACACTGCTCAAGACTATGTAAAGTGTTAGTTGTTTTTTTTCCAACACTGATATTTCAATGTTGAGGTCATAAAGTATTTTGCCCATCAAGAAGTGGGCATGTCAATAAAACAGATAAAAGAAATCAAGTAACAACTTTACTGTCATCCCAGAAGCTTAGTTTTAACATCAATTGGTTGTTATTTATTAAAATTTAAAGATTCAATCTTGTAATGTAGATCTATTTATAGTTTTGAAGGTGTAAATTATTACTGGGCTGCCTAAAAAAAGGGAGTGGGGTGGAGAGGACTGCACCAGTTCATTGCATTGCACACAAGAATGAGAGGAGTAGGGTGGGAAACAGCAGTGGTTGGGAAAAATGTGTGTCATCTAGTTCTAGAAATTTAAACTTCCATATAACTTTGCTAATAATATAGATCTATAGTTCTAATATTTGTTTGTTTCCATTTACATACTGAATTATTGGTAGAGTGGGATAAATAGTGACCAATTCTGACTTTTTAAAGAGGATTTTTTTTTTAATCTGTTTAAACTTCTCAGCTCAGAATAGATGAAACTGGTCAG
Organism: Biomphalaria sudanica; assembly: GCA_036873155.1. Lineage (NCBI taxonomy): Eukaryota > Metazoa > Mollusca > Gastropoda > Planorbidae > Biomphalaria > Biomphalaria sudanica. Next base: position 1,175,349 of record JAZGLO010001033.1, read on the forward strand.
CCCAATTAACACAGCCAGCCTAGACATGGTGTTTTTATTGGGTTTTTTTTAATATATATTTTCAGCAAGAAATAAGCAAAACTAATTTTAAAATATAGAGTACAATAAGAAATGATTATTATTGAGTAAGCTCTAATGACACTAGATCTTGGTGATGTCATAATCCTGTTTTGTTGTTTTTTTGTATTGCTAAGTAGTTTGATTACAATACTAGAAGGAAAAAAAGTAACCCCCAAGATGTTATTTTTTATTTGTTTATTTTTTTTTAATCCAACATGAATTAAAAAATTTATATTTATAGTTAGTACAAGAAATAATATTTTTTTTACTCAAAATTGCTAGCTCTCTGTGTTTCTAATCATTTTAAACAATGTATATGCTATTTATCTTTCTTAAATACTAATACTCCCCCCCCCCACTCCAAGGGCTTTATGAAGGTACAAGGCTTCAAGTGGTTACCCTTGCCAATCCAGACTGTTTCAGCTTATTACACCCAACAAATTTGACGGACACCAAGTAACATTATTTTTATTTCCAAGTCATTGGTGCGCCTAGAATAGACAGTCCACCACTGTGCTTGTTTGTACAGCCACTAGTGGCTCGTTTCCTGCTCACAGTATGCATCTAATCCTGCCAGTCGCCCTACTTACTGGGACATGTAAGTGTTCACTTCTTGGCTAGCCTACATGGTTCACCTTTTATCTAGACCAAAGTACGCAACCTCCATAACATAGACAAGACACAACTTTACTCACTTCGTTATGGCAAGAAAAACAACAACATTAATTAAACTGCCACATTGGACCTGGTTATCACGAGGAACAACATTTATAAAACCTCGCCATTTCGAAAACACCCATCGCCATGTAGTTGAATAAAGCTTAACAGTTCTAAAGGAGTGCCCTATGTCGCCACGTGGCGTGGTCACAAGTTAGTACCGGCTTCATTATCGTCACAAATACAAAGCCGCTAAGCTCTTCCCTAATTAACTGCAGTTTAATGCCAGCTCTGTGTTAAAACGCAATACAAAAAAAAGGTGTCATGCGTGCCATACATAGAAACGTCTGATGCAATACATTCTAAATGATCTGCTACATTATAAGAGCTCAGAGGTACAGTAAGACTAGAATATTTTATTAGGGCCGGCCTTAGGCACAAGCAAACTAGACAGTGCCTAGAGCTCCGATTGATGAGAGCCTCGCACAGGACATTTCTTTAAGAAGAAATAGCGAAACTTATGCCCAATGTTATTGTAGGAGAACATTATGATAAATATCGTAATTTTATTTTGTCGCTGTTCATCTTTTATTTCTCTATTTCATTTGGGGCCATCAAATTCACTTCGCCTAGGGCCGGCCCTGATTTTATCTTCAGCTTCTTGCACACATCATGCCTTACAATCCATCGCATGTTAGGTAAGAAGCAAGAGAACGTGACAATCCTAATCAAGCTAGTTAGTTGAACATGAAGTAGACTGGCCTACGTGCAAGGGACAGAGAGACCAAGAAAGTATTCCTTTCAATAATTCATTTAGTGCCTATTTCTTTTCTCAAATAGTAGTTTAGATGAAGTGAGATCACATTCACACAAGACATGTACCAATGATAACCCAGTTCACCACGACGTAAACATGTTTATGTAAGTCTATTGATTGGTGCAACAACCATTGCACTCAGAACAGCTGAAGGTGAATAAAGCTGTCCTTACACGCACACACCAACCAATGTGTGTACACAAGTGTGTGCGTGTGCGTGCCCGCAATAGGGAAAGATGTTTCTGCTGTAATCAATCTTGACATCACTACCATCCTCCTAACAAGTGCTGGGGGTCAATCTAGCGCCCACACACACACGAGTCTTAGTGCCGATTGGATACGATACCCATGTTCATTGAGTCATTTTTTGTCATGTCCCTATCAGCTACCGTTAAACCGGGAGTTCAAGGCACATGGCCAATAAAAATAAATGCCGTGCAGAAATTTTATGTGTGACAATGACAAAATGTATAGATGATTGGTCACAAGAGCCACTGTTTCGAAATAAAATGTCTCCTTCCCTGCTTAATCAATGATGACCCTACCCCGCCCCCTCCACTACATTTACTTTTGTCAAAACAGAAACGTTGGGAAGGCGGCAGGCCACGTGTTTCGATGTTGACCCAACACTCACTTAGACACGACATTTTCAGCCTAAAACAAAGTTGTATGTCCATGTCTGAGAAATGAAAAGGCTATTTTATTTCTAAACTCACAACACATGTATATTCTGTCATACAGAGTCCCGGGGAATGCCTTTCCTTTCTCAACCGCAACGTGATGTAAAGGTGGGGTGCACTATCCACACTTCAAGGAGTCGTGTGGTACAGAGAAGGAATATGGGGGAGTTTCGGGTACTTTAAAAGAGAAGACAATTACGTCCTACGCGTATCCATGGGTTCAGTCATGCATGTTTAGTAGACTTAAACTCTGCTAAGTCGTTGCTTTTCCTGGCTGATTCAAGCAACCTATTTCATGCTCTAAGACTAACGGCACTAGGGAAGAAGGAGCACTTGTACGAATTTGTACTGTCATATGGATTAAGAAATGTGCCTTTATGTTATGTTGAGATAAATTTCATTTACAATATAATAAAGAAAAAGAAACATTGCTTTTATTGTCTGTGTTGATCAGGGGCCTTTCTCAAACGAACAGCAATTAAAAGTCTGCTTTAAACATGTTCACTGTAAACATTTAAAACCAAATCATTAGCGTGTACTCCGGATTCTTTTGAAGGTGTACTCCGGATTCTTTTGAATGTGTACACCGGATTCTTATATTCTTAATATTTTCTTCCCCACTATTCCACTGCTCAGCACTGCCATTCAACTAAATGTGTTCCCTTGGGTCATCGATGTGCGCCGTCTTGGCAGCGAGACCTAATCCACCAGTGGGCAAGCCCAATCAGAATCAATCAACGGCCAGTCTTTCTCAACGAGATGTGTTCAGAAATGACAGGCTCTTGTGTGGCGGCCCGGGGAGGGGTGAGGGAGACAAAGGTCAAGTACAGATTGAAAAGGGATGGGATAAAAAAACAAAAAAGGAAAGAACAAAGACTGGAAACAAACTTGATTCAGTGATAAAAAGTAACAAACAAGTCAGCCTATAACCACTAGTTCAGTAAAAAAGTTTAAACCTATACATTGAACACTATTGCTGAGAGAGTATTACACTACACTTTATGTATTACCAATTCAAGCAGACAATAACCTACATTTAGAGTCAACATGAAGCTATACACAACAAATAATCAAGATAAAAAAATCCAACAAAGCATTAGGGTTTATTAAAAGAAATTTCTATAAATCAAATAAGAACATAAAACTAAAATGTTATTTAATCTTGGTTAGGCCAATAATAGAATATGCATCCACCGTGTGGGACCCCTCAACTCAAGAAAACATTAAGAAACTGGAACAAACACAAAATAGAGCAGTGAGATTCATAACAAACGAATATTCACATTTGACTAGGGTAACACCATTAGTAAAATCACTAAATTTAGAAAGCCTTCAGGACAGAAGACTCAAAAGTAAAGTAGCAATTATACATAAAACACTGAACCATAATCTTCAAATACAAAAACAAAATTTAATAAAATACTCTGAAAGACACAAAAATAAAGGCACATTCCTCGTCCCATATGCTAGGACAAATTTGTACAAATACTCCTTCTTCCCTAGTGCTATTAGAGCATGGAATGGGTTGCCTGAGCTAGCCAGAAAAAACAGTGACTTGGCAGAATTTAAGTCATTGGTTAATATGCATGACTAAATGCATGACGCGTAGGACGTAATCATCTTCTTTTTTGAAGTAACGTCTGTATTATATAAGATAAGAAGATAAGTATACCAATAAACACAAACATACGATACATTACGATTGATAGCCGATATAATAGACTAGTTCAAAGTAAACAAATAGAATCTAAATGTTCTGTATCTCATTGGCAACCAAAACGTGGGTCCGAATTTCAGAACAAAAAACATGTAACAGTTTTATAGGTATTGATATTACCAATGACTCAATATTATCATTATTCAATTAAGCAAAACGTATTTAATGCTAAGATATTTTTATAAGTATATTATATGTCATAATTCATGATGCAACACAGAAACTACAATCTTTTTAAGAGCTGCAAACTTTGTTTTGTAACAACACTACAGTTTATGACAGTGAGAATGTATGAACCAACACTAACATGATGGCAAACATGGAGTTAGAGCAAAAGACAAGCAAACTAGACCAATGACCAAGAAAAATGCACATCAATGGTTAGAAAACAACACTAAAGCCAAGAATCATAAATACACCTAATAGAAAACATGAAAAGAAATCAAATCTTTATCAAATTCTGAAATGTTATTTGAACTCAATGATGCCATGATACATATATCTAGTTCAGGAGTGGGCAAATTATGGCCCGCAGGCCATTTGACTAGAGTAACACCATTAGTAAAATCACTAAATTTAGAAAGCCTTCAGGACAGAAGACTCAAAAAGTAAAGTAGCAATTATACATAAAACACTGAACCATAATCTTCAAATACAAAAACAAAATTAAAAAAAATACTCAGAAAGACACAAAGATAAAGGCACATTCCTCATCCTATATGCTAGAACAAATTTGTACAAATTGACAAATACTTCTTCTTGCCTAGTGCTATTAGAGCTAGCCAGGAAAACCAGTGACTTTGCAGAATTTAAGTCATTGGTTAATATGCATGAGTGAATGCATGACGCATAGGACGCAATCATCTTCTTTTTTGAAGTTACATCTATATTATATAAGATAAGATTTCGCTGTTTTTTTTAATTCTTCTATTTTATTTGGGGGCTACCAAATTCACTTCGCTTAAGGCCTCCAATTATCTAAGGCCGGCCCTGACTGGCAGTTCCAAAAGTAATTGAAGATTTGGAAACAAAACATTCAGATATTCGGTAACAGTAGCATCCGCAGGCCTAGCATTAGAAGAGCATGGAATCTCAAGGAAGAAATTTGAAATTGTTAGGTTCCTTGAAGGATATTGACTGGAACTTTGTTATTAATATTTCTAATGAAGAGTTGAAGAAAGACTTCACGTTTATCATCGGAAGCACTGCAATGGGTTGTTTGCACATGTAATGTATGTGCATCTTAAATCTTTTCAAACAAAGCTATTCCATTTCTTGAGGCCAGTAAGTGAAAACAGATTTTTATTTGGATTCCTTGATTGTGGAATAAAAAGCAAATTTTAAGACGTCAAGAGCTTGGAACCAGTCTTTGATTGCCTTAGCTCACTATTTAATGCAGAAGCTGATTCAGCTCCAGAGGACATGGGCCTACCTCCAAGCAAATTATGACCTGAAAGAGAAGCTTCAGTCAATTCTTACGCGGGAGTTTCATTGGTACCAAGAGCTGTTTGTTCACATTAAAAAAAATTTTGCTGCTAAACTTTCACATTATTTAGAACCACAATGATTCGTGAACAAGCTTTTTTTTATTTCTGTTTGAAAAGAAGTGTTAGAACAGGTCGATGCTGATTGACTGTAATTGACAGCAGTCACGAGAAAAAAAAAAAAAAAAAACTAGTTAGCTATTTCTATGGTTCTGGAACATTATGCACAAGAATAAACAGTTATATACTTCATATTAAGTACTACTCTACATAAGTTGTGAAACGTTGTGATGTAAATAGACAATAGCAAAAGAAAAATAGTTTGCAAAATTAGTTCAAGAAATTGCTAATTCCTCAATTTGGAGTACAATATATATATATATATTATTTTTTTTATTTATTTAATTATGCTGCCCTCCAGTCCCTAAATGTTTTTAGGCCCTCTGCAAAAAAAGGTTGCCCACCCATGATCTAGATGGATATGAAGATGCATACAATTATAAAGAGGTTTTGTACAACTTTTTGTTTAGCACTGCTTTTCCATATTAAGACTTGAAAATAATTTTGATAAATCAATTCATTTGTAGTAGTATAAGCCTTTTTTTCTTCACTATTTTTATGAGAAACCATCAACAAGACTAGAAGGCAAAGAATGTAAAAGTAACATTTTTTTGACATTTTTGTTGGAATGGGTAAACAATACAAGAGTGAGTTTGAGTTTTTGGCACATCGACACAATTTAGGCCATGTCCTGCCCGTAATCTTTCAGGGGTTACTCTCCCTTCAAGAGCTAAATTTTATACAGTTAGGTCATTAAAAGCAAGGTCCATTCACAGTTAAGATAGTAACAATTTTTTATTCCAATAAAAATCTGCTGTAAATATATGTTCACAATTTCACAAATAAAACCTTCGCATTATTTCATTGTCTATATCTTTTTATTTTATATTTACTTTGGTATTACTTAGGTGTCACTGTACAAAATTTGTCACGTGCATCAAGTGGTGCCCCCACTAAACTTTAATCTTTATAAATAGTAAATAAAGTAAAATAAAGTAAAAGCAGTCTGCTCCCTGGAAAGTGTGTTTTTGTTACTAATAGCATCAATAATTAATTTACAGTGTAGTTTTTCTTTAAAACTGTAAAAATGTATATAACTTAAGTAAAATAAGTCTTGGTGTCTCAGATGAAGCACCTCAAAACAAAAAGGACTACATTTTTTTAAACAAAATTATTAATGTAATGGGAATTACTAAATGTATCTCTGATACCACTTATTACATAAGTATTGCCATTTTCTTGGGAAAAGGCTACATAGTAATTAACAGGAGCCATTAATAGACATGGTGGCCCATATTTTTTCATTGTAGCACCTGAAACACCACAGTAGAAAAAATGTTGAATCATACCAGAAGAGATCTAGATCAGTTACCAGTAATTTTCTCAACAAAGTTTTGAATTAGAAAAGAATTAAGCTTATTATTCTCAAGTTTGATCTAATATACTTAGAATTCTTTTTTTTTTAAAATCTAAATTAATGAAAACCTATTTTTTTACCATTGTTTGTGGTGTTTCACAGGACAATGAACAAGTCTTTTATCTAAATTTTTCTAGATCTAGGGCTAGTGTAGATTTAAACCAACTCTATATTTCAATTTATTAGTAAACTAGCCTGACATTACCCGCAGCCCGCGGGTGTAAGTTTGTGTTTACTAATCTAGTGGATTGGATTTAGATGTATGTTAAAGTTAGATAATGATCCTTTCAAGTTTTTTCTCTTTCGCTACGAAAATGGGTTTACCCGTAGCCGATACATTCATATATATATTAAAACGAAAAGAGCGATAGCTTTGTTAAATGAATGGGATTATGAAGTAAACAATTAAACGAAACAATTTTTAGTAGGCATACGCGATTCATGAATGAATATAGGCCTATCTCAACCCGGCTTCTCTGCTTTCGTAAACGAATGTAGTCTATTAAAAATGCTTTAGAAAACCAAATTTGAATGTTTATTTGATCAAATTATGAAATGAATGGACTATAATTAGTATGTTCATGTGTTAAAGTATAAAACTATATTTGCGAAGAGAAGTTTTATCATCTTAGAGTTGAATTAGAGTTTTAGATCTAGGGATGGGATTATAAAGTAGACAATTAAACAAATTAATTTTTGTAAGCGATTCATTACGGTATTGTCTAATGAAAGAATGTTCGTCAGGAAATCTGTAGTCACAGATATAACGAACTAATTAATGCAAAAAAATGCTTTCGAAACACAAAATTAAAGGTAAATTTTATTATATAATGAAATCAATGGATCTTCTTTTGTATTTTCATGTGTCAAAGTAAAAAACTATCTGTGCAAAGTGTAGTTCCTTAGATTAGTCTAGGTCTAAATCCTTTCGATCTTTTCTCATGTCAACAATGTAGACATGGCCTAGATCCATAAAAACTATAGCTGTAATAGAGTCAGACAACTTTTTTTTTTAGGGTCTTAAGTTTGTTTTAGGGCTACAATACATAAACTAAGGTCTAAGTTGGTACCCAAGAAACATTCCTGCCAAGTTTTATCAAGTTTGGTCAAGCGGTTTTGATGTCTATGAGTCACATACATACACCTCACATTCTACTTTATAGTATAGATCTAGTTCTAAATCTTGTTCTTAATGCATTGAAAGTCAGAAAGCTGCACCTTTTAGTATATGATTAGGACCTGTTTAAGGTAGTTATGTCTACTATATTTTTAAAGGATTGCTGACCCCCCCCCCCCACACGCACACACACAAAAAAGGTCTACTATAAAGGCACATGTTTGTGGTTACAGAAATCTGTTTTGTGAATCACTAATAAAAGAATAATTGGTAATGTATTTTCAGTTTTAAAAAACTTATTTCAGCATGTATTGAAAATATAACTAAATATTTAAAAATTGGTGTCCCATTGTAACACCCCCAACATCTTATGATATAATAATAAAGTTATAATAAATACTTGAATTATTGTTGAGATATTACAGCAAACAATAGCCTATATATTCAGCTATAAAGCAAGTATAGCATAAATTCTCTTCTCTTAAAAAAAAAAATCTTATTTAAAAAAATGAAAGTGGTGTTACAGGTGCTACAGTGTGCCATTTTTTAAACTGAGCGCAAACACAACTTAAGTGCTCAAAAACTTAAAATTTCTTTACTAGCTGCTTAATACAATAGAAACATTGAAATTATGCTTAAAAAAAACAACAACCGTTAGTTGTGCTTAAATCATCACTGGTGTCCCAGTGATGCACCTGAAATGCAAAAGTGGGTACCCCCCTAGCTAGCACTACTGAGGAAATGTATGTATTACGCACCTGAATTGCAAAAGTGGGTACCCCCTTAACTAGCACTGCTGAGGAAATGTATGTATTACTATTCACTTGAAATGAAACCATAAACTTCCACTTTACTTTTTAGCCTAATGTGACACTTTTTGATGCCAGTACTGGAGAAACACTCTAGAAGTAAAACTCCTGGGAACGTAATAAAGATAAACAAGGTTTATTTTTTTGCCCTTATTACTTTTCAAGAGAAATAGTTCCAGATTCCACAAGGTGAGATAAAAAGGATGTTGATAGTCTGACGGAAATTATTAAGCCTAAATTTCAAGTTTTTGTTTCATGATGAGTTGTATTTCATTATGAATATGAAGAGATGAGTCACTAGATCTAGAATGTACAACATGTGACTGACTCAAGAAGAGACAAAAAAGGTGTTCTGAATGAGAAGCCAACTTTATCCACAAGTCTAACATTTGCTGCATTTCCACCCATTTTTGTTGTATTGTTAATAGCCTGTCATAGTCATTATATACCACTTCCTCCTAAAGATGAACTACATTTGCCATGATTTCAGCAGCATTAAATAAGCTTGTCTTGGTAGTTCTGCTACTTAATCTCAATGCTTATATTTAATCAAGTGACTGGAGGAGTAAAAGAGCTCTATAATGACACAGGCAAACTACAGTCAACTTGTGATTGGGTAAAAAAAATTATCCCTTTCAAACCCTTCAATCTATAGAACAGAAGATGTAATGGTCATCTGTTTCTATGGCCGATGGTTACTGTCAGAAACCCTTTATAGTTGGGTGGACTCAGGTGTCCTAAAAAAATCAAAATTCTGAGACCATAGTTCAGAAACCAAGCACTTTAACTCTCAGCCACTACACCCCCTCTGTAATAAGCCTGCTCAGAAATCACGTATTGGCTCATCACAAGCATGATCATATAAGAATGCACTCTAACAATCAAAATCTACAAGTAGTGATGAGTAATCTTTTTTAGAAACATTAAACTAATGAGATATATATTAAGATGCCATCGATTTGATAAGTTTGGCATAATTTGATGCAAACAGGGACATTCTTAAATTTTTAATAGTGAACAAAGGTGTTCATTTGTCAATCTATTTCTGATACAACTTTTTCTTTTCTTTATTGCTCACAAATGTATGAAGATACAAATATCACACACTTTCTGAAAACTGGATTTCCAAAAGCCCCATGTTTACCGAGGGCCACAGCAAGAGATGACCTTTACATCAACTGCCCTATAGATCAAAATTTTTAAGAGGGGTACTTTGCAATCTGGAAGACATCTGCCTTCAACCATCAATTGAAGACTAAAAGTTATTTGATAGTGACACGGTTACGGTTGTTTAATTTAATTAACAACATTTCGAGAACAGTAATTTTCAAATAAAAATAGCCAAGAAAATTATTATTAAGCAAGGATCCTTCCAACAGAAAATTCTTGTATTTTACTGTATATTGGAGATACCAATTTTAGAGAGGGTATATAGAACAAGGAAAGAAAATAAAGGAATCAGTCAATTAGTTTCAAGATCCAATAAGTCTACTATTAATGAAATAAAGTATCATGTGTTAATAGTGTTAGTGATAGTTAAATCTTTTTAGTATTTCTATTTTACAAGCGAAATTAAACTGTTTTATTTTATAAAGAATTCCATCCCAGACATGCCTACCCCCAAGACCCAGAATGTGGAACACTCAGGTTGAAAATGTGGAATTTTGGGCCCCAATGTGGAACATAAACGCGTTTATGTTTGTCAGCCATACTGTACGCAATATAAATAAAACTTCAATTATATTACTTTAATAACAATACTAGTTTGCTTCTTATAAATTAGATGCAAATAGTATAATATAATTAAAAGTAAGAAAACCTTTAATTCATAATTATGTCCTTTGTTTGAAATCAATAGTTTTAACTCCTATGTGATTATTCTAGATCTACTTGATTATCTATCCTTTTCTAGGGCTTTACTCTAGTCACTCTAGAAGTTGTCTCTAGTGCTAGATCTAAAATAATTTAAGAGTCTGTCTACTAGTCTAGGACTAGACCTACATCTAATAAGTCCTCTAAGTCTAAGAACACAGATTATAATTAATAATAATTATATTATAGATCTAAATATTTATGTCTATATCTATGGACTTATTGAGAACTAAATTTATTACATATGATAATGATACATAGAAATCTAGAGATCTATCCCCTTCTAAGTCTATTTCTTTAGATACTAAGATAGATCTAGATTTAGTATCATCTAGTAAAATCTAGTAATCTAGTGCTAGATCTAGTAGATACTAATTTAGACTATGTAATAAGTAGATTTAGATCTTATTTAGATCTAGGCCTTAGCCTTACTGTGTCTAAGTTAATTAATTACTTTTAGATCTAGTTCTAGATATAGATCTCTAATAACCTATTTGAAAAAAAATCCTTTTCTTAGAATAGAAACCTAAGAAACCAGTTGAGTTAGTCACAGTTAGTGTTAGAATAGCGCCTTTGTCTGGAAAAGAATGGGATTTGAATGGAAAATTAGCACTTACTAGATTCTAAGAATAGATCTAGTATCTAGACCTAGAGTACTAGATCTAGATGTAGATCTAGATCAACCATATCTTCGTAAATTAAGGACACACCGGGTCCCGGAGGAGATGAAATGTAAACAATAAACACAGACCTAGATATATTTTATTTTGCATTCAGTATTTTCATTTCGCATTATTAATAAATAATGAAAAATCGGCGATTTTTTTTGTGTCGGAATTCAGACTTGGCGGAACAAAAAATCGTGAATGCGGAACGGCGGAACATGTGAGCTTTTTTGATGCTTTTGCGGGACGGTTCCGCATAATGCGGGACTGTAGGCATGTCTGCCATCCTAACAGGGAGAAAAGTGTCAAGAAACAGAATGTATGAGTATACTAAGTTACATTTAGATCAGTACTTTAATTCTAAAAAGCTCTAAATCTGAGTAACTGGCAATCAATGTTTAACCTCAGGTATTTGTGACCAAAGAAAATAGCTTGTTTGCTTTAAGAATGAAAACAAAATTGTAGACTTATTATGAGAAAACATTCATGTATTTAAAAAATTTTGAATAATATAATATTACCTGTAATACCGAGACTGTAGATATGTTGAACATACAGCTTTTGAAACATGACTTGCTGATCCAAAGTCTATCACCTTAACCCTATAAGGAAATCGCACAGGATCCACAAGCATGATATTTTCTGGTTTGAGATCAGCATGTATTAATCCAAGCTCCTTAAGTTTGCCTAAGGCATGAAGTACCTAAAATTTAAAGAATAATTCAAAAAATGAACTATCTACTTTGTTAAATTTAATTTTTGCTTCTTAAGCATTAAATTGTTTCAAAATTGTAAATTACTTTTTAATATTTGAAGATTTTAAAACATAAATGTTAAGTTCACAAGATTATTATAAATCAAATTTTAACTACCTGATAAGTTATTGGTCGTATGTACTTCAGTGGAAGAGGCTGAAATTTATTCTGTTTAAGAAAATCATAAAGATTTTGCTCGAGCATTTCAAACACAAGACATGTATGGTTCTTGTGTTGAAAGCATTCATAGGCCCGGACAAAATTATAGTCATCAGCACTTTCCTGGGCCAATCTTGACAAGATACCAACCTAAATAGAGAAGAAAATCATGTTACTAGGCTAAAAAAAAACTAGATGGGCTTTAAAAAACATTCCAAAGTTTGGTATTTTAAGACATCAAATAGTGAAAATTATTACCTCTATTTGTCCTTGTCTAGCATAAGAGGGATGGTTCTTGAGAATCTTGATAGCATAAATTTCATTTGAATGATGCTTCCAGCACTTACATACTTGACCAAAAGTACCACGACCAAGAAATTCAAGCACCTCATAGGCAGCACTTTGTGAATAAAGGACCTCATGCTGTACTAGCTGGTAGTCTCCTTCAGAATTAGCAGAACTAGCATTAGCTGCCGCCTTTTTGTTTGTTGTGGTCGTGGCCGTGCCGCTTTCATCCTCACTGGAAATAGCGTGCACTTCTGTCAGCTGCATGGGGTTGTGGTGGTGGTGGTGCAATCTGGCACCGTTAGTTGAGACCCCAACTGCTCCACTTGTGACTGAGACAGGATTACTATTTTTATGTAAGTTACTTGAAGCTGCAATTATTGGTTTTGCAGCTCCTATTAAAACTGTCCCTCCGCTTTCAGATACCTTTCTTTTTAGTCCCCTTGAAGCAAGAGATGTTTGTTTTGAAAGCTGTGGAAGGTAATTAAGACTTTGTTGATACTGCTGTTGCAATCCTTTATGAGAGGAAGCTGATGCTACAGAAGCAAGGTCGAACACTGAGGCCAAACTATTTTCTGAGTTAGTGATGGCTGATGAGGTGCAAGACGTAATTTGGGAGAGCAAAGCGTCATATTCTGCTTGTTGATCAGACACAATGCTAAAACTGCTGTTTGCATTGTGAGCGCACAAGCTTTCATTTGCCTTGCAAGTATTCCCTGTGTTTTGTGATAAAGTTTCAGGTGTCGCCAGAAAGGGGGAATCAACCTGGAGCGAAGTAACTACATGCTGCACAGTGGGCAGCGACTCCACTTTAATTTTTTTGAAATCACTAAACGCACTAATTTTGGCGTAATTTGGAAGGGTTTCTTGCATCAGTGCTTTAGGTCACTGAAAAAAAATGTTTGAAAACTAATGAGATAAAAAAAAAACATTTTTCAAAATAGACCACCAGTCTAAGTATTCAATGTACATTATAAATTTACTAATTTTTTAAGTTATTATTCCTTCACAGACATTCTCAAAGCTGAATTGAAAATTCAAGCCTTAAAATAGTTAAGTCATTCTCTGACACCTTAACACTTTACCACTTGTTTGTCAAGACCTTAAATACATTGTAAGATATATTAGTAATTATTTTCACTTGAAAAATTTAATTAAAAAAAAAATGAAATTTTACTAGAGCTAAGTCTTTCTCATAACAATGCTTTCAAAGACAGTCTACTATTTAAGTCAAGTAGACTAAGTCAGTCTAAAGGGAATGAACTAAATTCTAAAATATTTGCTAATGAGGACTAGGTCTACTAATAGTCAAATTCAAAAAGTCTAATTACTTGACTCTACTACAAGAGCTCTTAGACTCATTTAGGTACCAGAACTTTGATTGTCTGGCCGTGATCTACTCTCTACAAAACAAATTTAATAAGTCATAATCTTCTATTAGGCTATCTTAGACAGATCTAGATTGGTCTAAAGACTAATCATCTAGAATATTGACTACAGAATAATAATAATTAAAATATCTATAATATAGATTTTTAGATCTATATAAAAAATAAAAATATACTTAATCTAGAGTAAGCTCTTATAATCCGAAACATAAATTCTCATTCACAGAATGCATCGCATTTTTTTTTTTTGTAATTCATTGGTTTTTATGTTAAGAGCAAAAATCGACGATTGGGCACTGCACATGTCCAATTTTAGATAAGTTCCTGTATTAATGTTCCGTTTCTCCAAAGCAGATGGCAGTTTTTAAGATTGTAACCATGTATGCAAAGCTATTGTTTTTACCTCCCCCCACCCCACCCCGCCAACTCACACCCATATAAGGGACAAGGACTAGATTATGAGCCTGTTCTGTGAATAATAAAGAATTTAACCCATTCTTGTTTCCCAAACAGGACAATATCGTAATAAGAAATATCATAGGGATAATTTAATATATATGATTTGTTAAATATGTATTCATAACTTAGATCAAGATATCTAGAGTACATAAATATAATTTATGAATGGAAGAAAAAAATGCTGGCTGCTTATTTGAAGCCAGAGACCATGCCTACTGTAGGTGAACTGGCGTCGAGGAGATTGAGAGGGGGGGGGGGGGTTTACGAAACTTTAGGTGTAACAAAACAAACATACAATACAATTATGAAAACAAGAAAAGGGTCCATGGATGGGAATTAAGAGAGAGAGAATACATGCAGTCAAAAATGTAAAGATCCTTAGTATGTATCAAATTTACGTTTGGAGGGGTGAACTGCTGTGTCAGCACAGCTAATGACCAGGTATTGAGATGATCCAGTCGCTTTTGCAAGGGTGGGAGGCTATATACTACAAATATTTATTGCAGAAGTGAATCTACTTTAATACAAATCTACTTTTAATACAATCTTAAGAATTTTAAAAGAACACAGCAATTAGCTATCATATAAGTGTTGTTCGGTGTCTGTTCATTAAAAAGGAAAGCACAAAAACTGCGTTCATTTAAGAGGAATGAAGTGACTAATGTATTTTAAATAAAATCTAAGCTGTGAGTAGTAATACACAGGAACACAGGCATTTTTATTGTCCATTAGTGGCCAAAAGAGGAATCTCTGCTTTAATTTTTTTTTTTATGTTTATAAGCAAATTTGTCCTAGTTCCCAAAAGTGGGTGTTCGAATATAAGAATCTATGATGTATCTTAATTTAATATGTTTATATTGATCTAGAATCTAGATTCAAAATTTAATAGCTCTAGATCTAGTCATAAAAACATAATGACTCATATTAATCATAATCTTATAGCTCTAGACTTCAATTCTAGAGAATCTAGACAAGTGACTAGATGTAGTTAAATCTAGTAATCTAGTAGAAGAAGACGCTACTCTAGTTACTCTTTCTATAGATAATCTATAGTATAGACTAGATTATTCTAGATAGTAGATAGGTACTTCGATAAAAATTTCTAAATGATCACAATGCAATGAAACCTATTTGGTTATATAGAGCTTGAGAAATGCTTTCCAATGATACCAATTTTATATTGCTGAGTTAATTGTGAGGGAAGTTATTAAATTTTTAGTGGCCAAAAATTTGCCTTTGTAAAGCAAAAAAAAATCTGTGACAGAAACAAATGACATTTGAACTTTAATTAACTGTATTATAAAAAGTCTTAAGGATATGGGGTTGAAACTTCACACTCTTTTTCATTAACCTGTATTCTGTTAAAACAAATTTAAAAAATAAGACCAAGCAATAAAATCTTTGAAAAAAAGTGAATTAATATATAAAAAAAGTCTTCGACAAAAAATACAAATATATGTCATTTTGTCATCATATGAGCCCAAAAATCACAAATAAAACAAATCAGAGATCTGTAGTGTGTTTTATTTTGTTTAATTATAATACTACTGTATTTAAATAGCTATTTATATGCATCAGACAGATAATTTTTATAAATTATAAATGAAAATAGCACTGCACAGAAAAATATTTGCTAAAATTTAATGACTACAAGTTTAATAAACTTCAGTTTCACCCTTTCGTAAAGTACTGGCAATTAAAATTATTAATGATTTTAAAATGCCTGATTTTAAATGCTTTAAAAATTAAATTGTAAATGAAAAATTTCTTGCATCGGACAATAAAATAAAAAAAGAAACCTTGAGATTTATTTAGAAGTTATTAAAAGATTTTTTACTTAAATTTTTGTGCAGTAATAGCTCATCATTTTAAAAAGATAATGTACTCATTTATTAACTATAAATTTACATGTATACTAATAGAAAAAAAAAATCAAATTAATAGTTCGCAGAGCTAAAAATATGAAGAAAAAAAATAATATTTTATAATAATAATTTAAAATATTTATTGTATTTATTTAGTGCGCCAAGAGAATTTAATGAAATTTGAAATATACACATTTTATAATATGATAAATTGTAGCAAACAGCATTGTTGTAATTTTTATAGGAAAAAGTTTTGAAAAAATGTTAACTTTCACATAAACTTTTGTTAAGAAAAATTTAACAGATTGGCTTCAAAAGCAAATAAAACTGATCTCTGATATCTTATGTTTACAAAAAGTAATCACAATTAGTCCTGAAATCAAATACAATGTGCTAAAACTTTGATGGAAATGACCACCCCTAAAAAAAGGGTAAAATGTGCTGACACACTTTTCAGCCATTTTTGGGAGAGAAAAAAATGGATCTAGGTCAGTTTATCGAAGTACCTATAGTAGATCTATTAAATTATTAATATTAATAATATAGATCTATTCAGAGTCAAAGCAATACTGTAATGGGCATACTTATAAATATTATAATACTTAACAACTTAGACTTAACTCAACTGACTTAAGTTCAATTCAATATTAATATTAAATCGAATGGCATTCATATTGTGACTGTCACTATTGAATTAGAAGTCCAATTAATGAATTATTTTTCTATTAACTATATAAGTTTATTTACAAAATATTACATTATAAATTATTACATATTCATAACAAATTCAAATCAAAACAATAGTTTATAAACCTTATTCAATTGTAGATTTAAGTTTATATTAAGATTTATTAGATTGATATGATATCTAGATCTTAAACTTAAGTACTTAGTTAATCTAGATCTAGATCTAATATACTATATAGTCAAGTGTAGATCTATCTAAATCTAACCATAAATAATATTTTGGTAAAATAACCACTTGCTAAGCTGCACAGAAACAACTTTTGACTAGACCAAGCCAGGACAAGCATTAGATTAGGAATGCTAGCCGTGGCCCTGACCTAAGCCAGGCCTGGCAAACAGGATAATGAGACAACCTGGCTTGTTTTGTAGACGACTTAGAGATTCTATTTACCATCACTATATTCATTAGAATCCGTTCCTTTGTTCCTTATAATCTTCTATAACGAGTCATAAGTTCCTGAAATAAAGATAATGCGAATTTCGTCCATATGCCCCCGAAATAAAGGCTCAAATAGAGCCAAATTAACTTAGCACTGCAACATGTCCGTCGTTCGCGAAGGGGGATAGACAAGGAACACCATGAATAATCGAAAGGATACAATGTTTACAACATTGCCAATTATATTTTAAACTTCTGATTTAGAATTAAATAATGCCATTTAATAAAAGCAGAGAAACATAATTTTAATATTTATAAACATCGTATCAGATTTTGAAAAGCTATATGTCAGTTTTATTGATCAAATGTAGTATTTATAATTACAAAGTTATGCTTTACAAAGTATCCCTTCGAATACCAGCAGGCATCTTTTCCGTACGTCACTTCTGTTTTGCGCTCACTAAAAAGACTAAACCAATCCAAGGCTCTGTTAAATTTAGAAACTTGCTTCGTTCTCTCGCGTGCTTTTTTAGGACTATATCTAGATATCATTAAAAAAAATAATAATAAAGAAAATATTTCTAGAATAACAAATGCATTGAAAAGAAAAACAAGAATCTAGATATCTAATCATAACGTGTTTTTTTTTATTTTAATCATGTTACTTTTTTTTCCCCTATATTTAGCCTAGATCCCGACTAAAACCAACGTGGGACATTAGCGGTTCGTAATAGTTCGTATGGACTGCAAAAGAATCAATCTTTGTCCATGGTGCTTTGACATGTAAAAAAAGTTTGGTCAATAGAAGTCTTCTTGAATGCAAAATTTGGTAAATGCTCCAGACTCCAGTGTGAAAATAGTGGAATAAAAAAGCCACGTAGCTCAGTATGCGCTGTTAGCTACATGATCACTTTTCAGTATCCGATCATTACTATACCAGGAGCGAACTCTACACACACACAAATTCTACATAACATCAGTGGCGTAGCTAAGGTGGGGGGAGGAGGGGAGAGAATTTGAAAACCCCCGGGCCCCCACTTGAGGGGGCCCCCAAATGAGTTTTTTTTACATTAAATATTTATTATTACGCAAAATGAGGGGCCCCCTAAGAGGTCAAGCCCCCCCCCCCTGGCTCCCAAATGATGGAAAATTCCTAGCTACTCCCCTGCATAATATACATTGACACTATGTATTCTAAATCTAATAGTATAAAGAACCTAGGCTTAATTACCTACGAGGGAATAGTAAGTGTTTAAATTATATCAGATAATTTTTTTATCCGAATTTGTAAATTCAAATATACATTTTTAATTAAAACAACTTCCTATTTTAGGACAGGCTCATTCTTTTTAAAAAAGATTGGACCACAAGAAACCACCCAAAGCACATGAATCTGATAATAGTGCTAGGCTTATGTCTCATAACAAACTGTGACGATTGTGTTGAAAACTCAAATAACTCAGCTATTTGTTTTTAAAAAAGAAAAAGATGAGAACGTTATATGAAGAAATGTGGGGACAATGTAATGGAACCTAAAGAAAAACGTTAATAAAATAAAAAGAGGAAGATTGGGTTAGGGTTTGGATTTTCAAATAAATAGGAAAAAAGAAACAATGTCAAGAACGTCAAATTTGAAAAGTCACCGTCTGAGACTAAATAATTCAAATTATTTTGTGCCCCAAGCGAAACAGCCTATAGACATTTGATAATACTAGTGCTGAAAAAAAGTGCACATAAATTATTATTTTTTTTTATGCATCGCTTGTTGAAATTATCAATACTTTCGTATTCTGTACACCGGAGGCACAAAAAAAAAGCTTGCTATAAAATGGCTTTGCCTCCACATATAAAAGTTTCCGAATTGCTTTCACAACAGCGACTAAGAAAAATATATTTCGATCCTTAAAATAACCGTTACTATTAATTTAATATTATTATTTTTTTATTGAAACATATTATGAAGAGCTAATTTAAGTATCTTTATGTAGGCCTATTGCTTGGTAGGCCTACACAACTTTATAATTTACAGTTTATGGTGTTACACACCTTTAAATGTGTCTCCGGTGCAGGCCGCGCACATGGCACCCTCTATAATAGTCCATAGCAACGCCAATAAATCTAGTAGGCCTACCAACATAAACTTTTAAATGTCAGTTCTAATAATTAATGCAACTTACCTTTACTTTAAAAATATATGATCCTACTGTAAAGAAAAAAAAAACGCTTTGTTTAAACGTATAAGTGGGCCTACACCATTTAATTATGAACACAACCTTTTCTTTGAACTTTCAAAAACACATTCCAAGACACTTATATCCCAAATACTTTTAGAATCATCCGAAACATGTTTTTAAGTAGTCATGAAGAGGCTTCGAAATCAATGTCATTAAAATTTTATCTAGTTTTATGTATGGCGCAGCTTACGCATCTTTAAAAAAAATATATTAAAAAACATACTAAATCCGTAGATCTATTTCTGAGCATTAATTTCCTTTGACATTATTCACTTAGAATTATTTACAATCATCAGAAACATATTTACAACTGGTCTCAGCAAACTTAGAAACACGATTGTTGGCTACTCAAAGAAAATGAAGTAGATGAGACTGCCTTGCTACTTGATATTGTAAGTTACTGCTAAAAAAAACGTTTTTTTTTATGATACCCTGAACGATGGACCAGCTTGGGGGCTTTGTTAAAGACTTTCTAGTCTAGCCATTAAATTGTTTCACCAATGAATGAATAACAAAAGTGAAGGGGTATTTTGTCACGTAATAGGTGATAAATCCAACCCGCACAGATGCGCAGGTATATTGTAGATTCTAGGACACATTGGTGTTGGTCATGGCGTTAGGCTAATAGACGATTGGACCTGAAAGGGCATGGGGAGGGGGGGGCGAAGAGGCTGAAAGGGAGCGATCAATGTCATTTTCGTTTTTGATAAGAAAGAGAAAGAGAGCATTGTAATAAAGGAGAAGCAAATGGGTTGGGGAAAGGTCGGGACTTTTTCCAAAAACAGAAAAAAAGGACGGGACATTTTGCGAAAACAGAAAAGAACCAAAAAAAAAAAAAGTACTCTTGGCTTGGTACTGTTATATTCAATAAAAGAGCTATACCATAGACCATTGACTTTTATATTATATCTAGACTGGAAACCGGAAATAAATTCTTATCCGCAACTGATCGATTCACAGACCTATACATATATAGATTTTTATGTTCGTAAACTCTTTTTTTCAGGCTCTCTGGGGAGTCGCCCCAATCAATCTTTTCTGTCTTAGAAAAGTAATGATCTTTAGTTTTCAAAGTTTAGAAATAATGCAATATCATTTCTCTGATATTCACGCAAATATATGAAACAAAGCCTTTTCCTGTTTGTTTCCATTGAGAATGAGATAATGTTTTAAAAAACCTAGATGGAATTAATTCATGTTTATTTAAATCATCTTATGTACATTTAAATAGATTGATTGCTTAGATCTTTCTAGATTATGTATCTAAAATTTGCAAAATAATAATTATGAGACGAGAGTACTATTATTTTTTATGTTCAATTACTAGATCTAGATCTAAAAATTAAATTATATTTTACATAGGTTAGGGTTGAATTTTTTTTTACATCTTTTAACTAATTTACAAAACAACGCCTTGATCCAACTTTCTAAAAAGAAATCACATTTTTTGTAGTGCTAAAAATTCTCCATGTCCAGTCTAGAGTAGTATATATAAGTCTATGCCATTAATTGTGTGTCCTACTGCATTTGTACTGATCATTGATTGAAGCCAATGTGTGTGTCCATATGATTTTTTATATTTTTTTTTTGGGGGGGGGGGGAATAAAATCTACCGTTTGTTGTGGAGACGACCATTGGGAGATCGCAAGTCCATTAAAAGGCTTTTTTTTTCTTTCATCACCATATGACCTCATTGCCAATGTGCCAGCGAAGACCTTTACGCGTCAAAGGGGTGGGATTGGTGTGTACGTGACTGAACGACTTAACGGTCGACGAGACTGATATACCACCGTTCAGCCCTTGGGCTCTATATTTGTAGGAACTTATATTAAGAAGGGATGGATAGTGTAGGAATATCTTTGTTGTGGATTTTTTTTTCCTCGCTTTCTTTTAATCTTTCGGAAAGTTTTTTTTTCTTTGGCTATAGTTTCTTGAACATCGTTTTCTTTTACTATCAATACTAATAATAAATGGTCATTTTAATAATAACAATCTTTAGTATCCATAAGGAAATTATATTTGTCTTAAAATTAGTGCAGTACACCAAACGAAATATTATAACTAAACAAAATAAAGGGGGTACATTCACACCAGACTGTCTCAAAATAGTTCATATCAGATAGTTAAATTGTATTTAATAATTTGAGTGCCAGGGGGGGACAAATAGTTTTTGTGTCCGTCTGTCTTTGCTATCAGTGTCTTGTATCTCCTGACCCAAAGATTTTTTTTATTTCTAGAATCCTTTTAGCTTTCTAATGAATGTTTTTCCTCAAACAGTTTCCCAATTTATTTATTTATTTATTTTGCCAATGACGTTACCAGCAGCATTTTGGATTATATGAAGTTTATATTTGTTTAATGTTCAAATTGGCATACCAGACAGTGATATTAAAACTTAAAATATTGCAGATGTGAGCGTGATAAAACAACGCTGAAGGTTTTTCACTAATATTAAAGAAAGCCAATTTTTTAAGTAATCGTAATATTTATTGCCCTTTTATTTCTGATATAATCAGTATTTGAAGTAAAATTTAGTGTATTGTCAAAGATAGTAGCATGGTATATAAAAGTTTGCACCATTTCAATGTTCGCTGCAGCTACAGAAACAATATTATGTATCTTCTTTTCCCTAGGGAAACCTTTTTTTTTACATTCGTTATTCCTTTATAAAAATGTACTGTCTTCTCTCAAAAGTGTCCTTTTTGTCATTGTAAAATATAGTTTAACTTATGAAGAATTAAGTCATTGGTTAAAATACTTGACTAGATTGACATAGGAACACGCGTAGGACGTAAACATCTTCTGTTTTGATGTAACGTCTGTATTTTATAAGATAAGAAGATAAGTGTGAAGTGTTTACAAGTAAATATTTGTTGTTCTTTTCTTTCATTTATTTGACAACTTTGCACGAGCACACTGGCGTTTCCAGATATGGAACTCAACAGTACAAAGTAAACACTTTCAAGGACTTTATACTGACAGGTCATTGTTGAACATTAAATAATGAGCATTACATTGTGCTGCTAGAGAAATAGCTTAGAAATTCAATTCTACTCTACTGTGTTGAAAAGTGATGGTATATTATTCTTCTGTATTCTACCAGCGGATACACACACACACAATCTTGCTGTTTATAGATTTGCCTCTATGTACGGTATAAACATCTCAAATAAAGAGAAACTTTTGTCTGCTCTTCTATTGACAGTAACAAAAAGTAATTTAAAAGTAATGTGTTGTATGAACATCTTGCCAGAGGAGGCTTTGGGGGTGGGACGCATAAGGCCGGCAGCCCAAGGCCGCCAAACCATTATTCAAATGTGTGACGCGTCTTGCTACGCATTCTAATGTAGGCCTATCGTAGGACAACACTAAAGACTGAAATACAGTGCGGTGGATAGATTTGAAAACCATTCTCCAAAACAAGGACTTGCTAATCAATATTGTTGAAGCCTTTTCGGCATCTATACGAATTAACACGAAGGCTCTTAGCATGATGCTTTGATTTAGAATCTGGATTAGCCCCCTCCCCCACCCTATAGGAAACTCTCCGGGTCCAGATACTGCCAAGGCCGCTCTAATTTTGCTAAAAAAAACGCCCACATGGTCTCTCCCTATTTTATTTTTTACACTCCATTTTGTTTTCTTACACAACTTTAATTAGACTCTAATTCTATAACAATAATGATTGTTTAAAATAAGATTTGAAAAGAAACTCAATGGCTTTATGTCAATAGGCTACAATGAATGTAATTTCATACCGAAAGAGACATTGTTGATTTGTAACAAATATCTCCTGGGTATGACTCTTCGAACCTAAATGTACTTTTTTTTTTTAACTGTCAGGTGGAGTTGAACCATATGCTCTTGAAACTCTAGGCCAGCGAAAGCGAACAAGATCTCCCCCCTCTCACTGGCCTGATTGAAACAAGTGTTCTGTCTAAAGAGAGGGTTTTACAAGCGTCTAGATTGACACTGTGATTTCCAGTGACTTGGTCACTCCGGACTCGCGGAATAGAGACAAGGCAAAGTACAACGGAAGCCACTGCTATTTTCCTTTTCTATACCAGACTAACCGTGTGGGAGTCGCCATTTTTTAAACGGGGTCTCGATTGTTAACATGGTCGTGAGAGCTCTTTTACAACTCCGCACAGTCGATAGGAATACTCTCGCACCCCACGGGAGTCTTGTTTCGCGACCCGTTTGTCCCAATTGTATCCTCTTACGACCGTTTTCACTCGGGTGCCACCATGAGGCAGGGTAGCATGCCTAGGCCTAAATGCACTAAACCTGCTTCCAGTAAACAATTGACCACGCTAAGAAATTCGCCCCCGAATGAAGCAAGGTCCTCTAGTGTATTTATTGTTATTAGTCCTTGTGTCCCCATAGAAAGTAATCTATCAATATGTCTTCAATATTACATCCATAAATATTCTAAAGTCTAAATGTTTTTCTTTAAGCCCATGTCTTCAAGTTCATTTATACGTCATTAGTCATTCACCTACAGGGGCGGATTTACCCATAGACAATACAATCTTTAGGTTAGAGCCCCCCCCCCCAATATATTTTTAGCACTGACATAACATCTGGACTTATAAAGGGACCTAAAAAGGACCATATTTTAAAAAGCTATTAGGGCCTTTTCAAGACTAAATACGTCACTGTTTATATAGGCTATGTCTTCAGTATGTCATCTCAGTCATTAATATTATATCTACATGTCTTCATATTCGAAAAAAATGGACGGCTCCTCTACCACCAAAACAAAAGCTACCTTAAACTGCGATATATGTGGACTGGAGTGTCTCTCCAAAATAGAGTTTCACAGTCACATGAAAAAGTGTTCGAGATGAAACATAGTCTATACAACTGAAGGAGGCCAACGATATGTCTTTAATACTTCTTCTACATGTATTAATTTTTTTTTATCTGTCATCCATCTATATACATATACATAGTTTATCTGCCCATGGTTTCAACATTCCATTTGTCTTCCTTTTTGCAGCCTATTAGCATGTCCTCAATATTTGACTTATGTCATGCGTATGATCCGTACATGTCTATACGACATCGATGGATGTTAATGAAAACATTTAAACCAACAAATTCACACGAAAAGACCAGAATGTTCTGTCGGTCAAATGATGCTGCAGGTGCAGTTAACTGACGACTTGGCTACAGGCGGGAGGGGCGTTTTCAAAATGAAGATTGGGTTCTTTCAGTCAGATGAGGCTATTTGACACGTCGGCTTTTGCACGGTAATAAAGGACCTTGAAATTTTCGTGGGCTTAAAAAAAAAAGGACCCGGGGGAGCTGGGGGAGAGGAAGGAATGAGCTTGAGCAGAAGTAAAGGGAAGTAATTACACTCCTGTATAGAAATCTGTCATCGACAGCAACGTTTAACTCAGTGGTTCCCAAACTTTTTTGTCTCGTAGACCCCTTGCTATTTTTTCTGGTTTTCGGTAGACCCCCTGCTCAACTTGCACATTTTTGCAAATTCATTAACAAAAAAGTAATTTAAAACTACACAACTAAGGATATTATGTGTCATATACGAATTTGTCGTTCTATGAAGTAGTCTTTCCAACATCAAATATTAATTAATATGCCTTAAGTATCATTGTAAAAGGTTTCGCAATGAGCAGTTTTAAATCTGCGGAACTGTTTTCATTAACAGGAGAAGGGTCGAAGGCGAGTAACTGGAGTAAGCTTCGAGCAGGAAGGGCTCATTAACTTTGGCTTGCTACCCACCTAGCAGAAGGAAAACTGAATTCAAATCTCTGCTGCCTTGCTACTATACCCAAACATGGGAAAGGTCTCGTGGGTCAACCCTAAGGAAATATAAGGAGACGGTGACCATTAGCGCCATGTATTCCTGGGCCGTCCCCTCTTTCTCTTTCCTTGGGGATTCCAGGTTAGGGCTTGCCTTGTTATGTTGGATGCAGGCTTTTCTGAAGGATATCTACCTTAATGGGCTGCTGCTTTGTTCTTTGCCACAGTTCCTCATTCGAGATCTTGTCTGGCCAGCGGATTATAAGAATCTTCCTCAGGCAGATATTGATGAATACCTGGATTTTTTTTTCATGGTAGTGATGATGGTTCTCCAGGTCTCCTCGATTCGGAAGCAGATGGGCAAGACGTGGGGACAGTTGGAGAGATTTGCCCAGAACCGAGATGCCCGGGGGGAAGCTGGTTGGTGGCCTATAACCAGAAGGAACCACAGGCATAGATGAGATGAGATGGTGACCATTAGACAGTTTTTAGCACACAGCGCACCTTGTCAGACCAAACTGTATTTATGCCTTTTGCAAAGATTTACAAAAGAAGCTTTTAATTTTATAACTCATGCCACCGAAGCGACCTTGAACTGTATTGTTTCTTAAAGAAATTCTTTCAATAATAACAGATGTAGGTTTGTGAAAAAACAGCTGGTAGAATCAATGTTTGACCTTTGCTGTTTTCAGTATTTTGCTATAAGTAAAGAAATCTTGTAAAACTCTCACAAACCATCATCTTCTCTATATGATGTCGAACAGAGATTTTGTGGGTCTATTTTGAACTTTGAGTGTTCGAAAGTTTTTCAAATCTTAATTTTTGTCAAGGTGACATTGTCTCGGATGATCCTCCAGCGTAACCGGTTCATAGCGTCATAAAAAAGTCACTTAGGCAACTGCTTGTTTGACAAGGAAGGAATGAATCCCAATTTTAAATAATTTTTTCTCTAAATATTAGTTACATGTAGACAAAATTAAGCTATTTAAATAAGTATTGAAATTGATTACAACAATTTTTTGTTTGAATAGCAGGATAAATATTTAAATGATTAACGAAGGTACAAATCATATATTAGTGTATGAAATAATTACATTAATGGAATGTGAAAATAAAGTAACTTGACCTGCTTAAATGAAATCTAATATCGTAGACCCCCGTGGACATTCCCAATTTATTTTTTCACTTTCGTAGACCCCTTGGAGGTCTTCGTAGACCCCTGGGGGTCTATATAGACCACTTTGGGAATCACTGGTTTAACTTCTTGGTATTCATACGGTTTAATGAAGATCGATACTTAAATGAAGATCGATACTTTATCATTTTCATTGTAGCCGTTGAGATAGAAGACATCGTTTTATGAAATATATAAGCATAATATAAACAATTCTTAAAAAAAACAACAACAACAAAACTTTTCTAAGTAGGAAGAATACAGTCCTTAAAACTATATCTACGAATAATATACACTATAGCACAGTCATTCGATATCGAACTAATTAATAATTAATTACCAATACGTTATTGACGAATTGAGTATTTTTGTTTATTGATTCATGTTTTGTTTGGTACACTAAATAATTGTTTAAAGTATCAACTTGATCGGAGAATGTGTGAGGGAGAATTATTCAAGGGGACAAAACCCAACAAATTTAGCCATATCTGTGACTACTTAAGCATTAGTTTCCCTTGTTGCTATTAAGCAAAATAATGAATTACCAGTACTGGTATATAATTGTCTGGTTGGTTACTTAAAAAAAAATTGATTCATGCCAATGAATAATTGTGAGTAGTTTCAGCTTTATGGGAATGGGTGTGGGAGAAATAACGTGTACACACTTTTTACCAGACAAACAGAATAAGTTGATGTAAGCTTTAAAATAAATACTTGTGTAAGTAGCTTATTGACCTATTAAGAAAGTGCAAGAAATAAATGTCATAGACTTCATACAGTGATATCGATAGTAGCCAATAATAGGTAATATACAAAGTAAGCGTACAATCAGAGAGGAGTACGGTTATAAAGAACATTAAGTATGTACACTTACTGAATGCAAATTTATGTAGTTTCCCCTTTCAGACATGCGGTCTATAGGGCATATAATGCCAAGTTCATCTGTTTCTGTGGCCCACGGTGGTCAGCACAACAACCAGCCTCCTTTACTCTTTCCCAACTAATGTCAGTTACCCTGGGTGTACTCAGAGGCACCCCCTAACATCCCGAAGTTAAAAATCCCAGTCTTCACCAGGGTTCGAACCCTGGACTCTTCGGTTTGGAAGCCAAGCGGTTTACCATTTTACCGCGATTAAATGCAAATATATGGCTACCTTTAAACATGTGACCTAACGACCCAAAAAGTTAATACAATTGAGGTAACTATGACCAAAAAAAAAATGCCGATGAGCAATAATGGACTAAAATAAGAACGACGCGGAAATACGAGAGACACGGAAATTAGATCAAAGAGACACAAAATACAAGAACGAGGCACGGAAATAAGATCAAAGAGGCGCAAAAATAAGAACAAGAAAATCATTTTAAACAAGATTACAAAGACAGTTTGTGTGGAAACACAAACTCAAAATCGGCCCCCGAAGTGGTCCACCCAGGCAGGCTTCAATATTTTCAGAAAAAAACATCCAAATGAAATCATATCAAAGACAAATGAGAGATAAGAATGGAGAAAGAAGGTTGACAGATCTTGTGTAATGCCCCAACGGTACAGCAGATCAAATGATAGGTGCAAGTGAATGCAAAGTTTGATGTGATGTCCTAACTAGATCCCCTTTCAGACCATGTAGTCAATAGGGCAGATTATGTAAAGTTCTTCTGTTTTTGTGGCCTAAGTTTAACGAGGGTGTCATGTAGCCAGCACAACGACCAACCGCCTTTACTTTTCCCCAACTAATATCAGGTACCCATTGGAGCTGGGTGGACTCAGAGGCGCCTAAGGATTCCGAAGTTGAAAATTCCAGTCTTCGAACCCGGGGCCCCGGTTTGGAAGCCAAGCGCTTTGCCGCTCAGCTACCTCGCCTCTCCTGGCCTAACTAAGGTGTTATAATTGATGTAATTGTTTTGAAAATGCTCAATCTCTTATTGGAATGCGCAAAATATGTCCCCGGTACAATAAATTCAAATGTAAATATATCGTGCACGAAATTGACATTTATAAGATTACTATTTGTTTTAATTTAGGTCTAACTTAAAATGCATACTAATTAGCTTTTTCTCTTTAAAAAACTGCTTGCATAACTGATTTTAAAAATTAGATTTTTCGCTTTCAGAAAAAAAAAAAAGTAGCCGTTGCATCAGAACTTTGAATGGTCTAAAATATTATGATGGATTTTCAATATCTTTTCTAGTTTACGAGATCTAAACGGGACGGACTGACAGACGGACAGACATTTCGCACAAAACTAATAGAGTCTTTTCCCCTTTCGGGGGCCGCTAAAAATACTTTAAAAATTTAAAACAAAGCTTATCTTATAAAATACAGACGTTACTTCTTAAAAGAAGAAGCTTATATTAAACGTAGCTGTATTAATTAGTTTGGATCAATCATGTTTTTAAAATTTGTAATTAATCCAAACTAAAAACAATAAGTCTGCGCGATTACAAATATTTTTACCAACTGTTTTTGTTTAGCGTAATTTCATGCTTTTTTGGCGTTCTCGATGCGCTATTATCCTATCACTTGTCTGAACCAGTTGGAAAGGGTTGGAGAGGGGGAAAGAAGGGGGTATCTGGGTGATCGCTTTTTAAATCTATTTATAAAAAATGATGAACGACCTGAATTCGAATTCGAGTGTTGAGGCCTCCTCAACCCTATACACTAGCCACTCGGCCAGCGAATCACTTATGAAAATTGAAGGTTTTATAGTTTTCAAGCTAACAATAGATAACGATATATCTGATGTTAGCTTCAAACTTTAAAGCGGCGACCTACAAAGTATAAAGGGGCTAATTCAACTTGTACCACCCCATCAGTCAAGTACAATTCTTTCCCTTGCTCGAGATACCAAACAAAATAATTAATTACCAATAGTTAATTAACTACCCTGTTAACTTCGTTCTATTGATTCTTGTATTGTTAGGTAAAAGAAATGTGCGAAATTTCAGCTTGATCCGAGATTGGGTGTGGGAGAAATTACGTGTACACACTTTTGACCTGACACGCAGACAAAGAGAGTTGATATCAGAGACACATAGGTAAGAGACAAATGAAAAAAAAAAATAAAAAGGCAAAGAGACACTTTCTTTCAATTAGGCGAATGTCGGAGTCCTAAAAGCGGCGCACCTAGTTGTAAGTCCATCACATCTCGTCAAGATGGAAGATTAAATGAAGCTAAAGTTGGTCAGGAGTTGCTCCAGACGTTAGGGAAAGGAAACAATGCATATGAATAGCTTAACCCTTGAGCCTAGGACTGTTCCATACTCAACAAGAATGTGTACTTCCTTAATGAATTGTTTGCACCATTTCACTTTATAGTCACCTGCTTCTGAGTTAACATAGAATGCAGTAAGAGAGTAAGGGATAGAGAGGCAAAGGCGTAGCTAGGGTGGGGGGGGAGGGAGCGGGAGAATTTGAAAATCCCCCCGGGCCCCCACTTGAGGGGGGGGCAAATGAGTGACTTTACATTGCCTCCCAAATGATGGAAAATTCCTAGCTACGCCCCTGATAGAGAGACAGAGAAACGGAACGTAATAGGAGAGCTCAACAAGAGACTGAAGAATTAGGGAAGACAGAAAAACAAGAGACTGAAGAATTAGGGAGGACAGAAAAACAAGAGACTGAAGAATTAGGGAGGACAGAAAAACAAGAGACTGAAGAATTAGGGAGGACAGAAAAACAAGAGACTGAAGAATGGACAGTGATTAGGCCTTTTTTAAATGACTACATCTTTTAGGAAAAGTCATTCACAAAGTCTGTCCAGTTCAGATCTAAAGATAAAAAAAAAGATAATAAAACAGAAGATCGCAATAAATGTAATTGTACCAATTGGTTGGTAATTCAATCTGAAATAGATTTAGACTAACAATACTAGATCGGAGCGATTAGAAATAATTGAACAATTGTTGTTGTCGTAACTTCATGCTTTTAGCTGTCTCAGTGGCGCTATGATAATATCACTTTCTCAGTGGCGCTATGATCCTATCACTTTCTCAGTGGCGCTATGATCCTATCACCTTCTCAGTGGCGCTATGATCCTATCACTTTCTCAGTGGCGCTATGATCCTATCACTTTCTCACTGGCGCTATGATCCTATCACTTTCTCAGTGGCGCTATGATCCTATCACTTTCTCACTACGCTATGATCCTTTCACTTTCTCAGTGCGCTATGATCCTATCACTTTCTCAGTGCGCTATGATCCTATCACTTTCTAAGTGCTCTATGATCCTGTCACTTTCTCAGTGCGCTATGATCCTATCACTTTCTCAGTGGCGCTTTGATCCTATCACTTTCTCAGTGGCGCTATGATCCTATCACTTTCTCAGTGGCGCTATGATCCTATCACTTTCTCAGTGGCGCTATGATCCTATCACTTTCTCAGTGCGCTATGATCCTATAACTTTCTCAGTGGCGCTATGAACCTATCACTTTCTCAGTGGCGCTATGATCCTATCACTTTCTCATTGCGCTATGATCCTATCACTTTCTCAGTGGCGCTATGAACCTATCTCTTTCTCAGTGGCGCTATGATCCTATCACTTTCTCAGTGCGCTATGATCCTATCACTTTCTCAGTGGCGCTATGAACCTATCACTTTCTCAGTGCGCTATGATCCTATCACTTTCTCAGTGCGCTATGATCCTTTCACTTTCTCAGTGCGCTATGATCGTATCACTTTCTCAGTGGCGCTATGATCCTATCACTTTCTCAGTGCGCTATGATCCTATCACTTTCTCAGTGGCGCTATGAACCTATCACTTTCTCAGTGGCGCTATGATCCTATCACTTTCTCAGTGGCGCTATGATCCTATCACTTTCTCAGTGCGCTATGATCCTATCACTTTCTCAGTGGCGCTATGAACCTATCACTTTCTCAGTGGCGCTATGAACCTATC
Source organism: Biomphalaria sudanica (assembly GCA_036873155.1). Taxonomy (NCBI): domain Eukaryota; kingdom Metazoa; phylum Mollusca; class Gastropoda; family Planorbidae; genus Biomphalaria; species Biomphalaria sudanica. The sequence continues at coordinate 1,206,813 of JAZGLO010001033.1, forward strand.
ACTTTCTCAGTGGCGCTATGATCCTATCACTTTCTCAGTGGCGCTATGATCCTATCACTTTCTCAGTGGCGCTATGAACCTATCACTTTCTCAGTGGCGCTATGAACCTACCACTTTCTCAGTGGCGCTATGATCCTATCACTTTCTCAGTGGCGCTATGATCCTATCACTTTCTCAGTGGCGCTATGAACCTATCACTTTCTCAGTGGCGCTATGATCCTTTCACTTTCTCAGTGGCGCTATGATCCTATCACTTTCTCAGTGGCGCTATGATCCTATCACTTTCTCAGTGGAGCTATGATCCTATCACTTTCTCAGTGCGCTATGATCCTATCACTTTCTCAGTGGCGCTATGTTCCTATCACTTTCTCGGTGCGCTATGATCCTATCACTTTCTCAGTGCGCTATGATCCTATCACTTTCTCAGTGGCGCTATGATCCTATCACTTTCTCAGTGGCGCTATGATCCTATCACTTTCTCAGTGCGCTATGATCCTATCACTTTCTCAGTGCGCTATGATCCTATCACTTTCTCAGTGGCGCTATGATCCTATCACTTTCTCAGTGCGCTATGATCCTATCACTTTCTCAGTACGCTATGATCCTATAACTTTCTCAGTACGCTATGATCCTATCACTTTCTCACTACGCTATGATCCTATCACTTTCTCAGTGCGCTTTGATCCTATCACTTTCTCAGTGTGCTATGATCCTATCACTTTCTCAGTGCGCTATGATCCTATCACTTTCTCAGTGCGCTATGATCCAATCACTTTCTCAGTGGCGCTATGATCCTATCACTTTCTCACTACGCTATGATCCTATCACTTTCTCACTACGCTATGATCCTATCACTTTCTCACTACGCTATGATCCTATCACTTTCTCACTACGCTATGATCCTATCACTTTCTCAGTGCGCTATGATCCTATCTCTTTCTCAGTGCGCTATGATCCTATCTCTTTCTCAGTGTGCTATGATCCTATCTCTTTCTCAGTGCGCTATGATCCTATCACTTTCTCAGTGGCGCTATGATCCTTTCACTTTCTCAGTGGCGCTATGATCCTTTCACTTTCTCAGTGGCGCTATGAACCTATCACTTTCTCAGTGGCGCTATGATCCTATCACTTTCTCAGTGCGCTATGATCCTATCACTTTCTCAGTGCGCTATGATCCTATCACTTTCTCAGTGCGCTATGAACCTATCACTTTCTCAGTGCTCTATGAACCTATCACTTTCTCAGTGGCGCTATGATCCTATCACTTTCTCAGTGGCGCTATGAACCTATCACTTTCTCAGTGGCGCAATGATCCTATCACTTTCTCAATGGCGCAATGAACCTATCACTTTCTCAGTGCGCTATGAACCTATCACTTTCTCAGTGGCGCTATGATCCTATCACTTTATTAGTGGCGCTATGATCCTATCACTTTCTCAGTGGCGCAATGATCCTATCACTTTCTCAGTGGCGCTATGATCCTATCACTTTCTCAGTGGCGCTATGATCCTATCACTTTCTCAGTGCGCTATGATCCTATCACTTTCTCAGTGGCGCTATGATCCTATCACTTTCTCAGTGGCGCTATGATCCTATCACTTTCTCAGTGCGCTATGATCCTATCACTTTCTCAGTGCGCTATGAGCCTATCACTTTCTCAGTGGCGCTATGATCCTATCACTTTCTCAGTGGCGCTATGATCATATCACTTTCTCAGTGGCGCAATGATCCTATCACTTTCTCAGTGGCGCTATGATCCTATCACTTTCTCAGTGCGCTATGATCCTATCACTTTCTCAGTGGCGCTATGATCCTATCACTTTCTCAGTGCGCTATGATCCTATCACTTTCTCAGTGCGCTATGATCCTATCACTTTCTCAGTGCGCTATGAACCTATCACTTTCTCAGTGCTCTATAAACCTATCACTTTCTCAGTGGCGCTATGATCCTATCACTTTCTCAGTGGCGCTATGATCCTATCACTTTCTCAGTGGCGCAATGATCCTATCACTTTCTCAGTGGCGCTATGATCCTATCACTTTCTCAGTGCGCTATGATCCTATCACTTTCTCAGTGCGCTATGATCCTATCACTTTCTCAGTGCGCTATGAACCTATCACTTTCTCAGTGCTCTATGAACCTATCACTTTCTCAGTGGCGCTATGATCCTATCACTTTCTCAGTGGCGCTATGATCCTATCACTTTCTCAGTGGCGCAATGATCCTATCACTTTCTCAATGGCGCAATGAACCTATCACTTTCTCAGTGCGCTATGAACCTATCACTTTCTCAATGGCGCTATGATCCTATAAGTTTCTTAGTGGCGCTATGATCCTATCACTTTCTAAGTGGCGCAATGATCCTATCACTTTCTCAGTGGCGCTATGATCCTATCACTTTCTCAGTGCGCTATGAACCTATCACTTTCTCAGTGCGCTATGATCCTATCACTTTCTCAGTGCGCTATGATCCTATCACTTTCTGAGTGGCGCTATGATCTTATCACTTTTTTAGTGGCGCTATGATCCTATCACTTTCTCAGTGGCGCTATGATCCTATCACTTTCTCATTGCGCTTTGAACCTATCAATTTCTCAGTGCGCTATGATCCTATCACTTTCTCAGTGCGCTATGAACCTATCACTTTCTCAGTGCGCTATGAACCTATCACTTTCTCAGTGCTCTATAAACCTATCACTTTCTCAGTGGCGCTATGATCCTATCACTTTCTCAGTGGCGCTATGATCCTATCACTTTCTCAGTGGCGCAATGATCCTATCACTTTCTCAGTGGCGCTATGATCCTATCACTTTCTCAGTGGCGCTATGATCCTATCACTTTCTCAGTGCGCTATGATCCTATCACTTTCTCAGTGCGCTATGATCCTATCACTTTCTCAGTGCGCTATGATCCTATCACTTTCTCAGTGCGCTATGATCCTATCACTTTCTCAGTGCGCTATGAACCTATCACTTTCTCAGTGCTCTATGAACCTATCACTTTCTCAGTGGCGCTATGATCCTATCACTTTCTCAGTGGCGCTATGATCCTATCACTTTCTCAGTGGCGCAATGATCCTATCACTTTCTCAATGGCGCAATGAACCTATCACTTTCTCAGTGCGCTATGAACCTATCACTTTCTCAGTGGCGCTATGATCCTATCACTTTCTTAGTGGCGCTATGATCCTATCACTTTTTCAGTGGCGCAATGATCCTATCACTTTCTCAGTGGCGCTATGATCCTATCACTTTCTCAGTGGCGCTATGATCCTATCACTTTCTCAGTGCGCTATGATCCTATCACTTTCTCAGTGGCGCTATGATCCTATCACTTTCTCAGTGGCGCTATGATCCTATCACTTTCTCAGTGCGCTATGATCCTATCACTTTCTCAGTGCGCTATGATCCTATCACTTTCTCAGTGCGCTATGAACCTATCACTTTCTCAGTGGCGCTATGAACCTATCACTTTCTCAGTGCGCTATGAACCTATCACTTTCTCAGTGGCGCTATGATCCTATCACTTTCTGAGTGGCGCTATGATCTTATCACTTTCTTAGTGGCGCTATGATCCTATCACTTTCTCAGTGCGCTATGAACCTATCACTTTCTCAGTGGCGCTATGATCCTATCACTTTCTCATTGCGCTTTGAACCTATCAATTTCTCAGTGCGCTATGATCCTATCACTTTCTCAGTGCGCTATGAACCTATCACTTTCTCAGTGGCGCTATGATCCTATCACTTTCTCAGTGCGCTATGAACCTATCACTTTCTCAGTGGCGCTATGATCCTATCACTTTCTCAGTGGCGCTATGATCCTATCACTTTCTCAGTGGCGCTATGAACCTATCACTTTTTCAGTGGCGCTATGATCCTATCACTTTCTCAGTGCGCTATGATCCTATCACTTTCTCAGTCTCGCTATGATCCTATCACTTTCTCAGTGGCGCTATGATCCTATCACTTTCTCAGTGCGCTATGAACCTATCACTTTCTCAGTGGCGCTATGATCCTATCACTTTCTCAGTGCGCTATGATCCTATCACTTTCTCAGTGCGCTATGATCCTATCACTTTCTCAGTGCGCTATGATCCTATCACTTTCTCAGTGCGCTATGATCCTATCACTTTCTCAGTGGCGCTATGATCCTATCACTTTCTCAGTGGCGCTATGATCCTATAACTTTCTCAGTGGCGCTATGATCCTATCACTTTCTCAGTGCGCTATGATCCTATCACTTATCTGGATGAAAGGGGGGGGGGAAGGTGGCATCTGTGTAAATGTTACCGCTATCGCTTTATTAATGCATTAAAAAATCTTGAATTTGAACTCTACAATCATACCTCCTCAAGGGGACTTATTCAACTTATACTACCACATGTATCAAATACAAGTTTTTTTCCATTGATTTGATTTGATTTGATTTGATTTTAGGCACATCGGCACAATTTAGGCCATGTCGTGCCTGCATTCCCTGAAGGACTACTCTCTCTCTACATAACAAGGTCTATTCACAGTTAAAATAGTAAAGGTAGTAAATCTATTTATACCAAACAAAATAATTATTTATCAATAGTTAAATAACTAATTTAAAAAAAAAAAAAGATTCTTGTAAAGTTAGGTACAAGAAATAATTGTCCACAATTTCAACTTGATCCGAGATTGAGTTTGGTAGAAATAATCTGTACAAACTTCTTACCAGACAGATAGAGTGAGTTGATATAAACTTTGAAATAAAATCATTCAACATGTGTAATTCATAAACCATATTTACCTTCAACTTTATTGCGCAACGGCTGCTTTAGGTCTTTTGAAAAGTGGGCCCTCGACACTTTTACTATTTTTTTAAATAAGTAAGCATAAGAATGCATTTCCCTTTAAAAAAAACAAAACGAAAGGAGTTAGTGTTACACACGTAAACTCGTAGGCAGTCCCTTTCTTATCGGTAATATTCTCAACATTCGTGCAAAAAAGTTTGCATTTAAATATCAGTCACATTTGCGAACGATTTCATGCATCTATCGAATTAGGGCGAGGGGCCCCGGGCGGTTGCACCACTTGCGAGCCCCTAAGGCCTCTACTGCTGAGGAACTTCAAGAAAGTATGGCGCCAAGTTGTATAGGATGTCATCTCAACTCTTATTATGCGTAATTCATTTTTTTTCGGGGAACATCATGCGACGCTCTGACACAACCTTACTAAGGGGTCGACTCCCAGTACGTCATAGGATCTCCTTGATTGAGACCCGAGCTCTATAACTGACTCCTAAAATCCGTCTTAGCCATCTTTGTTGAGCCACATTTAGTATTTTTTCCATTTCGGCAGATGACTTATTCACTGCACTTTATCTCCGTTATCATTTTTCCACGTTTAGACGGAATTCTTCATTTTGCTCATTACTATTTCACTACCCTGTTATGATTGAGCTTTAATAGCATTGTTGTTTGTTATCATACAATGTTGTATTTGGTATAGAATTTAAGGGAAATGCATGCTCTTTTTATATAACACAAAGTCAAGTTTATAAAATTAAACATTAATTTAATTTAATGAATTCAAATCAACGATGGTATCGTCGATTAGGAGAGAAAGAGTTAATGTAGCCAAGTTTCGGGTAGAAATGTGTAACCTCTCTTGACTACGTTCTTGGGATTAGGTGACTGTAGTTTGCTTTAGATTTATCCAAAAGGAAAGTTTTATCGTCAAAATCATCTGTTGGAGGGTTTTAAAATAACAAATCTCTGGAGTTCTTTTTTTTTTAATTCAAAACCCCATTTAGCTACGATCTTAGAATTTGGTGACTGTAGTTTGCTTTAAAATAATATTGAAGAGAGAGGTTTCCAACTCAAAACGCTCTGTAGGGGAATTTTAAACTCAAAACCATTTGGAGGGGTTATAAACTTTAAAGAAAAAGCCATCTGGAGGAGGGGGATTAAAACTCAAAACCCCCTTTGGCTACGCTCATAGCATTTTGAGTGCGTAATTTGCTTTTTTTTTAATATTGAAGAGGTAGTTTTCATCTTCAAACCCCTCTAGCAGGGGGTTTTAAACTCAAAGCCTCTTTGGCTACGCTCATAGATTTTATAGTGTATAATTTAATTTAATTATTTTTTTTATATTAAATAGGTACTTTTTAGCTTCAAACCCCAACTGGAGGGGGGGGGTAAACTCAAAACCCCTTTGGCTACGCTCATAAAATTGTGACTGTGTAATTTGCTTTTTTTATAATGATTTTAAAGTTAAAATCTTCCTTAGCTGTTTAGTTGGAATCTGGAATTGTCGTTTGCATTTTTTTTTTTAGTTTTGTTTATAGAAGAGGGGGATTTAACTGCAAAGCAAAACCCCTGGTAGGGGGTTTTAAACTCAAAACCCCTGGTAGAGGGATTTGTATCTCAAAACCCCCTGATATGGTTTTTTAAAATCTCAAATCCCCCTGGTAGGGGTTTTTAAACTCAAAACCCCCTGGTAGAGGGTTTTTAACTCAAAATCCCCTCGGTTGTGCTGTGGTAAGTGATGATTAGAATTAAAATCTCACCTAAAATAAACAAAATGAAAGCAAAAATCAGTCACTTAATTCCGTTCTCCCCCCGCAGGGGAGGATTTCATTTCGGGGGGGGGGTTGAACCCCAATCCCCCCCCTGGCTACGCCCATGGTTTGTTGTTATATCTCGTCTATTCCAAACATGTTAAGACAGTCTACCGAAGGATGCACTTGCCTTGGAGATACGCAAGTCGATTTCAATCTCGAGTTTTCTGTTTCTGGAGAGAGTGTACTGTTAAGATTGGGGAGTCTGTCCCACTGCATTTATTTTCTGTCCCCTTATCTCTCTCTTTTTTGTATTTATAGTCAGGATGAAAGGGTGGCTGAGCGGTAAAGCGCTTGGCTTCCGTACCGAGGTCCCGGGTTAGAATCCTGGTGAAGACTGGTATTCTTAATTCCGGAATCTTTGGCGCCTCTGAGTCCACTCAGCTCTAATAAGTACCTTATATTAGCTGAAGAAAAGTAAAGAGGGTTGGTCGTTGTGCTGGCCACATGACACCCTCGTTAACAGTGGGCCACAGAAACAGATGACCTTTACATCATCTGCCCTTTAGAACGCAAGGTGCTAGGTGTAAGGTGCTAGGACACAACCTTGTTTTACCCCTTTGATACTTCATAGGGCTCTGATGGTTCTCCACTCTCTTGGACACGAGCCTTCATGCCATAATGAAATAGTCTCACCATGGATATGAATTTTTGTGGACATCCTTACTTTGAAATGCGGTCCGCTCCGCACCGGGTGACAGACACCCGTTAAGAGATTGACACCCAAGTAAAATAAATGCACTTTGTGAATATCTGACAATTTAAAAAAAAACAAAAAAACGACAGAAGCCAAATATTGGAACATGTTATTCGCAATTAATAAAAATAATCTATTTAATTTTTTTTCTCATTTCGACTAAACATATTTTAATTGTTTAATGAAATTCTATCAAAAGGTTTAAAATGCTATATCCTACTAAATATATCAAGGAACATGTGAAACCTTACAGTCAGATGTTTACCAGAAGCTTATATGTATATGAACACTGCTTTGATTTTAAAAAATGCTATAATCGAATCTATTGAATTTGTAGCTAGCACCGTAATATCAGGATGCCAACCAATTGTCACTGTTTAACAAATGACGGCATCATTCTGGCATAATATATTATTGAAATCTCACATATTATTAATAAAAATTTTGTAGAATCCGAAAGTAAATGTGGCCATTTAGATTTCTAAGATTATGATGTTATTTCTTTTTTCTGTAAAAGAAGCTGAAGCCAAGATGAAGGAATTGTTACAATGTGTCAGTCGAATGATATACAGGATGGCTGCCTGGTCGTGCGGTTTGCGCGCTGGACTGTCGTTCGCATTTATCGATGGTCGAGGGTTCAAATCCTGCCCGCTCCCATCCCCCGTCGTCCTGCGGGAGGTTTGGACTAGGAAGTAAACTATCTTCAACTCTGAAGGAACATCCAAAACATGTAAAACACTTTACAAACATACTTGAATATTGTAGGGGATTTTTTTCTTGGCTAGTGCCAAGAATGGTTCTGATGGTTTCTAATGGGAACGACTTAGTCACTTAATAGCAAAATACTCTATTCTTTTGTTGCTGACTATTTTCAACAAATTGTATTGAAATGAAATAGAAATGTGTAACTTAATCTAATATGTGGTTGAAATTAAGTCTGAAATTGGAATATCTAAAGATTGGAAAATTGGAAAAAAAGGACAACCTGCTACAAATACAGTTGACAATGAAGTCGTTGCTATGATTGATGTAAAGAAGAAAAACAATGGAAGGAGATATTGCACGGACTGTTTCTATGAAAGCAGAACATTTGACAATTTCTGACTATATTAACAACAAGTCTTTATTGAATAAAGAATTTTCCTAAGATGATGGAATTGTTACATGGATTAAGTCCATAGCTGAAAGTACATCTCTAATGTTAAAAAGTTTGTACATGTTTTAGCAAACGACATAAAAGATATTGGAGTCAGAATGACTGTAAACACTTTTGTACTTTGTTTGACAACACACTTACATAGCACACCTGACATAGCACACATTGATCTGATTCAGAAGTTATACGATTTTAAGGGAGACACAAAATCTAATGAGATCAACATTATATCTTCAAATGTCTAGAAAAGGTTGAGCTTGAATTGATATGTGGAGCTCAAAGATATAAAAAAGCAGCTTCAAAGTCTGTAACCACGGAGGAGTACAGGACATTTATAAAGAACCAACTGATAATAAAAATTCCCTCAATCTATGTATTGAACACTCTTTTTCAGAAATTAGCTTTTTGCCTAGCATTTCTTGATACGATTTAAAAACTTTTTTCATTCTGAAATTATTGCGATAGAGGTGAAGCTTAAAATCTTTTATTTTTATGGAGGGGGGGGGAATGTACAAGAAGGTGAAAGATATACAACAAGAGATATACATTCTTTAAACTATTGACAACGTGGTGACTAAACATTTTCTTTCAAAAAGGCATAACATTTTAGCGCAGTGTTATAAAAAAAAGTATGTAAAAAAAAAAGCACTGTGATTCAGAAGGGAAAAAAAAACAAGAAGAAAATGTCAGGCGAGCAATCACAAGATGTCGGACTCACTATTTAAGAAGAGAGGTTCGTTCTTATGTGCATTGATCATTTTTTTAACTCTGAGCTTCAACTCAAAAAATATATTTCGTAAAAAAAATAATTCCTTAAGTTTCCTATTGTTACAATACGACACTACAATCCACGCGATAATATAAAAAACTACTTATTAATTGTTGTTTTAAAGTATTTTCTACTTATATGCGTATGTAATAGATTTTTTCTCTTTAAAAAATAAAAGTAAACATTTTGTTTTGTAAATGTAGTAATTAGTATGACAGAACTTACTTAACTAAGCAATACATTTGTAAAAAAAAAAAGTAGCCGTCTCATCAGAACTTTGAAAGGTCTAAAATATCATGATGTCGGATTTTCAATATCTTTTCTAGTTTACAAGATCTAAACGGGACGGACAGACCACACAAAACTAAACGGGACGGACAGACCACACAAAACTAAAAGGGTCTTTTCCCCTTATATATATATCAAGTCCTATTGATCACGCCATTGATCACATTATACATTGTAATTCTAAGATGCCCAGAGTGCAGTCCAGGGGCCTTTGATGGAACGATTCTATTAAATTGCAGAGTAATTAGCCGTCTTAAAATGAGAGTCTGGTCAAGTCTTCGTCCCAGTATCACATGACTACACGTCTGCTTCGTACATCTTCTTTCATGTTCAAAACCCAGGCAGCTCGTTAGTGGTATAACTTAAGGGAGTTAATTTTACTAGCTTCTTGTGGTTTTAGCATATACATTTGTTATCGCCCGTGATTCTTCGCAGTTATTGATTTACACACACACACACACAAAAAGCCCCCCAAAAATATTATTACTGCAGGTAACTTAACACGCTTTTTTTCCCCGCGGGTATAGCTTATGAAGAAGTTATGTGATGGCCCTAAGGTCCAATATTTCCTTAACATATGAACATATATGTTGTCAAGTTTAATTACCTCTATTCACGAGAGAGCTACATGAGTAGTAAAAAGGACTGGATATGAACAATTTTTACAAAGCTTATATGAACTCACTCTGTCTGGTAAAAATTGTGTACACGCTATTTCTCCCACACCCATTCTCGGATCAATGTAAAACTTCGCACAACTATTCATTGGCATAGACAAGACATGTAGTAAAAAGTAAAGTTCCCTTTGTAGTCTATAGGGCAGATGGTGTTACGGTCATGACAAGACATGTAGTAAAAAGTAAAGTTCCCTTTGTAGTCTATAGGGCAGATGGTGTTACGGTCACGACAAGACATGAATCAATATAAAAAGTAACCTATTAGACAATTAATTACTGATAACTCATTATTTTGATTAACAGCAACAAGGGAAACAAATACTTCATTATTCACATATATGACTAAATTTGCTGGGTCTAGTCCCCTTAAATAATTGTTAACGCTATTTCTCCCTCACGCAATCTCCGATCAATTTGTATCAGTATCTTGGATCTTGGTATTTGGTTCAGTATCTTCATTATTATTGCTATTTTACTTTTTAGTCTTCTGTCCTGAAGTGTATCTAAATTTAGTAATATTAAAAATGTTGTTACTCTAGTGAATATTCATTTATTATAAATCTTTGGGCTCTAATTTTGTACCTGTTCTAGTGTCTTTATGCGGAGGAATTCCAGCTACCGTCGCCTCAGCGTGGCTCCTCCGTGGAAACGTCCGCCAAGGGAAGTGGATAGGCCAAGAACGGTAGCACACATAGCTCTCAGTGGGCTGCCACAGATACGGTCGAGAGACTTACATTGCACGTGGTAGGGATGTAACAAAGGCTGGCTAACCAGCCAGTGGTCCATAAAAGGAATTCCGAAAATCTGGGACCAGAAGGACATCTGATTCAGTGTCGTTATGTTTTCTTGAGTTCAGGGTCCCATATAGAGGTCCTATATTCCAAGGTTAAATAGCATTTTAGTTTTATCTTCTTGATTGATCTGTAAAATAATATTTAATCCACCCTAATACTTTGTTTGATTTAAAAAAAAAATACTTTCATAGACTCGAGTATCAACTCTTACTACTTGTAAATATGCGAAATATTATCTATACGTGAGTTAATGACCTGCTGACCTTTGTCAAAAAAAAAAAAATAAAGGCATATCATGACATATCACAAAGGCCAAAGGACTCGCAAAGACCTTCCTTCAGGGAACAGTACCAGGAAAAGAAGAAGAGGCAGACAGAAAAAGCGACGGGAAGACATCAAAGAATGGACGGGCCTTTCATTGAACGAGATTCTATTCAAGGCATAAGACAGTGAGGACTGGAGAAAGGCGGTCGACATTCATGTGTGGTGCACCAACGATGACGGTGAGTTAAGGTCAATCGTGTATGACAGGCATGTCAAACTTAATGTTTGCATGCGGCCCGCTTAACCACCTGAAGAATTATCAAAATAATGTTAAATTATTAAGTGTTTAACAGTCAATACTAATTAACTTATAAAGTTTTCTTTAATTATCAGATTTTTTTAAAACAAATAATTTTTGGAAAATTTATTTTAAATTGAATTAGATGTGGTAATTTCGTGTTTTTTTAAAATTATTAACTTTGAATTATCTTTTAAATTATCTTTTAAGTTTAATGTTGATTTTTTAAATTTAAAATTATTATTAATTGTTAATAATCACATCATAAATGAGCACTATGTTAGACTTGTTACAAATCGTTGCAAGAAAGATGGGAGAAATTAGATTCACTGCTTAAAATGCAACTCCTGCATTCGTTTGCCCAAGAGTAGAATGTCAAACGATATTATGCTAATCACAAAAAGGCGTCTGATGCTTACCCCTGGAAAATAAGAGAGAAGCTACTTGAATTGAAAAATACTTTAAAAAGGCAACAAACAGTATTTGTTAAACTGAACAACGAGATTGAGTCTGTAGCGAAAGCCAGCTACATTTTGTCAAAAGTATTTTAATGCCATAGCAAGTCATTTAGTGAATTTATTTTATAAGTGGTGTGTGTCGCTAAAGCTGCCGAAGTAATTTGTCCAGAAAAGGTGAAAGCATTCAAAGAAATAACGTTAACAAGGAACACTGCAGACAAGAAAAAAGTAGCCGCTGCATCAGAACTTTGAAAGGCTTAAAATATTGTGATGCCGGATTTTCATTATCTTTGCTAGTTTACGAGATCTAAACGGGACGGACGGACAGACGACAGACCACACAAAACTAATAGAGTCTTTTCCCCTTTCGAGGGCCGCTAAAAATGAGATTTAGTTGGCTAACGTCTTGTTTTGGTTCAGTGCGCCATCTAGTAGAGACTTTTTAGAATAGACTGGTATGGAATTGTGATATCACTACAGCACGGTTTAGGTCAAAGGCTTCAAGCTGACATTGGCTAAATCTTGGAAGTACAAGTGTAGGCTCATGTTTCTATGAACACTATTTCCACTAGTAGTTTTCATGTAAACATCTAGTTAGTTTTACGTTCATTTTCTGACGCTTGAATGTCCAGCAAGGACCGAAACCCTTGACTTACGATAGCAAGTTCCTTATTGGACACGTGTCACCTTCTTATCTTATTAAATACAGACGTTACTTCAGTAGTGGACATTTGTCATAGTCCTTGTTTTTTGTCATAGTCCAAAGTGGGTACGTGTCGATTCATTGCAGTCAGAAGTCTTCACCCATAGTGGACAGATGTCATGGTGTAAAGTAGCTGTAATGGTGTAAAGTAGATGTCATGGTGTAAAGTAGACAGATGTCAAGGTGTAAAGTAGACAGATGTCATGATACATAGTAGACAGATGGCATGTTCAATGGTGGACAGATTCCATGGTCCAAATAGTGGACAGATTTCATCTTACGCAGTGGACAGATTTCATGGTCCATAGTAGGCATATTTCATGGTCCATATAGTGGACAGATTCCATGGTCCATAGTGGACAGATTTCATGTTACGTAGTGGACACATTTCATGGTCCATAGTGGACAGATTTCATGTTACGTACAGGACAGATTTTATGGTCCATAGTGGACAGATTCCATGGGCTATAGTAGGCATTTTTCATGTTACGTAGTGGACAGATTCCATGGTCCATAGTGGATAGATTTCATGCTACGTAGTGGACAGATTTCATTGTCCATAGTGGACAGATTTCATGTTACGTAGTGGACAGATTTTAAGGTCCATAATGGACAGATTCCATGGTCCATAGTAGGCACATTTTATGGTCCATAGTGGACAGATTTCATGGTCCATAGTGGACAGATTTCATGTTACATAGTGGACAGATTTCATGGTCCATAGTAGGCATATTTTATGGTCCATATAGTGGGCATATTTTATGTTACATAGTGGCCAGAGGTCTTGTTTCATACAGACAAATATGTTATAGAATTTGGCATTATTTAATTTTGTAAAACATTAATTTAAGGCTAGAAATTATTTTATGTAAAACTATATCTTTACTAAGCAAATAAATAGTAGAGGTGACAATTCATATTAACCAATATCACCAATACTAAAGTATGAGCAGAAATGTGTGATAAGGAAACTTTGAGAAAACATGACTATAATTTTTGTGTGAAAATTATGAAATAGGTTTTATCTCTCTCATACCCTCCAACATAGTAGCGAACTCTAAAGCCTCGGCTTGTCCTCCCGTTGTTCTTTCCTCTATCAGCCTATATCCTATATCTCAATATTATAAGCAAGTACTAGACCTCCATGTTGACGTTTTTATTTCGAAGCTTTGTTCACTTACTTCTTGCCAAATTGCAGAAAACTTTTGAGGCCACGAAGCGGTGAGCTGATCTCGTTCTATTGTATATAATTTGCTGTACCTGCGAGTGAAAGAAGAGCAAACAAGGGGAAACAACGAAGGGTTAAAAGGTATATCATCTCGCTCAGGTAAGGGGAGCTACTCCGTGCCGTGCTCTTGCGCATTCACGTGAAGTGTGCTGGCTCCTGAGTTCCTCCCCCTTGCCCTCGTCGACCATATAGAGTCTATACCCCAAATGCGCGAAAGGTGAGCGCTAAAAATAGCTCAGCCCATTTTGGTAGTGAGGCGAAAGGTGTGTACCTGCGAGTAACAGTCCCTACCCCAGGTTATCACTGCACTATTTTTTTGTTCCCTTCAGCCTAAACTAATACAGAACACAGAATCAGAGATTGTCTTAATCTACTCAATACTTTAATTTTGTTTTGCATTCAAACACTAGGTCATAGGTTGAGCAGCCTTGTCGAGTTGCTTAACAATTTAAAAGCTTGTAATTGATTAGATCTAAACGCATGGTAAAAATCCCATAAGAAATGATACTTTTTAGATCAAAATTATAAGAATCACGTCGGAAATGTTATTCTTTAGATCTAAATTATAAGATTCATGAAAGAAATGATATTCTATAGATCTAGATATGTGTGTTAGTATCTCACCCCCCTTTTCAGACATTGCGATCTATAGGTCAGATGATGTTAATGTCGTTTATGTGGCCCAGCACAACGACCAACTGCCTTTACTTTACCCCGATTAATGCCAAGTACTCATTAGAGCAGTGTGGTCTCTACAATGATCTTGTAGGCAGTTTAGACCAGGTCTGAGCATTAGAGCCGTGTGGTCTCTACAATGATCTTGTAGGCAGTTTAGACCAGGTCTGAGCATTAGAGCCGTGTGGTCTCTACAATGATCTTGTAGGCAGTTTAGACCAGGTCTGAGCATTAGAGCCGTGTGGTCTCTAAAATGATCTTGTAGGCAGTTTAGACCAGGTCTGAGCATTAGAGCCATGTGGTCTCTACAATGATCTTGTGGGCAGTTTAGACCAGGTCTGAGCATTAGAGCCGTGTGGTCTCTAAAATGATCTTGTAGGCAGTTTAGACCAGGTCTGAGCATTAGAGCCATGTGGTCTCTACAATGATCTTGTGGGCAGTTTAGACCAGGTCTGAGCATTAGAGCCGTGTGGTCTCTAAAATGATCTTGTAGGCAGTTTAGACCAGGTCTGAGCATTAGAGCCGTGTGGTCTCTACAATGATCTTGTAGGCAGTTTAGACCAGGTCTGAGGCCTACTATATCGATTGGGCTCACTCAGTGGCGCCCTAAAGATTCCAAAATAAAAAATCCAAGTCTTCACCATCCCAGTCTTCACCAGGATCCAATCCCTTGACTTTGGTTCGAAAGCCAAGCGCTTTACCAATCAGCCACAGTGTCGCAGATATATGTGTAAGGCGTATCAATATAGGCTAGCGTGAGATCCAGTTAATGAATGTAGTTTGAAATTTTCAAGTCAATTGACCTTTCTCCTTTCGACTCTGTGTAGTTTTATAGTGTGTAGGTATTCAAATTAAAGTTAGATTATGCAGTGCGTTTTTGTTTCATGAAGGATTGGAAGTTTTTTGTGTGTTTGCGGGGGTGAAAGGTGAAGTTGGCGAACTGTTGGTAAAAGAGAGAGGGGGCGATGACGGCTGGAATATTTTCTAGAAACATTATTCTTTAGTTTGGCTTAGTTTTTCGTCTTGATAGTAGTGTGACGTTGTCATGAAGGCGGGGTGATGTCCGTGATTGACATGACATACTTGCATCACAATGTGGTTTACAATAGCTGAGACACGTGACATTGGTTCATGGGGGTCAAGAAGACACTATTTTTTCATCAATGATTTTTCGGTACTATCACAAAATTATGTGTTTTCGACATTCTATGATAATAGGCTTACCTTCGTCAAATGGTATTACGCTACTATCTCAAAGACATGTGATGATTACCTAGTCTTATGTTAGTTTCACCAATGGTATTAGTGTTACAATGAACTTTAATATGAACTTTAATTATAGTGACATTGAGCTATATGAGATAGAATATTATGACATTGGGTAATGGAACATGAAAATTTCATGATATTAGTTAATGGTACACAGAAAGTGACATCATATCAAGCCGCTTGGACATTTTATAACATTTAAGTTAATGGGACATGAGAGTTTGATGAGA
This sequence comes from Biomphalaria sudanica, assembly GCA_036873155.1. NCBI lineage: Eukaryota > Metazoa > Mollusca > Gastropoda > Planorbidae > Biomphalaria > Biomphalaria sudanica. The sequence goes on from JAZGLO010001033.1 coordinate 1,222,910, forward strand.
CTCAGGTCATGGTGAGATCGTATGGAACTTTGATGACTTTCAGTCACGTACAGCAGATGTCGCCATTAGATGTCGCCAGCAGTTGATGTCACCTCATGATTGGCCTACATGTTATATCGCAGCATTGTTCCTGAGGTGAAGTGTGAACTGCCTCCGATGTGCTTAGTAATTAACCTTTAGAAGAGATGATTGTCTGGGAGATTGACAAGAGTTATCTGGATTGAGCCCAGTAGCGACTTGAACGACCATTTTTTTCTTCTTTTTTTTTCTTTCGGATATAAATTATAAAATTAGCGACGATCTGAAATCAGAGGCGTAACTGTCAACTAATTGTATGGGGCACAGGCGTCCGAAACAATCTCCTTTGATTTTGAAATTCTATTTCAAAATGAATCAAAGCATCCAATTGTTATAGGATTAAATATGGCTAGGAAAAAAAATTTGTTTTTGTTTCTTTTCAAACATATCTCCATCTCTAACCGAACTTTTGTTTTAGGCCATCGGGAGAGAATATACAATTATTGAACTTCACAAGGTGGCAAGTGAAATAGATCTCGAGATCTAGAAGTTGAAAAGATTTTTGTGAAATTAAGTTCCGTCTTCTAATCTTACTTTCAATTTCCTCTGAAATGCAAACTTTGAAGTCTTTAACTGCATTGATCGCTACTGATTAAATCTCTTCACATATCCGGCACCAAGTAGAATTATTTTACGATTTATTTTCGTATTATAAAATTTAGATCTAAACGAGTAGAATCAAGTTTCTACTCAGTTTCGAGAAATTTTTGTATTTGTATCTAGATCTAGAAGTACCACGTGACGACAGGGCAAGCCTTGCTCAGTGAGACAGCAACGAGTGATGCTCATCTCATAGAACGACTACTGTTCATCTGGTAGAACGGACTACTGCTCATCTCATAGAACGACTACTGCTCATCTCATAGAACGACTACTGCTCATCTCATAGAACGACTACTGTTCATCCCATAGAACGACTACTGTTCATCCCATAGAACGACTACTGCTTATCCCATAGAACGACTACTGTTCATCCCATAGAACGACTACTGTCCATCTCATAGAACGACTACTGTTCATCTCATAGAACGACTACTGCTCATCTCATAGAACGACTACTGCTCATCTCATAGAACGACTACTGTTCATCTCATAGAACGACTACTGCTCATCTCATAGAACGTCTACGACTTATCTCGTGGAGCGAATAATCGATTCAAGTCAAGATAAGTTGTATTTCCTGGTATAGACTTTAAATACACTTTTAAAGAGAATCTTTATACCCTTGACTAACAGAAGGAGAATATCATTAGAGCGCCATGGAACTTTAATCATCTGCCTTGATAGATATGAGGCAACAGCATGAGCATAATAACACAGGCCAGCGCGAGGCGAGCGGTCAACCGTGACGAGTGACGACAGGCGACGTTTATTAAAGTACTGTGATCTAAACACTTCTCGAGAAATTCACGCATCATACGGTCATGTCATCATCCAGAAGGAACTGTCAATGTTCGATGATTTTCTAGAAGGACTTCAGAGATATAGAGCGAAGATGTCAGAGTCTGGACGCTTCACGATTTTGAGATTACAATTCAGTCCTGTACAGTGATTCCAGTGTAAAGTCTGTCCGGCACAGTAAATGAGGCAGAGAAGACAGTAGAGTTTGGTACAGTAGTACACAATATACAACAGTGCGGTTAAGTAGTACACAATATACAACAGTGCGGTTCAGTAGTACACAATATACAATAGTGCGGTTCAGTAGTACACAATATACAACAGTGCGGTTCAGTAGTACACAATATACAACAGTGCGGTTCAGTAGTACACAATATACAACAGTGCGGTTAAGTAGTACACAATATACAACAGTGCGGTTCAGTAGTACACAATATACAATAGTGCGGTTCAGTAGTACACAATATACAACAGTGCGGTTCAGTAGTACACAATATACAACAGTGCGGTTAAGTAGTACACAATATACAATAGTGCGGTTAAGTAGTACACAATATACAACAGTGCGGTTAAGTAGTACACAATATACAACAGTGCGGTTCAGTAGTACACAATATACAACAGTGCGGTTAAGTAGTACACAATATACAACAGTGCGGTTCAGTAGTACACAATATACAACAGTGCGGTTAAGTAGTACACAATATACAACAGTGCGGTTCAGTAGTACACAATATACAATAGTGCGGTTCAGTAGTACACAATATACAATAGTGCGGTTAAGTAGTACACAATATACAACAGTGCGGTTAAGTAGTACACAATATACAACAGTGCGGTTCAGTAGTACACAATATACAACAGTGCGGTTCAGTAGTACACAATATACAACAGTGCGGTTAAGTAGTACACAATATACAACAGTGCGGTTCAGTAGTACACAATATACAACAGTGCGGTTAAGTAGTACACAATATACAACAGTGCGGTTCAGTAGTACACAATATACAACAGTGCGGTTCAGTAGTATACAATATACAACAGTGCGGTTCAGTAGTACACAATATACAACAGTGCGGTTCAGTAGTACACAATATACAACAGTGCGGTTCAGTAGTATACAATATACAACAGTGTGGTTATCTTCGGTGAAGCATTTGTAGAGTGAATCAAATTGCCCCATTAGACATTAAAGAGTTACGTTAAGTTCTCTGAGTTAGTTGTGTCGTATAGCCGAGAGCCTGGATAAAAAGAGTCGCTACAATATATGAGAGTTGTCTAGTCAAAAGTCTATAAATGTTTCTCAATAATCTGGCCTTAAACTTGTCATTACATAATCTCGATAGGACATAATGAGACGCATCAGACCTTTGTTAAAATCGAAATAGGTTTTAATGAGACGCACCAGACCTTTGTTAAAATCTCGATAGGACTTAATGAGACGCACCAGACCTTTGTTCAAATCTCGATAGGACTTAATGAGACGCACCAGACCTTTTTTAAAATCTCGATAGGAGACGCCCCAGACCTTTATTCAAATCTCGATAGGAGACGCCCCAGACCTTTATTCAAATCTCGATAGGACACGCACCAGACCTTTGTTAAAATCTCGATAGGACATAATGAGACGCACCAGACCTTTGTTAAAATCTCGATAGGACATAATGAGACGCACCAGACCTATGTTAAAATCTCGATAGGACATAATGAGACGCTCCAGACCTTTGTTAAAATCTCGATAGGACATAATGAGACGCACCAGACCTTTGTTAAAAGCATGTAAGAGAAGTAAGTAAAAGGCTCGCAAAGACCTTCCTACAGGGTAAAGAGCCAGACAAAACGAAGAGGGAAGGACAGAACAGAAGGAATGAGAAATGAATAAGTTTTAGATGACGGCTGAAGCTATAATGTTCGGAAAAAAAGGAAATTGTAGTACGAAGGAGACAGAAAGAGAGAGAAAAGAAAAGAGATTGTGTATATAGCAGTAGCTCTAAAATATGGCTGTATTGCTAAGATCAAACAGTTTTGTTTTTTCACAGTTGTTGAAGCTAAATAGGAACAGTTCAAATGTTAACAACTAACTTTCAAAACAAACAACATTATTTTGTAAAGTTTGAAGCATTTAGACTAGTGATGAAAAAAACAAATCTTGACTTTTCATTTCTCTCTCTGTCTCACACACACACATGCCGGTCTCCCTTTCTCTCACTGACACACGCAGATATATATTCTCTTACACACACACACACACACACACACACTTAGCATCACAGCCTCTACAAGATTCTGTTCATAATCTTTTTTTTTTGACGAAAAAAAGTTTTATCTCCCCTTCTTCGTCCTCTCGTTTAGCCCACGCCTCTCTTCCCATCAACCTTGTGGAACTCTCCGCTAAACCGAGGCTTCTTTCCTACTGGTCTGTCCTTCTGTTCGGTTGAAGAGACGCAGGTATTGTCGGAATTTGAAGGGTAAGTACATGTATTTATTGCTACACATACACGCCAATATGGCGTCAGTCGTATCAATAGCAAGACTAGTGACATACTCTTCAAATATAAAAAAAATACAGTAATGTCTTTGGTTTTTGTGCCTGAAAATCATGCCGATAACATTTTTGACCTAATTTTTTAAAACTTTTACTTTTTAAACTTCCATTCATAATAAAGATAACAAATATTTTCCATTATAAAGGGGGAAAAAAGGCAAAGTTATATTTTGGAAATATCATAATGAATTGAATCGATTAATTAAGATCTTAATTAAGCATAAGTTCACCATTTTATTCTCTGGCAGACAGTCTGTAATGCTCTCCCTTTGTGATGTACGTATATATATATATATATATATATATATATATATATATATATATATATATAAATGCGTAAAAACTCGGCAGTTAAACTTCATTATGTTTTGTTTGGTTTTTGTTTTTAACCTACGAAACAAAATTAGCTGAATCGACATTTTCTTTCACTTGCTGCCTGTGTAATACTTTCTCATCGCTACATAGCCAAAAGCTTCAATTTTACCTTCAAGCAACAGATGTGACCTTAGCAATAATCTGTAGTATTCTCACCTGTGGATTTGGATTCTTGTCTGCTAGCAGTAATATTTTGATTATAAATTGTAATCATAATAATCCTAATTTATGTGGATGGACATCCCCCCTTTTTTGTTTTCCACAAATTAGTGTGTTGATGTTGTTTTTGGTGGATAACGAATAGTCACTGTTGAACGGATGATCTAAAATGATAATGCAGGTGCCTTATGCACAGGGAGGTGAGCATGCGTGCCATTGCTGCACAGGCATGTGTTGCGTTACCATGCCAACGGTAAATCAGGACTAGAACTCTTCATGTAAGAAGAGATAAGAATAGCTCCCACAATGCCCTCTGAGAACTGTTTAGTTTTTTTAACGTAGGACGCAGACATTGTAGATTATTGCAGGCCTGCACGTTTTCAACATGCATGACTAGACTGACCAATGAAATGCATAGGACGTCCTAATTTTTTGTAAAGTCTGTAATCTATAAGATAAGATAATTATAAATTATAAGAATATGTATTTTAGACTCTAAAATATCTACCCGAGTTGAGGTGTATGTGTGTTTGTGTCATATGTGTGAAGATGATTTTTTAAGAGAGAAAACTCAGATACACATAGGATTAGGACCTATATAAACTTCGTTTTAAGTATTGCAGGCTAGTGGGGGGATGGCGGTGCGTGTACCGTGTAAGACCTAAATAACAATTTTTTGTTATTAATTCATTCTTAATAATAATGGCAATGTCTTCGATTCCCAAGATGACTGATGAACGCAGTGTGTGTGAGATACATTATACAACAGACAGCGACTTCTGAGTAGGTTTTCTTCTCCTCTTGAACAACTGTATGTTCATTTGAACACTTGTTATTGACTTAGGCCCTATTTGAGGGAGGCACATACATACGTGGAACAAATTAGCGCTTTTAATATTAGCAGAAGTAGTGTCAGACGATACTAAAATAAAACCAGACATCAATAGATTCTGTCTTTTGTTTTCTTCACTTTTTATTTTTACTCATAGGCCATTTAAAAAAAAAAAGACTTTTTGTTATCCCCCGACTATGAAATAAAAAAACGCTATTGTAATGATTTATGCTTTCTGTCTGTCCGTCTGTGTAACATGTTTCAAAAGTTAAAATTGCTTTTCTGATGTGACCTTTAAACTCCATCTGTGATCAAAATAAGCGAAACGTCAACTTTCGGTCTGATGAAACGAACCGTTTTGTTGTTGGACATGAAATATACATCAACTACCAACGGTCAGTCAATTGTGCACTTTTAGTTTAAAACATTAGTCTGCATATTTTATGCAAATAACATACTACTCTCAACACTATAATTTCAGGTTGACAAAGTGAAGTAAAGGAAGAGATTACAATTATAGGCCTGATATCACTATTTCCATTTTTGTTTCAAATATTAAAGTTTTTTATTTTTAATATCAAAAGTTGTATATGGTTGTAAATAAATAGTTGTATCATTGAGTATTGGGGTCAAAAGGCACAGTTCATTTACATTTATAATCGTGAGATACATTTTATACTGCAAGCTTATTCTATGCATTGCGTAATCTTATTTTAAAAAGGTTGAATGACATTTGAATTTATATGATAAACTTAGTTACAGTCTAAAAATGTAAAGCTTTTTAGTTCGTATAAACTTAAGTATCTCTATCCTACATATACTCAAATATCTCTTATTGTACATGCAATCAAATATCTTTTATTGTACATACAATCAAATATCTACTATTGGACATTCAATCAAATATCTATTAATCTATTATTGTACATACAATCAAATATCTATTAATCTATTATTGTACATACAATCAAATATCTATGCATACACTCAGATATATCTTTCCTTCATAAATACATGCTCCATCCAAATATCAACGTTTAATAACAAGATCTGTACAACGTACGAAATTATTCAAATGTACACACATTATTATTTATTGCTTTGATGGCTCCTCGAGATCATTCAGAAATCTGTCTATTTTTTTATTATTTCAATGTCTTAACTAAAAATTAGTATCTAGATATGAACAATAAATCTTTTTTTCTTTTCTGGTATTAATGTTGATCACGTTTCTGCCGCTTAATCAGTTGAGCTCTGTCCCTTAGTCTGTTGAGTTATGTCCCTTAGTCTGTTGAGTTCTGTCCATTAATCTGTTGAGTTCTGTCCCTTAGTCTGTTGAGTTCTGTTCCCTAGTCTGATGAGTTCTGTCCCTTAGTCTGTTGAGCTCTGTCCCTTAATCTGTTGAGTTCTGTCCCTTAGTCTGTTGAGTTCTGTCCCTTAGTCTGTTGAGCTCTGTCCCTTAATCTGTGGGAACGTGGACCACACATTGTTCTTGGAGTGTCTCTCTTCATTCCTCTCGGTCTCTTGCCAGGATTAAAAGTCTCTTTCATTGCCATGCCTACCCATTCCTTGATGTTACCATCACGTGATTTGTCTGCCTTTTCCCTGCTACTGTCCCCTGCAGAAAGGTCTTTGCTAGTCATAAGGATCTCGTGATATGGCACCAACAAAGTCTTAGCTTGCTCTTATTATGTTTTTTTTTTACAATTAATTAGCAAATTCTTCATGGGCATAATGACATTTCAAAAACGGCTCTATTTATTATCCTAGGACAGTTTATGTACTTCTTTGGGAATTCAAAAACTAACTAAATGACCACACAGTAAAAAATCTTTTGACGACGTTATAATTTTTTAACACTCTTTCGACGGGAACTCGGCTCATATATATTTTTGAATACACTTCAGCAGGTATACCCTCAGTTGACCCTATTGTTTCTTTGTATTGAGTAAAAAGTCGAATGAACAAATCAACGTTCATGGACTCTTTCTCTCCGTTATTATTTCTTAAGATCCGACAGAAATATTCATTTTGTTCATCTGTAGTTCACTTCCCAGTTATGATTAAACTTCTATAACTTTGTAATCAGAAAATATTTTATTTGGTATAGAATTAAATGGGAATGCAAGCTCTTTTTATATAACACAAATTAATGTTTGTAAAACGAAAAAAATAATTTAATGTTGTCAAATCAACGATGGTAGCGTCAATTCGGAGAGAAAGAGTTAGAAATTTGCTGGACTGTAATAGCTGACTGGAAAGAATCATTGAAACATTAAAGCATTACAAGAACGAAATAGAATGAGAGATTATACACCAACTTCAGCTTCCTAAAGTTGACATTGATTTTGTTTTACAATGTTTTTTTTTTTACGTTACTTGTTTATACAAAGGTCAGAAGGTCATCACGAAGTCTTAGTCCTGCTTTAGATTTCCTCGTTCAAATATCTAGGCATACACTCAGATATATCTTTCCTCCATAAAATACATGCTCCAAATATCAACATTCAACAAAAAGCTCTGTACTTACTTACGATCTGTCATGGAATCCACATATTGATGAAACTATAAAAAAATCCAACAAAGCATTAGGGTTTATTAAAAGAAATTTCTATAAATCAAATAAGAACATAAAACTAAAATGTTATTTAACCTTGGTTAGGCCAATAATAGAATATGCATCCACCGTGTGGGACCCCTCAACTCAAAAAAACATTAAGAAACTGGAACAAACACAAAATAGAGCAGTGAGATTCATAACAAACGAATATTCACATTTGACTAGGGTAACACCATTAGTAAAATCACTAAATTTAGAAAGCCTTCAGGACAGAAGACTCAAAAGTAAAGTAGCAATTATACATAAAAAACTGAACCATAATCTTCAAATACAAAAACAAAATTTAATAAAATACTCTGAAAGACACAAAAATAAAGGCACATTCCTCGTCCCATATGCTAGGACAAATTTGTACAAATACTCCTTCTTCCCTAGTGCTATTAGAGCATGGAATGGGTTGCCTGAGCTAGCCAGAAAAACCAGTGACTTGGCAGAATTAAAGTCATTGGTTAATATGCATGACTAAATGCATGACGCGTAGGACGTAATCATCTTCTTTTTTGAAGTAACGTCTGTATTATATAAGATAAGAAGATAAGATCTCCTCGTTTGTGACGCGGTCTTTGTATGAGATGCTCAGAAACCTTCAATAACATCTCTATTTCATGGCCAGGATTTTTTTTTTTTTGGGGGGGGGGGGAGGGGCTATTCTCATATTAGAATATTCAGCAAATACAGTAGATGGTATTCAGTAATATATAATTTAATTAATTGTCAGAAGATTATAGCTAATTTTTTAATATTTTATAGTCTTTGTTAGCGTAAAAGTGAAAAGCGGGGTTGAGGGGGGGGGGTGGCGAGTTATATATTTCTTGCTTTTGAATTTACTTGTTTTTTAATGTCTAGAATTTAACCTAGCAATGATCACAGGCGTAGTGAGGGGGGCAAGGCGGGCACTACACGCAGCCTTTATTTCTATGCGATATTCATGAAAAATGGGGGGGGGAGGCGCTCACTACGCCTCTGCCTAGCTTTTCAAGACGCCTTAATCTGTGGCTTTGTGTGTGCATTTGTGTGTTAGTGGGAGATTATTGCCCCCCCCCCCCACGCCTTTATTATTAAGATAACTGCTGGGTGGTGAAGAAATAGAGGATTCGAATACCATATGTAAGTGTCGAGATAGATTGCTCAGTGAGGAAAAAAAAAGTATTTTATATTAATACTAGCCAGATATTACCCGCGAGTCTTGATTTACGTATCACTGATATAGTCACTGATATAGTGTATTAGTAACAATTATCAAAATAATAATGTTAGAAGTGAAGCGAATCTGTGAATATAAAAATATAACGAATGGAGCTAAAGAAAATAGGTAATTAGAAAAACACATTTGAAGGTTGATTTAATAAAAATATGAAATGAATGAACTGTATTTAGTATGTTCATTTCTTAAAGTATAAAACTATCTTTGCGAAGAGTAGATCTTTCATCTTACGCTTCAATTAGATCTAGATCTAGTAGATCTAGACTTCGAGAGATGATTAGTTCTGCACATGTGTAACCTTTCGATGTTGTCTTATGAAAGAAGCGCGCGATGAATCGGATGTATTGCACGTCTAGACGTCTAAATTCTCAGATATAAGGAATTAATTTATGTAACAGTGATTTTGAAACACAAATTTGAAGGTTAATGTTTATTAAATAATGAAATGAATGGACTATATTATATATTTTCATGTGTCAAAGTAAAAAACTACACTATGTTTGCAAAGTTTAGTTCTTAAAATTAGATCTAGATGGAGCTTTCGTTATGCGCATGCGTGACCTTTTGGTTTTGTTTCATGTCAACATGTATATATGACCTAGATCCATGAAATAGTAATACTTTCATAGAGTTGGGAAACTTTTTTGTTTAGGGTCTTGAGGTTATTTAAGGGCTACTTTACATGCGTTACTGTTCCGGTTAGTACCCAAGGAACATTTATGGAAAGTTTTATCAAGATTGGTCAAATGGTTTTGATTTCAATTCGGGACATACATACTTACATTCATAGGTTACATACATACATACTCATTATTTTCTGCTTTATAGTATAGATATAAGATGCTCGGATAAAGTCATTGTCTTTCTGAAAGAATGTGGTATTTTATGTTAATGTGAAAACTTTGATCTTATATTTTGTCTATTGAGGGTCCACTTAGTTATGGGCTCCAAAGCCTATTAGCTTTAGAATATTTCAGAGCCAAAGAATGAGGAGCGTGTCTAGTTCTAGATGCGTTTCTACTACGTTCATCACGATCTTTTGACATGAAACAAATCTTATGTTAAGTACAGAAATAGTTGGGCCTCAGACTACTAGCTACATGAAACAAATCTATGTGAAGTACAGAAATAGTTGGGCCTCAGACTACTAGCTACATGAAACAAATCTTTGTGAAGTACAGAAATAGTTGGGCCTCAGACTACTAGCTACATGAAACAAATCTTTGTGAAGTACAGAAATAGTTGGGCCTCAGACTACTAGCTACATGAAATAAATCTATGTTAAGTACAGAATTGTTGGGCCTCAGACTACTAGCTACATTAAACAAATCTATGTGAAGTACAGAAAGAGTTGGGCCTCAGACTACTAGCTACATTAAACAAATCTATGTGAAGTACAGAAAAAGTTGGGCCTCAGACTACTAGCTACATTAAACAAATCTATGTGAAGTACAGAAATAGTTGGGCCTCAGACTACTAGCTACATGAAACAAATCTATGTGAAGTACAGAAATAGTTGGGCCTCAGACTACTAGCTACATTAAACAAATCTATGTGAAGTACAGAAATAGTTGGGCCTCAGACTACTAGCTACATTAAACAAATCTATGTGAAGTACAGAAATAGTTGGGCCTCAGCCTTCTAGCTACATTAAACAAATCTATGTTAAGTACAGAAATAGTTGGGCCTTAGACTACTAGGTACATGAAACAAATCTGTTAAGTACAGAAATAGTTGGGCCTCAGACTACTAGCTACATGTAGGCCACTATGCCCACCCCTAAGAAATAAAAAAAATCCATCAGATATGTAATATATGCATTAAAAAGGGTAAAGAGGCCCCCGAACTAGAGTACTGTTGCCACTCCCCCCCCCTCCAGGAGGTCCTAACTACATAATGACCTAGTCAAACCAAAAGTTTAGAACCACATTATCATTCTTGATGACAGCCATGCTTCTCAGCCTCAACGTGGGCGCTCGGGTGGAAGAGAAGATTTAGGCCAATAGGGAAGCAAAAAAGAACCTCCGTTGGGGTTCCTAAGGACCGAATCCATTGCACTGGTTGGGTTGAAAGAAGCATGTCATTTTCCAAAACAGTTTCTCAACGGACCGTTTTTATGATGGTAAAGAAAAGGCGTTTAGCCTCGCTTCTAGCGGCAATCTAGCCCACGTATTTGGGATTCGAGCTAACAGTAAAAAAATTACATGCCTATGGCCTAAATTGTGCCGATGTGCCTAAACTCAATATTGGATCGTTCCCTTAAAAGAAGTTAGTTTTCAGACAGGCAGATGGAGGCAAGCTTCCTTAAGTCTAATGTTTCAAGAGTCTTAGACTCAGCTCTTAAGACAATTACGAAGAAGTAGAAGAATGTTAACTTATACTAAATTGAGACATTTTTGTATGCTCTCGGTGACTACAATTGAAGTTTTCTAGAAATAAACATAAAACTTTTTTTTTTGTCTTGCAGGGTCGCCAGTAACAAGAAGTTAATAACACCTAAAGCATTCCATCAGACATCCTCGGTAAGTGTCAAGCTTAGATACACAATCAACATGCAACATTTTGTTGGACTGAGATACACTCCAAAAACACATATATTGTTTAACAGGGATACACTCCAAAACATATACATTGTTTAACAGGGACACACTCCAAAACACTTGTATTGTTTAACAGGGACACACTCCAAAACACTTGTATTGTTTAACAGTGACAGACTAATTCTAAACATAAGTACAAACATCTTATGTAGAGATGTGAAGGTAATGTGTAGAGACTATAAACACAGTTTTGGACAAAGAAACACAGACTTTAAACACACAAAGATGGACAGAGAAACACACTCTAAACACAAACAAACACAAAGTTGGAAGAGAAACACAGACTCTAAACAAAAATATACACAATGTTGGACAGAGAAACTTAGACTCTTAACACAAAAACACAATGTTGAAAAGAGAAACACAGACACAAACACATAAACACAGTGTTCGACAGGGTGAACAAATTTATTGAATGTGTTATATACAAGTATATGCTACGTACAATAAAAAAAATAATACGGTAAATAATGAAAAAGTTATCTATCTATTTATCTATCTATCTATCTATCTATCTATAGACGCTAAAAAGTTGTTTAAAGTCTCTGAAGACAACTGTACAGAAATAGTGTTCTCTCCAAAATGTAAAATTGTTTCCCCTTAATTATCGTGCTTCTCTTCCCTTGCCATGATTCATTTCGGTTCAGTGTGCCAAAGTCTATCTTTCAACTCAATTCTATTTTTAGCCAGTGTAGCAGAATGTTTATAACTTGTGGAATGAAACATGCGAATGTGTATGTGTGTGTACGTGTCTTTTAGTGAGTCTTTCTGTGTGTACGAGTCTATTATCTACACTTAGTCTACAATGAAATGTTTTCGACGCTAATAGTTTTAGACAATCTAAAATGGCTAGAATATTTTCATTACTGAAGCTGGAAATATTTGTGGAAAAACAAATGAAAATTCCGCAGTGAGGACAGTTATATATCACTGAACTTTTATTAAATCCCTCCGTGTCTTTGGGTGGAATATTGTACAGATGGGGATATATATATATGGATTTAGTCCGCTTATTATGTTTGGACACGTTATTTCTCCCACTTCCCATCTCGGATCAACTTGAACAAGTATTCATGGTCGATGACAACACACGAATCAATGATCAAAAATTAACCAATTAATTAATCAATTAGTTATAATTAATTAATTTTGTTTTATACAGAAAATGTACTACGCTAAGGGATGAAAAGCCTTGTGTAGAGAATTGAGTCGTTCGTTAAAAATTCGAAACTAACATTATAGTCCCATATGGTCCAGAAAAGTGACTGGACCATAGTGCACTGAGCATGCTATAAGCATGAAAATTACACTAAACGAAAGCCATTAATATTTCCAATAGCATACATTTATTATTGTCAGTCAAGATATATTAGAAATTAATTACATGATTGATTCAAAATACGTCCAAATTATAACAATCCCCCAAACATACTTTTGGCCTGTAAACTCTGATACCCTTCACCTCTTCCCAAATAGTCCTACACACATTCTTTAAGTATTTTCAATTTCATATAGATCTAGGTCTAGGACCAAAAGCATTCCCTGACATACCTCAAGAACTTAGCATTTCGTGTTCTGGAGAAAAAAGATATCGATTTGTTTTTATAAAATGTATGGAATCGTGAGTTAATCGCATTAAAGTTTCTTTTACAACTTTTACAAAAGGTTTCTTGCCATTAAAACTATAAATGTTTAATTTGCCTTGTTGGGAAGAATTTAGTAAGAAAAGATCGATTTAAAAAGTAGGCTACTGACCGCTGGTCATTTCGAAATTTAAAAGTTATAAGTTCTGAGAACTGATAAAGAACAAATTTGGATCCTAGAATTTAAATTGTTGTAATACAGCATTTTCTACATTTCTAATTCCCTGCATGTAAAACGTTAACATTTATCTTTTTAAGAAATACAGTAAAGCTTAGCTTTCAACTAGAAAAACATTAAAAATACCTTTTTTTTTTAAAAAAAGTCACTTATTGGGCGATTGTTTTCTCTTCAAAATGAATGAATGTTATATATTTTTTTTTTAAATTTCTTACCCCGAGCCCTTCCCACTTCACCCCGAGAAAGAATCCTGTTAGATCTAAACGCTAACTCCCACCATCGCCAATCCCACTACGTCAGCTTTGATGGGCTTACCATTGAAGACTTCAAAGTCTTTAGCTTAAGGTGAGAGTACATCTTCAACGAAGTAGTCGCTAGGTGGCGTCTACACTAGTGACACACAAGAAGAAACAGGAAAGAACGGAGGATAGGGATGAAACGGCTGGCTTGAGAGGGTTAATATAACCAACATGGCTGCTGGCCTGTCGTCATGGAGACTTTCTTCATAAACAAACCAATAAAAAAAAATAGAAATCCATAATTGCAAATTTCGATGTAAATAATTTCTAACAACGGTCTAAATGAAGTCTAGTGGTCATCATATTCGCCTCAAACAGTAGCTGTTAATTGCTATTTTGTGAACGCTTGACGAACTCAAAAAACTTGATGAACAGTCCTGCAACTCTCGCAACTGACCCGTATAGTAGATGCCCTTGTTTTTTTTGTTTAGTTCTAGGCCGGATGAAGTTTACCTGCAGGAAGCACACTGCTCAAAACACGCGTTATGGAGGGAAGTGTATCATACCGGCAAAGTGTGTGTGTGGGGGGGGGGAGAGTATATATATATATATATATATATATATATATATATATATGAAAGGATCTGTTATTTTAGTTTATTTCTAATTTGTTTGCCCTTATATACAACAATTATACAGTTATATGTAATTAAGGAAAAGAACATTAATCTCATGTATATGTATCGCCTATAAAAACGTTTGTTTAATCAGACTCTTACAAAGAATGAATATAATAGTTGTCATATGCAATTCATGAAAGTCAATAAAAATAATAGAGACGAAGTAATAGGAACACGTTTTTTGCTAGCAGCTCTGCTGTCGATAAAATAGAATGGATGATTTTGTAATGTTAGGGAACAAATGGAGATACTGTATAGGTAAGTGAGAATGGTGTAATACCATGATGAGATTGCAAAAGATCGGTGTATGCTAAGTTTGAAACGTGTACACAGTTGACTAATGTATGTACATGAACATTTATTGACCCATGAGAGGGAACCGTATTTTTTAAAATAAATATTTCAACGAAAAGTACATTAATTTATTTATACATCGGCCTCCTTTAGTCATAGAACGACTGTGGTTCATCCCGCGCATTTCCTCATGTGGATGTGGAGCCCTATTTTGGAGAGACACTCCCGTCCACAAATAGCGCAGCTTAAGGTGGCTTTTGCTTCGGTGGTAGAGGAGCTGGCCATTTTTAGCATTGTACGTTTTTCTTCCTGGGCTGAGACCCACGTTCTTTCACTGTCCATAGCTTTCTTGGTCACTGTCTCTCTCCATCTGGTGCGGTCTAGAGCTAGGTCTTCCCAATGGTCAGTATTGATGTTCACTGATTTGAGGTCCCATTTTATTACATCTATGTAATGGAGGTGGGGGCGACAAGTTTTTCTTGAGCCAGTCGCGAGTTGTCCGTAGAGGATGACTTTCGGGATGCGATTGTCCTCCATCCGGTAAACATGTACAAGCCAGCGCAAGCTAGCTTTCAGTCTAGCATTAAAATCCATAAACTTCTTTAACTGACACAAAAATTATTATTTTTAAAATTTTCATCCATAACCGAAATATTGTTTTTTGCACATAAGCTTATTATAAGGTCCCCAAGTTCATTGTACATATAATCTACATAACTATATGATAAACACAATTAGTTTGCCTAATTAAATATAGCTCTACCAATGACACTATTATGAATCTACTGCTGTATACTATCAAAAGTTCGAAACGGAAGCCTAGATCTATATATCAAGAGGTATTGCAAAAAATAGTCAAGTATTTACAATTAACAATCGAACTTTTTAGGCCCTTTGGAACGAACTGATGTAGGTTTTTGTTGTGCATTTGTTACCAGATAGAATGGTTTTGTTCCGTATTTCTACCATGTCACGTGGTAGTGTTGTTTACATTTGATCTCGTCTTATAAATCTTATTTCAGGGGAAAAGCAAATTATCGACAATATATATCTACGTTATTAGTTAAATAGCATAACATAATGAGAATAAAAGTGTCATTGACCAGTCTAGATAGTTGTATGTAAATGGCAAATTGTTGAGGACATTTTTTCGTTATAACATGTGGTATTATTAAAAAAAGGAAAAGCTTATAACCTATCATGACATTACAGGTTTAATCCCCTTCAAAATTAAAAAAGAATACTGAAGATATATGTAAACTATCTCCATAGCTTGACTCTATTTTGAACAACTTGAAATTTGACGCAATAAAATCTAACTAATTTTACGAACTTAAAGCTTTTTTTAAATTAGAAAAAACAACAACAAAAAAACAACACCATTATTCTACATGTTTGTTATCGCAAATACAAAAACTATAGATACATCTTTTTTTTTACATGATATTAAAAATACATAGAGTAACGTAGGCCTATCCCAAGGATCTCCAGTAGTATTAGATCTACTAGGTGAAGTAATCAGACTAGCAGACATAAGAATGTAGCCTGGAGACCAGGTGTTGGTAACTTTTCTGTAGCAGAGAACATATCAATGTGAACTACTAAGTTATTGAGCTCATGCCAGGAGTACTGAGTCAGTTCCATTATGTATGTATGTATTTATGTATGTATGTATGTATGTATGTATGTATGTATGTATGTATGTATGTATGTATGTATGTATGTATGTATGTATGTATGTATCTATCTATCTATCTATCTATCTATCTATCTATCTATCTATCTATCTATCTATCTATCTATCTGTCATATTTAGTTTGTTCAGGATTGTTTCTTTATCTGTTATTATTCAATCAATTCAGTTTAGACATCTCTATTTGAACAAGATTTCATTTTATATATAGTAACATGTGATCGTATAGGGAGAGCACCGCAGTCTCCGTACAAATAACAATGTTATATCCGTGTTCTTCCATTTGCCAATTATCTCTTATCACTGTGTTGCAATGTTTCAATAGGAGAAAGTCAAACTGAACAATATTAACACAGCGCGCCTTATAGTGTTTTCCGGGGGGGGGGTAGTGTTATGATTAATGCGTTTTCATAAAACTAGTTAATATATCATTTTAACAGCATCTTATATGGTGCCCTCACGATTGTCCTCCTAACATTATGTTAGTGTCAAGCATTTGTTCTCCACTCTTCACGTATATAAACTGTACATAGAAATGTAAAGCACGCAGGGCAACAACAAAAAATTAAAAGAAGGGGAGATAAATTTGAAAAACGGGAGATAAACGTGAGCCGCACAGACCACCTTTCCTCACTCACCCTTTAGGCTAAATTATCACGGCCCAGGGAACTACTTGTGTTGGCTCAGTCTGTATGGATGTGAGTCTGTGTCGAGCTGAAAGTTGGTTTCAACCAAACATTTCTACAAGCTTCCGGTTTGAAACATAAGACTTTTAAAAGTATCTTGGAACTACATTTTTTTTGGTCCTTTATACGTGAGTAAAATTCGCCATATTAAATTTTATAACTGCATAAAAAAATTCACTTATAGTTTTATATTTACGAAACAAAGCAGACATTGCTAAAAATATTTGTCATTCATTCAGTGTTGTTTGTTTAGCTATTTAACTCACTTAGGATTGTTTCTTTTACTAAGTCAGTTGGCTGATACACCTCTTTTGGAACACGATTTCATCTTACAAGTTATAATAATCATAAGTCATCAGCTAGTACCGCATAGGTGGATGCCAATGTAGCGATAATAGCCGTGTTTTTCCTTTTTGCCTTTATCTATCTTATTTTTTATTTTCATCTCTTGCTCTTTCTGTTTTGCTCTGTCCCCCCCCCCCTCCTTTCTTCTCGAATCTGTAGGTAAAGTTCTTTAAGTCCAATCGGTATAATGTATTTAGTCAGCACATGCATTTCACTACTGAAAGGGGGCAACACTAGCTACCTTACACTTTATATACAGCACATTTTGTCTGGCTAAACATTAGAAACATTTGTGCATGCTAGCATATAATTTCCAACCTGTTTCTTCTGTAAACCATACTGATATAACTATTTGCTATTAAGTATATATCTTTATTGCTCTATTATAGCTCTACTACATACTACCTTGCCTACTAGCACGGCAAGAAGTTATGAAAGAACTAGATCTAGTTTAGAAGGTACTTGCTCGCCCATAATTCACTGGCCTGTATAACATTCCATATAGTCCTGCCTAGAGATGTCAGCTTACCTAGAGAGTTTCTAGAGTTATGTCGTGACTGTGTACTCACCTACCTGGCCACGGGTCCATTAGCCAGATGTTCGTTTGATGCTTCTATAAACATAAGTATGCTTATACAGTACACGAGGTAGTTTTAAAACATATCTAGATAGTAGGTAGAGGCGTATCTTTCCGACTAGGTGAAACTCCAACTCTCTCTGGTATTACACGTAGCTCCATAAATTGATTAATAGCATTCGATTTTTGTTTATTTTTAAGACGAAACAGGAAAACTAGCGAAATAACAGAACAAATGCAATAGCCCCCCCCCCCCCACACACATACACACTAAACGGGGAAAGTATTCTTAATAAAGAACTACAAAATCTTAACACTTTATCTTTTTACTAAGCTGACACTCTCTGTGCCATTTGAAACACGCTATTTCTCCCACTTCCCAGTTTAGAATCAAGTTGAAACTTTGCATAATTATTCATTGTTGCTCTGTTGAAAATGAATCAATCAAAACATTTAACCAATTCATTGATTAAATAGTGATTAAATAGTGGTAATAAATTAATTTAGTTTGATGGTTGAAAGGGGAAATAAATATTACAGTATCAGATATATGGTTGTGAATGTGGATTTCTTCCCCTCATATATGTTTAGTTGTTTTGTTTTTTTAAAGTATTATTTTATATTTTGCTTTGAATGTTCCACTTCAGATGTAAGGCTCGTAGCAAATTGAATTTAAAAACAAACTTTTACATTCGAAAACATGTATATATTAAAAACAAATATTTGTATCCCAAAGTGTTCAATGTTTGTTGCTTGATCTTGCCAAGTGTTGTCCGTTCGAACTACTAATCCAATTCTCGAGATTAGACGAAAGAGCCATCTCAGCCATGGAAGTCTTTGCAAAGGATATATAGGCCGATCTAGTGCTCTATGTCCGTCTGCTAGTTTTCACTTTAAGCCTGTCATGTAGATGTGGATGAAATATTTTCCATTTTAACAAACTTTCTGCTCTGCGCTTGGTTACTATGGCTCTCTCTGTCCAGAAATGCCGAAGTGATGTTTTTGGTTATTTTAAATTGATTCTAAATTCGATCAATTTCAGTATAAAGGGGAGGTAATAAAGATCATTTAAACAAAATGCTTTTAGATCAGTATAGTTTTTTTCTTTCCCCCCTTTTCTCTATTCTCCTGGAAGAAAAGAAGAGTTCTACCGGTGAAGATAAAAAGAAATTTTCCGTTAGTTCTGCAGGTGCAAATATTTAGTTTAATTCTCTGGTAGAAAATTTTATTGTAGCCAATTTTTTTTCATTCAATAAGTCTTGAAACAAAGGCAATGACAACATTTGTTCCCCTACCACGGTATATCTATACAGCAATACTATTCATACGGATTCAAAAATCAATATAATTGATTTCATAAGTATAACGTACTTTGCGTTTTTACAAGAAAAATTGCATTCTTTACTGTATGTTTCGAATATACGAATGGATTTAGTTCATATAAATCTCTCAATGACAACATGTGCAAAGTTTCAACTTTTTCCGAGAATGGGTGTGAGAGAACGCGTTCAAACTTTTCTACCAGACAGATTGAATTAACATAAGCATTGTCAAAAAATTTCAAATAAAGGAAGTTATGTAGACTCTAGTCTTTCTCTAATATTTCTGGCAGCAAACTATGGTTTAGATTACCGTTTCTTTGCGGCAGCTTTATTATTGTGCCAGAATTTAATTTCCTTTATCCTTGAGTTCTCTCCCTTCACCGCCATTGTTTCGTCTAGTTCTTGGGCTATATTATGTCTTTTTCCTCAAAGTAAGAGCTACCTTAGTGCTACTTTAGTGTCAGTGAGTGTGTGTGTGTGTGAAAGATAGAGTGAGAAAGAGAAGAGGAGAGAGAATCCTAAAATGAGTTTCCTTAATTTCTTTTTAAGTTTTTACTGTATTTCACAACGGCAAATATTGGTGGCATTTTGGACATTTTTGTTTAATCTTTTCAAAATGGAAATAGTCTATATTTTTATAGTAGACTTTTATATTTATATCAATAGATATAGGCCATATGCAGTAGTAAAGTTGAGATAGATATAGGCCATATGCAGTAGTAAAGTTGAGATAGATATAGGCCATATGCAGTAGTAAAGTTGAGATAGATATAGGCCATATGCAGTAGTAAAGTTGAGATAGATTAAGCCAGATTACTAGTTAAATTATGCGTATGTTTCATGTTTCAAGACTCTCCACGCATAGAAATAATACAACAGCAATTTATTATGAGTTATATTACTTTAACAAAAATAAATATAAATAAATAAGTATCTATATATTCAATAATTTGCTCTTTATACATTTTGAATTGGGGAAACAATTAATTACACTGAAAAAAACAACATTTTTTTTTTGCAGCCTCTTTACATTCATTTTGACCAATGGCAATGTTGATCTTTCAATAGTCCGTCCTTGACATTGTTT
Organism: Biomphalaria sudanica; assembly: GCA_036873155.1. Lineage (NCBI taxonomy): Eukaryota > Metazoa > Mollusca > Gastropoda > Planorbidae > Biomphalaria > Biomphalaria sudanica. The sequence continues at coordinate 1,243,468 of JAZGLO010001033.1, forward strand.
CTAGGTTATACATGTTTATAAATATCGCTTTCTCTTCTTTTTCTATGTCATCTATGTATCTTATTGCTTTAATGATACAAACGAGATCTTTAAAAAACAAAATATAAAAAAAAGGAAGGTTGCTGTGTTTAAAGTGTTTTGTGCAATCTCCGATGAGCACAATGCAAAAATAAAAAATAATCGCCCTGATTTTCAGTTTATTTACCAAAAAAGAAACAAATCCGCAAGCATCCTTGACATTGCCGTATCACAATATTCCATTATATAAAGAAAAAACTGGAAAGAAAAAGAACATGTCAACCTAAGCTTGCAGATGAAGCAGGTGGAAGTATGTCCAGAATAACAAATATATATACATCCTGTTGTAATATCAACTGAGGCCATAATGACCTCACAGATACCTTCAAGGCTCTTAACACTCTTAAGAAGTTTCTCATTGCCTGTCAGAGGTCAGTACTGCTGCAGACCTGCCACATTACCAGAAAATATCTCAGCGGACACTGTTAAAGGAACTACAATGAACTTTGTTTACGAAGCTCGACCCTGGCAGAACCAGAGAATGAATATAAGTTCGTTTCTAAAATAATAATGTAATACTATGGTATTAATAATGTGTAGGCCTTCTGTTGTTCTGCTCAAATTCATATCTGAACTAAGACACAGTCTTCCATGTATTTTTATAGTATGTTACTAGGGCTTATTTATATATTAATGTTTACTAAAACAAATAAAATATAAAAGCTATTGTTGTAAAAAAAGCTTATATTGAGTGAAATTGCATAAATTATTTGGAATCCATCATGTACTTCACTGATCTAGACTATCAATAATACATTTGTGCAATTGAAAATCGTTTTATTACTTGTTCTTATTTAGCACATATTTCATGCTTATAGCATACTCAGTTGCGTTATGGTTCGACCACTTGTGTGGACCAGTTTGAGGGGGCGGGGGTATACTTATAATTAGCAATAGAAAAAAAAAAATTTTTAAAAACAAAGCTTGTCTAAGGGCAGGAACCGCTTAGTACTGCCATTTATCTGGTTACAGGGTTTATCTTCCTTTCTGCTCTATAAAACAAAGTTTATTAATTAGTACTTAATGATTAACTAATGGGTTAATTTGTGGAATGATCCTTGTATTGTTATCGATTATGTATAATTATGTGAAATTTCAACTTGATCCGAGAATGGGAATCGGGAGAAAAAAACGTGCCAAAACGTAATAAGGGGATTAAATCCATATATATATATATTTTCAAACTTGTTAGCAGACAGACAGATAGACAGACAGAGTGAGTTGATATAAGATTTGTAAAAATACAAGATTAGTTAGTCTCAAATTTTTAGCGAACGACCTAATTCTCTACTCAAGGCTTTTCTCTCATTAGCTTAGTACATTTTCTATATAAAACAAAATTAATTAATGACAACTAATTGATCAACTAATTTGTTAATTTTGTTTATTGATTCATGTGTTGTCATCGACAACGAATAATTGTGCAAAGTTTCAATTTGATCCGACGATGGGAGTTTGGAGAAATAAACGTGAACAACATTCCACCCAGACACGCGGAGGGATTTAATGAACACTCACACACCAAGCAAATATTTAAGTTTCTCTTTGTTTGGATGCGGGGACGTTGCGCAGTGGCGGTTGAGTGGTAAAACTCTTGGTGAAGACAGGGATCTTGAATTAGAGTATTTTAAGGGCGCTCCCGAGTTCTTCCAACTCCAAAGACGGTTGGTCGCCGTGCTGTCCACGTGACACCGTCGTTAACCATGGGCCACAGCAACAGATACACCATGGATCGCATTGTCTGATGCGAGTAGCTCTCCTTTTTTTGTGACCTGTTTAGAAGATTAAAATTGTTTTTCTTATATTCTTACTTAAAGTCAAACGTATTTTGTGAGTTCCTTAGATAACAACGTAGCCACACACACACAGACAACTATAAAATACCAGATGTATTTTGACTTTAAAAATCTGAACAAGATATCATATAAAATATAAAATACCTGATGTATTTTGACTTTAAAAATCTGAACAAAATATTCGTTATCTTTCTGTCTTTAAAACTTCTTTTTCTTTCTCTCTTCTCTTTTCTCTTTTCTTCTCTTTTACTCTCACAGAAAGCAAAAACAAAACAAAACAAAAAAACAAACTCTCTGTTTAAAATGGAGAGCCTGGTTGAGTAATTTTCCTCTATTTTCATCTCGCACTATCTTTTGACTATTAAAAAAATCCCAGACCAGAGTTCTCAGAAATAGCTTACCACAAAGGTGAACGATAAGTTCTACCTAGACCAGACCTGGCCCCACTGCATTCCACAGGCCTAGCATCTCTTGTCTGGCTAACCTGAGAGAGCCCAGGCTTCCAACATACAGGTACCTACACCTGAAACTTGGGGCTGAGGAAAGGAGGGGGGGGATGGAGGGGGGGGGAGAGGTCACGCGGAGGCGTTGAGAAGGTGATAGATATAGGATATGCAGGGAGTAGGTTGTATGCTCGCATAAAGCCACAGAAATTGATTATCTAACACTTTACGCTTCATTGCTGATAAATAAAGTTTTAATGCAATGTTGACACAGAGAGAAACTTAGCTTGAGGTATTGAGAGAAACCTAGCACAATCTAGCTTTAATGGGGAAATACTTTCTTGTAACTCTCTCTCTCTCATTCACTATCCCTTTTTCTTTCAATTACTCTCTCTCTCTCTCTTACACATTCTTTCTCACTCTCTCATTCCATTCGGTTCTCAAATATTTTCTCTTTCTCGCTCTCCCTTGTAGTCTCTCTCTTCCGCTCTCTCTCTCTTCCTCTCTCTCTCTTCCTCTCTCTCTCTCCTTACTCTCACTCTCTTAAATTTATTCTCACCCTCTCTCTCTCTCTTTTTATCTCATTTACTCTCTTTTTGTCTCTTTCTTAAATATTCTCTCTCGTTTTTTATTAAAACTTCGCCCTTTCTCTTTCTCCCTTTCATTCACTCGCTCATTCTCACCATCTCTCTCTCTCTCTCTCTCTCTCTCTCTCTCTCTCTGTATCCACAAATTACTCTTTCTTATTTTATCTCGCTCTATCATTCATTTCGGTATTTACTGTAAAGCCACCTACTCACCTTTGCATGAACAAGCAAGTCAAAAAAAATAAACTAAGGTACATGTCAAGTGGTAGCTACCTGAGCTCACAGGCAAACCTGGAGCCTAGATCTGTACTCATGTCTGTGCTTGGTGGAAGGCTCTTTGGTATTGTCTAGCTGTCTTGTAGAATCTTTTACTCTCTATCTATCACTACACACCTTTGTACCTACCTAATTACTGTTTTACTATCTATCTATCTATCTATCTATCTATCTATCTATCTATCTATCTATCTATCTATCTATCTATCTATCTCTGTCTGTCTGTCTGTCTATTTATCTGTCTATCTATCTATCTATCTATCTATCTATCTATCTATCTATCTATCTATCTATCTATCTATCTCTGTCTATCTATCTATCTATCTATCTTTCTGTCTGTCTGTCTGTCTATCTATCTGTTTATCTATCTGTCTATCTATCTATTTATCTCTGTCTGTCTGTCTGTCTATATGTCTGTTTGTCTGTCTATCTATCTATCTATCTATCTATCTATCTATCTATCTATCTATCTATCTATCTATCTATCTATCTATCTATCTATCTACCTATCTATCTATCTATGTCTATCTATGTCTGTCTATCTATCTATCAATCAATCAATCAATCTATCTATCTATCTATCTATCTATCTCTGTCTGTCTGTCTGTCTGATGTCTGTCTGTCTGTCTGTCTGTCTATCTATCTATCGATCTATCTATCGATCTATCTATCGATCTATCTATCGATCTATCTATCGATCTATCTATCGATCTATCTATCGATCTATCTATCGATCTATCTATCGATCTATCTATCGATCTATCTATCGATCTATCTATCTATCTGTCTATCTATCTATCTATCTATCTATCTATCTATCTATCTATCTATCTATCTATCTATCTATCTATCATTTTGTTTATAGAATACCGGTACATGATTCTCAGGAGTAACTAAAAAAAAACTCTGTCATTTGTTCAAATTGAAATCCATGGGTTCCTGCGATTTAATTATTACTCATGACAATATTTAGGCTAATTTTTTTTTTTTACATTATGCATTAACCATATTTTTATCTGTTCTTTCCTCAGCTTTTCGTACTTGACAGAAGACACTGACCAATCACTGACCAAACATGGCCTCACTGGAAGAACGCAGAGAAGCTCGCCGCAGACGTCGTGGTGGGGACGACGAGTAAGTAATGATTACCTTTCTAGTATCCTCTGATTCACGTTGGATTACCACCTGATTAGTTCTGGCTGACCATCCTTGTCCAGTGATGTAAACTACAGTGAGCGTCTTTAGTCTCCGAACAACCGGACACAAAAAGTGTATGCCATGTTAAAGTGAACACGGAATGCCTTCCAATAATCCCCGGCTCCTATTGGCCTATAAACAAACTGTTTATCTTGGACTGTATAGTGTGGCACCTTGTTGTTCGTACTCTCATATCTTTCATGTTCCTCTATCACGCCAACCATAGACCAGGGCCGGCCATAGATCATTGGATGCCCCAGACGAAATAAATTTGGTGGCTCTACATGAAATAGAAAAAAAAATTAAAATGGCACACTTTATTTAAAACCAAGTCTACTACAACCACAAGACTGGACACACGTTTCCATATTTCTTCGCTAAACAAGAAATGTTCTGTGCGAGACCCCTACCCATCAGAGGCCCTAGTTTGCCTATTCTTAAGGCCGGCCCTGCATATACTATTTCTAGCAAGGGTTGCTGTCTTCAGAAATTATTACAAGAACTTGCGCACGTTACATAACTTCGTAGCTTACACATTTACATTACATAACTTTGTAGCTTACACATTTACATTACATTATTTGGTAGCTTACACATTTTCGGTAGATCAATTTCGAGGAAAGTTCAGCAAGTTCGAAACAGCCTGTAATATAACCAAATATTTTAAATATTATGAAATAAGTGATTAAGTTCAGCTATCTAGTGGTTTGCACTCATCTCGGCGACATGCTCAATAAGGATTATATTGATTTCCTTAATGTCAGCGTTGTAAGTCTTTTTTAATTTCTTATCATAAACGTTTCATTTTCCTGTCCGTTAGGACATAATAATTCCTCATTTCCAGTGCCGCTCTATGTACAGTTTCAATTGAAAGCGTGATACACGAAGACAGCGGTGTTATGATCATGGGCGTAGCCAGAGGGGGGGGGGTTTGGGGTTCACCCCCCCCCCCCGAAATGAAATACCCCAAAGGAGGAGGGGGGTCAAACGGAGTTTAGTGACTGATTTTTTGCTTTGATTTTCTTTATTTTAGGTGAGATTTTAAAACTAAACCATCACTTGCCCCAGCGCAGCCAAGGGGGTTTTGAGTTAAAAACCCCTACCATGGGGTTAAGACTTTAAAACCCCTACCAGGGGATTTTGAGTTTTAAAACCACTAACAGGGGGTTTTGAGTTTAAAACCCCCTACCTGGGGTTTTTGCAGTTAAATCCCCCTCTTCTATAAAACAAAACACACATAAAATGCAAACGATAATCCCCAAATTCCAAGTGCACAGTTAAGGAAGATTTTGATTTTAAAACCCCCTCCAAAATTTACGATAGACCCCCTCTTCAATATGAAAAAAAAAGCAAATTATGCACTCAAAATGTTATGAGCGTAGCTAAATGGGTTTTGACTCAGTTTTAAGTTTAAACTCCCCTCCAGAGGAGTTAGAAGCTAAAAAATACATCTTCAATAAAAAAAAAGAGCAAATTACACACTCTAAAATCTAAGAGCGTAGCCATATGGTTTTTGAGTTTAAACCCCCCGCCAGCGTGATTTGAAGCTAAAAAATACCTCATCAATATAAAAAAAGCAAATTACACACTAAAATTATTTGAGCGTAGCCAAGCCAATTGGGGGTTTTGAGTTTAAACTCCTTTCCTCCAGATGGTTTTGAGTTTAAAATCCCCCTACAGAGCATTTTGAGGTGGAAAACCTCTATCTTCAATATTAATCTAAAGCAAACTACAGTTACCAAATTCTATGATCGTAGCAAAATGGGGTTTTGAATTTAAAAAACAACAACAAAGACCTGAGATTTTTAGTTTAAAACCTCTAACAGATGATTTTATAAAATCTAAAGCAAACTACAGTCAACTTATTCCAAGAGAGTATCCAAGAGAGGTTACACATTTCTACCAGTGGCGGGGCTCCATTAATAAAGTGCAGTGAATAGTCATCTAGCGAAATTGAAAAACACTAAATGTGGCTCAACAAAGATGGCTAAGACAAATTTTAGGAGTCAGTTATTGAGATCGGGTCTGAATCAAGGAAATCGAATGCCGAACTGGGAGTCGACCTCTTAGTAAAATTGTAACAGAGCGTCGCATGAGATTTGCGGGACATGTTCTCCGACAAAATAAATTACGCATAATAAGAATTGCGATGACATCCTAGTACAACTTGGCGCCACACATTCATGGAGGTCCTCGGAGCAGGTGGGAAGAGGCTTCAGAAATTACCAGTGACAAATTTATGTTGAAACAGCTTGGCGACAATTGCGCCAAACGGCGCGGCAGGGTCTTAGTCAGTAAAAAATACCACATAAATTTTTGAAATAAGACTTTTTATTAGCAGGAAAATGCACTGTAGATACCTCAGAATATACATTTTGTTGGCATTCTATGCTCTATGCTCGTAGAGCTCCCCCAGACCCCCTTGCTGGCAATGGCGGGGAGTCAATAATTTTTCCACTAACTACAGGAAAAGCATATTCTAGGGCACAATAAACGTGTTCCGAAAGAATGGAGGGTCAGAATGTAATAAAGATAATGAACACACACACACATACATATATGCCAATTTTTTTTTTTCGCGAAGGTGGGGGGGGCGGGGGGGGGAATCCCCCTCCCCCCCCCCCAAAAAAAAATCCTGGCTACGCCCATGGTTGTGATAGATGCATATTCTATGGTCTTATTTAGGTCTCTCTGAATGAATGTGTATTTAAGATGTCATTGCACAAACATTAATTGATGTAATGAGATGGAAAGAACGTTTAAAAGAATACTGACACCGACAAGCTACATCTTTATTAGAATGCTGACACTGACAAGCTACATCTTTATAAGAATGCTGACACTGACCACAAGGGAGCTAACAGCATGTTCACTTTAAATGCATGTTGACTTGTCATGGAGTGTTGTAACTTACTGAAAACATCTTGATTATTATTGATTCATATTTAATGCATTAAAAAGAATTATTAAATCTTTAAGACATTATTCATTATTATTATTATTTGCAATTAACATGTTTCTTATTCAGATGTATAAGTTCTCTTATTGGACACATAAGGAAAAATATTTCAGTGGAAGAAGGAACTAGTACACTATTCGCACAGCATCCGTAACTCCAAATCAGTAGCAAATACAAAATATGACATACGGTTACAAATGTAGATCCTAATTCACCTACACCAGTAGTGTTGAAAACGTAATTTGTTTTTCTATTAGACATTAGGCAATTCTTACGGTTTTAAATTGGCTGAAGCGTAGCGTTATGCTTTCTTCTAGAGGAGAAATACATTAGTTTAGTAGGCGTGAAGTCTATGAAATATATACACTGAAAAGATAATAATAATAATAAGGCTTGTCTTCGAGGAAGAGATAGTAACAACTTTTTAGCTGTTATGGTACGTGTCTCACCTCATAGTTCTGTACCTTCATGAAAACAGCTAAGATATTTCGTTTCACATTATTGGGATTCATTTTTCATTAGAGTTATATTTTTTGAGTTCCCTTTTTTGTATCCATCAATAATCATATCCCTCTTGTGTTTTTGTTTTTATTTATGGCATTTTTCAATTGATGGTACCATATTCAACTAAATTGATATGACTTAGGTGTTTATGTACTCTAGGTGCATTAGTATTTTACATATATAGTAGTATTTTACATCTAATATTTTTATTTTTATTTTGAAATATGTGATTACTTCAATTGTTCTTTGTAATGCATCTTTAGTAAACAGCGCATTTGGTTTTTATTCTATTAACACTATGTTTTAGACAAAGAGTATATATTTAATTGTAGGGAGATTTTCGAGAGCGGCCTAGAATCATTAAAACACAATTCAAATTTCACACAAAAAATTAACAAACCAATAAGCAACGCATCATTATTTCTCTATTTCATTTACAAAGTTATTACAATTCCCAAGACCGGATTTGAATCCATTTAGTACATGGGATTAAAGGCGATCCCAATGTTTAAGCTGAGATGGGACCGTCTGTATTTAAGTCTGTGTGTTTGCAGATCCCCCATGTTTCACAATTTGTATTGAGCCTATATTGTGCCTATATTAAATGATATGTTAGCACCTTGGCGTCTTTTGACATATAATGGATGGATGTGTAGAAAAGTTTCATTTGACGTAGAACCTCGTTACGGTTACCCACAATAGAGGTACATGAAAAGTGAAGTATGGAAGTGAAAATCGGACATACTATGAAGATTGAAATCCGAACTCGTTAGTTGGGCAGTTAGGCGCATTACTACGGCACATTTCTTGTCCGATATCAAATCTGTCTTCAAAATGTCTTCCCCGCAACTGACAAGACGCCTATGAAGAGTCATTTGTTCAACGCCTCCTTTAAAGCGGCAATATTGCATACATTGAATTCTAGGACATCTAGTACTTTACAGTCAGAGAGACTATCAGAGGGAGATAATTGTATTTTTTGTTTGTAATGTATTTTAACCTGATGACGTTGTTAGCAACCCAAAACAATAACTTGCACTTATCAACAAATCTAATTCGCTCAGGCTGGTCTTATAGTGGAGGTGTGGATACGTTGTTGGCAAGTCCCGCCCCCTGGAATAACTTGTCATTTTGTGTTGTTGTTCTTGACGTTACAACCCACCCGGTCTAGTTGATACTTTTAGTGGGTTTTTTTTTCTCCGCTGAGTTTGCAGACCTAGATGTGTGGATGAACTGCGAACATTTCTTTTCGCCATCGACCTCAGCTGGAGATCATTAAGCTCCTTGCTTTGTGCGGTTCCAGGATTAAGTCCGTTTGATCTTTCGTGTGAGTATCCATGGATCACACTAACTGTAACCAAAACAACAACAACAACAACAACAAAACTATTTAAACGCGAATCAAATGTTAATCCTTACATTACATACTTGTGAATAACTCCAAAGCATTAGATAATTGTATCTGTATTGTAGTGAGACGGTTAACAAGCAAGAATTGTGATAGAAGTTTTCTACAAGTCTAAGACACGGAATTTTAGATCACATTTAAATCATTGTGCTGGAGGCTAACTATCCTCGTCAGTTTTAGTTTGATCTTCGACCGATTAGCCTGAACCGTAATGTAGCGTCTCCCCACCCCCCAGTCATTTTTGATATGTAAACTACAAATCAGCTTGTTTATGAATAATGTAAAGAATTGCACATTTTAAAGGAGGCTTTTTGAGTAAAAAGAATCGATCATGGTCTTACATTTTTAATGTTTTAAATTGCCATGATAAAAACATTATAGTTTTTGATTTTAATATCCCAAATGGCTATAAAAAAAACATGGTCTTACATTTTAATGTTTTAAATTGCTTAAAAAAAATAGTATGATCTTACAATTTAATGCCTCCAGTTACTTTAAAACAATATTATGGTCTTACTTTTTAATTTTTTAAATTGCTATTAAAAAAAAAGCATAGGTCTAGATATAATAAAAAATAATTAAAGATGGGCGTGTGCAATGCATACACAATCTTATACTCCTGCTAATCAATAATCTTGTATTAAATGATACATTTTTCATCGCGTCTCTCCTGAGTGCTCGTAAAAACTAAATCTGTTTGGAAACGGAACAATCTTGATCACATGATAAGTCATATGTTACATGAAAACAAGCAGGCTTGACTTTATGTTCACATTTGATTTAATTAAATAATTTAAATTTTAAGAAATGTACGTACTACAGTACGTAGTGCATTTTAGATGAAATGAGTGGCATGATAAAATTGCGACATGGCCTGATGTTGTTATTTGTATTTCAAATATATCAAAATGTGCTGGCGTTGTCTTTCACAAAAACTTTTTTTTTCTTACACATTAATTTTATTTCTGTTGTTGTTTTAGTTTAAATGAGGTAGGTAATTAGGATTAGTTAAAGTTATTATACTTACTATATTTAGATTTAAAATAGTACCAAAATTGTATTCTTTTTTACATTTTTTTTTCTCCTATGCTTTGTTTAAATTGATTTTTACTTTGTGCCCATTACCTGGCATGGTGTGAAAGTACAATGCAATAGCCAAGCTGTAATTAAAAGCTTTAATCTATTTGTTGTTGGATAAAAAATGAAAACTAAACAAGTCTTTGCAACATTATAGCTTAGTCAGATTTTTTAAGCTTTTAAAGGTGGAAAAAAAAAGAAAGTTCCTTTTTTTAAATATAATTAAAACACTCCTGTGGTGAAATATATGAGTAAAGAATTACAAACTGGCATTGCAACTTTTGTTACTATTTAGTTCTGTTTGGAGATAGCATTACAGTTTAGATGTTTTTATATCGTTTATTGTAGGTACATGGCAGGAAATCGATAAATAGCAAGTTGTTTTTTTTTTGGGTGTATCCAGTGTACGGAATAGAAGCATTGATAAACAAAGATGTCAATAAATCATGTAATTATTATTCTGCTCTCTGAAGTTAAATTTCTAGGCTCATTCGCTTGTTGCGCACACAAAGAATTATTTTATAGGTACCAACAGAGATTTCTGAGATCATACTTTTGTAAAAATCTCCAATAAATCTATTAGTTAGAATTACTGTAAACGATCAGTTTGATTGTTTTTCCTATGACACTACCGAACAGAACTCAGTAAATAATGTGGTGATTTAAATATGTACAAATAAATCTATATGATTGAGACTCGTTATTAGCATGACAGTGTATTTTTGTGTTCCAGTCTGACGATCACATTCTCTAGTGCTTTCTGTTCATACCCTTCCAAAAATATAATTATATTTTCTAAATAAAAAAGCATATATATATATATAGTTTTTTAAAGGATGGCAATACACTTTGCTATTAGTATAATGCTATCTCTTAACATATGAAAGTGGAGTGGTGTGCCTTTTTTTTCCTTGCGCGTGAGTGTGTTTTTTTTCCTTAGATTATAGTGTTGCCTTGACCTTCTTCTAATCACGTGTGTGCTCACTTCTCCCTCCCTTCCCCCCCATGTTTGATGCTTGAGTAGAGCAGCCACAGTTAATGCCAACAACGACGGAGAGGATGACTTAGAGAGACGCCGCCGCGAGAGACGGGAGGCCAGACTGAGGCAAGACACTGCACAGTAGGCTATGTCTTAGATCTGTTTGTCACAAGCACGTAATACCTATTGTGTGCCAACTACACGTACACTCCTTTGCCTATACATATGTGTTAAGCCAACTACACGTACACTCCTTTACCTATACATATGTGTTAAGCCAACTACAAGTACACTCCTTTGCCTATACATATGTGTTAAGCCAACTACACGTACACTCCTTTGCCTATACATATGTGTTAAGCCAACTACACGTACACTCCTTTGCCTATACATATGTGTTACGCTAGCACACGTATCACCATCACTTAACCTCGGGGGGGGGGGGAAGAAAAGGGGGAGGGAAATACAATTATTTTTAGAATCCTGAAGCCGCTAATCTTAAGGGCTCGATTAGCAGGAACGGTAACTTATCTTCTTTGACATTACTTATGGGGGAACAACTTTTTAAATAATTTGGAATCACTTATGTAAATGTTAGTGATGTGTATAAGTAAAAAGATCATTTGAAATATAAAGTTTTATTTGATATTAAGGTCACGTAAACTTTTTGTTACAAATGAGAAGGTCTAAGTACCCGGTGTCCGGTACCCATGGAAGCGTAAGAAACCTTATGAACGAACTGAAAACCCGATAATCCATTGAAATTTAAAGAAAAGTCACCCTTAATAATGTCACATTATTGTCAACACTAATTGTACTATAATCTAAAAATTTCTTTGTAACCTGCATGAGATACGCTCTAAATTTAAGATAGGATTCAATAGAGGATAAAAAGACCAAGAAGATGAGGGTATTACATAGAAATCTAATAATTACAAGATACGTAACAGCCAATACGTTTGTTAGATATGTGCGCTCACTTCAATCAGCTGTTACATCAATAGCCGTCATCTTACAAGACGGACGTAGCAAGGAGTTAACTCAGGCATTTTGATTGATTAAGTTCTTTCAATTCATTTCTACTAATCACTAGATAGTTGCTTTTTCTTCTTTTTCATTGCCACTTTGTAGGTATCTTTAGTGTAAGCTCGTCTTAGCGTTTTGCTTTCGGGTGTAATTATTTATTTGTACAATGATTTATTAACAGCTGATGTAAATATTTCTGTAATGTACATTTCTTCTTATCTTATATGATAAAGACATTTTTAAAAAAGATGATTACGTCCTACGCGTCATGCGTGTGGTCATGCATATTAACAGATGGCCTAAATTCTGCTAAAAATAAAAATTTAAATATACAGGTGAACAATGTGTTATACACAGTAGCCTCCCTTTATTGAGAGAAATAATTGCTGATCTTTCGCTGCACGCCAGCAAGACCACGTATTGTAAAAAAAATAAAATAACAGTCCGAATATTTGACGTTCCAGATAAACGACATTTTACGGTGCTTACTAAGATGAAACTTTGGGCAGTCTACCAATAAAATCGCGTTGCAAGCTTGAGGCAAGACCAAACGACATTCCAAAGCGAAATATAACTAGAAAAACAGTTTAAAATACTTTTAAAAAAAAGACAATACCTCTGTTATAGAACTTAAGATTATTTTACTCTTAAAACCAATAAATGTTAGAGAAAAAGCAATTTTACCTCTCCCCCATTCTATTCTCCCCCCCCCCCCCCGACTTAAAAGGCGATTCGCAAAATGTTCCTGAACATTCATTTATTTATACCACAATTATATAGTCTGTACAAGACAAATATTTTCTAGTTCTGTAGCCAAAGTTAATTTTTTTTTTTTTTATACTTTGAAAAATTATAACGATCAAACTAGAGTTTTCCCAGTATAACCAATAAGCTAGTAATTCTTTTCTTTACGATATAGACAATAGCTGTCAAATTTATAAGAAAATCATTAGAGCCGTTTTCGAGGTCCTTGTCCACTCAGGTTTTTGAGCCCATTCACCCAGAAGTTTCCACGAAGGTACCAGTTCAATAGAGGTATTGTAATAAAACATAAAACCTTAAAAACTGATTACACTTGTTGATACTACACATAGATTATTTGTTGGCTGGGGGATGAAATGGATGTTTTAAAATTCGAAAACAAAATGGCATTTCGGCTGAACACACTCATCACGTGATGTAAACAAAACCTTTGTCTCCACAGAGACGCCCCAGCTGCCCCAGCGGAAGAAGAAACCAGCAGCAGGAGAAGCAGACGACGTGGGGGTGACGAAGACGAGGCTCCCGCCGAGGTATTTTTTAAAATTATTTTTTTGTGTGCCCTGTTGATCTCGACATGTGTTGAAAATTTTATTTTTAAATTTTGAAACGTGTTTCTGTTCAGTATAAATGTTGATTTATTTCTGCTTTTCCCTAAAAATAAACAATGTCTCGAGTGAGTGGTAGACTGGTACAGAGAACTTCGTTCGCTATTTGGATGTAAATAGTCTGACCATCTCAGAATATTCTAGAATAATTTCTTAATCTTTCACATACAATTCCCTCTACGTTGTTCTACATCAAACATCACACTTCCAAACTCATATAGATAACAGGGCCGGCGTTAGATAATTGGAAAATTAAAATGGCGCAATTTATTGAAACCCTATCCAGGCAAGTGTACTCTAACAATAACATTGGACACAAGTTGAACTAGTTCTTCTCTAAAAAATGTTTTGAGTAGACCCCCACCAATCGGTGTCCCTAGGTTGGAGCCTAGTTTGTCTATGCCTAAGGCCGGCCCTGAAAATACATCTGTTTAAAGATCATTTGTCATCATATTGGAGATTTTCACGATATACTTAAGAAAGGTCAAGGACGTTAAATTGAAGTTCACTTGTTGCCAACTAAATAAAAACGAATAGAGCTCCAGTTTTAACAATTTATATCTTAATGCGTAGCAGTTGGCATTCGTATGAAATCTCCTTTATTACTAGTTAGTTGCCCGTTTTATTTTGAACTGTTTGAAGTCTTGTGGTGAAAGTCAAATGCTTCCTCTGTGTTGACATTGTTTTGTTTTACAAATAGAATTTTAAGAGCTTTGTAAAATTTGATTGTGCAGTGGTAAAAAGTGCACAGAAATTATCACAAATCTTTTTAAAACGAAGCTTGTCAAAACTTTATTTTGTACACCGGATACACCAAAAAGCTTGCTAATTATAGTTTTTTTTCCCCGCCATGTATGAAAATCTTCAATATTGAATCCAGGAATTAATCTACAAATACATCGAATTAAAAAAAAAACGTTTTGCATTATTAAAATATAAAAAAAGATAATTTGAAAAAATAATTTTGACACAAACAATTAAGCACATATCAACTTTTATATTTTTGGAAGGTCTTAAAGCAATGTAAGCCTAGTTTAGAAATTATTTCTGGACATTAAAGTCGCTATTATCTATTACATCTGCACACATGTGCACAATATCACGTATCACACACAATCACATACGTCTGCATACATAATCCATGTTATAATTTTAAAAAAGGTACTTTTCAAAAAAAAAAAATTTGTGAGAACACTGAGGTTCTAAGTCTCAGTCAGACAAGAAACTCTGTGCCAGTAAGACGTACCCTATTTGAATTTTCGTTTGCTGTGGATTGTTATTAATTCATCCTTTTATTTGTGGTCAGTCTTTACAAAAAGAGACAATACCTTTATCTCTTAAAATGATACATTCTTTTTCTTAATTTAACTTGGAAACTTAACTTTATCCTTTATAATTGTTTATGTTTTTTTTTTTTAATATTATTGTTTCTACCTAACGTGAACCTCAAACTCTTTAATAAACAAACTCTTTATTCAAGTGTTTATTAGCTATATACATTATAACTAAACATTTTTTTCTTTTTTTTTTCTTTTAAATCCAGAAGTTCTTATTTGCATATTTGTTTGTTCTAAAATAGAATTTTGTTCGTTCACGAAACTAACTTTCCCATAATGCCTTTTTTGTTTTCTTTCGCTTTGTCCGGTTCTAACTTTTCCCAGGAGACTACTAGCGCTAGAAGCAGGAGGAGGCGAGGCGGAGATGAGGAGGAGGTATTGCTTACGAACTGTTTACCTGTACAATGTCTTCACAATGTTGCTTAGCACTATATACATGGTTAACTTGGATGAGTCTGTATTCCAGCCTAATTCTGCTTGACATGACCTAATCTAGTCTCTCAGTGTATGCCTGAAACTCATCATTGTTTCATCGTTTGCACGCACTCCATGCCAAACTATGTAGGCCTCAAAAGCTTGTCAAATGTGACGATTTTTTAAATTATTTACAATGCATTTAATCTCCTACTTTCATGTATCTAGTTCTATAACATTCAACTTAGCGCGTTGTTCGCTATTTAGATCTTATGCCACTACTATCTACTATACCCTTAAAGTGCCCTTATGTCATAATGTTTAACCAAAGTCTCCTTTAAAAACGCACATTCCGTAGATCCCTTCCTTTGTTAAATGATATTTAACCCATATTTTATTTTCAATACATTCCGTAGATCCCTTCCTTTGTTAAATGATATTTAACCCATATTTTATTTTCAAGACATTCCGTAGATGCCTTCCTTTGTTAAATGATATTTAACCCATATTTTATTTTCAATACATTCCGTAGATCCCTTCCTTTGTTAAATGATATTTAACCCATATTTTATTTTCAAGACATTCCGTAGATCACTTCCTTTGTTAAATGATATTTAACCCATATTTTATTTTCAATACATTCCGTAGATCCCTTCCTTTGTTAAATGATATTTAACCCATATTTTATTTTCAAGACATCCCGTAGATCCCTTCCTTTGTTAAATGATATTTAACCCATATTTTATTCAATACATTCCGTAGATCCCTTCCTTTGTTAAATGATATTTAACCCATACTTTATTCAAGACATGCTATACATCCATTCCTTAGTAACTGATATATAACCCAAATGTCCCTTACACACATTGTATATACCTGACCTGGACACATTTTATTTAATGTTTTCTATTTATATTGTAGAATTTGTCATTAGCAAGCGATATTTAATAATATTTTTCCTATATATTCTTAATATCCTTTCCTTGATAAATGATATCTAGCTAGAATGCCTCAACCTTGCTAAATGAATATTTATGTAGATATAGCTATAAAGTATGACATCATTTAAAGTAAAACAAAATGAGGTACTTATGATTCTCCGGTAAACAAGAATAAAGGATGAAAACGTGATGTCATCTAAATCTACAAACTCGATTCATTTCATTACCACATCCTCAACATTTCATCAATCAAATAATATAAGACATCCTGGAGCTCAGAACATTGACTTCTTGTGTCATTCATGACTTCATCTAAAATTTCTTTCGAGATTGAAATTGCTTAAAGATTTATGCGAAGTTACATGCGCTTACCAGTAATCTACATCTGCTTATAGTGAATCCAAGATGACTATTCATCATTATTCTCACATTAACTTGTATCTTGTTACGGAGACAAATGTTACAGACAAAAGCTTTTCATTTATAAAAAATTGTACATCCCATTTGTCGTTATAACAAATTCTAATTTTTCTAACTGATCTGTAGTTTTATTTAGCAATTTATTTTATAATTGAAGACATTATAACTAAAAGTCAAAGCCACGAATAAACATGAATGTATAAAGCTTGAAGATAACCCAACATGACCTCTGTGACCATCAGCATTGAAGAGGTTTCAACGCTTTTAGAATTTAGTTATAGCGTTTCAAAGTCTATGTTTCTTAATTTATTTTATTTTCGCCATTTTCTTTGGGCTTGGACATGTTGATGAGCTTTTAGAAACTATTTGATACGTTTAGTTCTAAAGAGGTATACAAATAGTCTACATGTAATTATGTTTATGCATACATCTGTCATATTCATTGAAAACCAAGCAATATGTTCAAATACCATTTTTCTATGCAAAGATCTTGGTTCAAGATTTCTCTATTCAATGTAAATAACATTAGTTGCTGGGGGATTTTAAACATAATTATTTCCAGTGATTTTATTGGTTTGTGAACCTATTGCTTCGTTTTAAATAAAGTATTCACGTTTAAAGCTATTATCACAATTAGATCTATATCAACCAATTTTAAACACATTTAAATGTTTCATTTTTGTATATACCTAAATCATTTTTAAGCACAACTATCATGTGTTGTAGTAGTCATTTAGTCTGTCTTTCAACCATAAGACTATTTCATATACTTATCCATTAATTTAAGCGTCTGTGTATAATTTATACAGTATGTTCCATAAAGCGTCAATGCTTATAGATAACTTTTCGCATTTTTTTTCTCATACAAATTAGCTAAAGTATTTTGTAATTTTGTTTTATTGATTAAAAATAAATTGTCAAAATACTAATGAATGAAATGACTTAGAGCTGACAGTTTCTTGTCTATATTGAATGTACCACATAATGTTAACGAAGCATTGTGCACTAATAGCGTTTGTTGACGTGTGTTCATGTTGTTGTAATATTGTCAACAAACTTGTGCTTCTAATGTCTGCTTACCGGACCTGTGTACGGTGTGTGGTCTTGACCCTTGAGGGTTATGACATAGCGCACAGTGTTCTTGTTGTGGAACATTAAGTTTCTATGTTTTAATATTTGAATAACCTCGTACCCACAGGAAGCTCCAAAGCCAGCAAGAGAACCGGAACCTGAGGTTTGTTGGAGCACGTGACTCAGTAGCCCAATCTTTAGCTTTCTAAGCTCTTGTTCGTATGAACCTGCCTTTATGCTCAAGTTTCTATATGAATATTCTCTATTAGTTTTCTTGATCCTCCCTTTTCTGTCTCCCATTTTGAAGTCTATGGAATGCTTATAAGAATGGCGGTGCCTCCTGATACCCAACGATTAGGTTACGCCTACTATTTTGTTTTTGTTTAGTGTGATAGAACTCTCCTTAACAAAGAGTATGCATTAAGTGGGAACTCGCTAGATAATTAAGCTACAGCCTCTCTTAGAACACCACATATGGAAGACTCAGTGCCCCAATAGTTGACACAATTACGAAATGATGGTCATTGGGTTTAATCGCATTTCTAGTTATTTCGATCAATCGTTTAAGTAATTTTGTTCATTTATATGACAAACTTTAAAATTTAATATTGAGGATTTTGTGCTATAAAAGTGTCTTAAGTTTCTTTGTTCCAAAACACAGATGTAAGGTTAGACTTAGCTTAGAAAGGGTCTAAATTTAATCGTATTTTCACAGTTTTGGAGACGTTAATTGAGGTTTTTACAAAGCTCATATCAACTCTGTCTGTCTGTATGGTAAAAAGTTTGAACATGTTTTATCTCCCATTTCCATTCTTGGATCACGTTAAGACTTTACACAAGTATTCATTAAAGCTGACAAAACATGAATCATCAAAAAATTAACCAATTAGTTAATTAATTGTTGGTGATACATTATTTTGTTCGAAAATTATTTTGTTCGATATCGGTTAATAGGAGGAATAAATGCTACTTAATGAGGATGTGGATATATGTATGGATTTAATCCTTTAATTACCTATTGACTCGTTTTTATTCTCCCACTTCCCATTCTCGGATCAAGTTAAAATTTTGCATAATTATTCCTAGTTGATGACAATACACGAATCAATCCAAAATTAACTAATAAGTTAGTCATTTAGTTCTAATTAATTAACTTTGTTTTACATAGCAGAAAGGGAGCTAAAGCCTTTAATTTTCAAATAAATGACATTAATTAGCGGTTCCTTCCCTTAAATAAGCTTTGTTTTTTAAAAGTATTTCTTTTTCTATTGCTTGTTTGATTTAGCCTTTATTGCAGTGAAGTCGCTAGGAGGTGAGCCTGACCGCATTAGAGGTAGACACCAAATTGGTTAAAAAAACAACATTTGTACAGAAAAAAGCAACTATCTACTTTTAATATTGTATTTTTTCGGTGAGGGCGGTACTTGAGGAGGGGACGTGACATCGTGAGCTGGCTGTACCGAGGGACACCAACTCTGAAGACGCTTCTGTTTTGTTATCCGTTATCCTATAAGTTTATTAAAGCTGTAACATTTCCATTGATTCGTGTAGGAAATGAATTTAAAATGTAGGTGCTGTTAACGGCTTGTGTTTGAAAGTGCATTAGATATTTTTTTTTTTAGATTTTATTCGATCGTCTGTTCTATGCAAATTATGTATTACTTTTACATGGTGAAACAAATATAAACGTTGAATGCCCTTATCACTAAGAGGCAATGTGCAATGCACCAGATAAAAACATAATCACTTGGTTGCAGTGCATTACTTTATCAATGTCAGGTTAATCATTCGGTATCAATACATAACCTTATCAACATCAGCTTGATCACTCGGTATCAATACATAACTTTTTGTCAATGTCAGCTTAATCACTCGGTATCAATACATAACCTTATCAATGTCAGCTTAACCACTCGGTATCAATACATAACCTTATCAATGTAAGCTTAATCACTCGGTATCAATACATAACCTTATCAATGTCTGCTTAATCAGTCGGTATCAATACATAACCTTATCAATGTCTGCTTAATCAGTCGGTGTCATTTAATTATCTTGTAAATGGTTACTTAATCACTCCTGTAAATTTGTAAATGGTTGCTTAATCAGTCGGTGTCATTTAATTATCTTGTAAAATGGTTACTTAATCACTCCGGTAAATTTGATAATGGTAACCAAATCACTTGGTATTGATTGATGAATATGTAAGAAATAACAAATTAACTCGGTATCAATGGATAATTGACAAAATTACTTGGTATCAAATGATGATTATGTGGGTAGTAACAAAATAACTTGGTATCAAATGATGATTATGTAAGTAGTAAGGAAATAACTTGGTATCAAATGATGATTATGTAAGTTGTAACAACATAACTTGGTATCAATTGATGATTATGTGAGTAGTAATAAAATAACTCGGTATCAAATGATGATTATGTGAGTAGTAACAAAATAACTTGGTGTCAAATGATGATTATGTAAGTAGTAACAAAATAACTTGGTATCAAATGATGATTATGTGAGTAGTAACGAAATAACTTGGTATCAAATGATGATTATGTGAGTAGTAACGAAATAACTCGGTATCAAATGATGATTATGTGAGTAGTAACGAAATAACTTGGTATCAAATGATGATTATGTAAGTAGTAACGAAATAACTTGGTATGAAATGATGAATATGTGAGTAGTAACGAATTCTTTTGGTATCAATGGATGGCACCAAACTGAGATGTATCTAGAGAAGAAATGCCTTGCAGCTTGACAAAGTCATCTTGAAATTTTCACTTATTTCTGTCACCAAGGAATTAGTTTATTTCTTGCCAAAACTCTTGCATTTGATAGTAAACGTGAATGTCTTGATTGTCTATTTTCTTCCGCCTAGTCTATCAACCCCAACCCCCCTTCCTTTTTCGTATAGCTGGATTGCTCCATATTGTGTGTGCTGTACTTTTAGCTAAATATTTGTAGACTCTCCTGTAGCATTCTCTGAAATAATAGACATTGATGTCTGTGTAGAGGCTGTAGCTTACGCTGTACTACCTGGCGGAGCTGAGATCGTACGTGTTGTTGTAGTGAGTACTAGAACCTGATACATGTTGTTTTTGTTGTTAATCTATCACAACTCTCTCTCTCTCTCTCTCTCTCTCTCTCTCTCTCATTGTAATTACTTTTATATTTGTGGCATTTTCATGTGGATGTCTTATATGTGCACAAAAATAAGTATATTTAAAAGTTAGTTACGATCATGTGACTCTGTGACTATTAATTATACAATTTTATTGAATATTAAGCTTAAATTCTTCTGAGTTTTTAATTTTAATTTTTTTTTACATCATGTTTTTCTTAACTTCGATGAAAGATATTTTATATGTCTTTTAACTTTTCTCACTAAGTATGTTGTCATAAATTGCAGTAATGTAAGATAAAAATATGAATAATGACTTATTATTTTTATTATATTTTTATACTAAGGCCTACTAAATTCTAATTTCATTGTTGATTTAGCTAAATCTATTTCCGTGTAATGGTTACAAACTACAATTTGAAGAAGAAAAGTGCTTGGTCTGTTCTAATTATGTTTGCAGTTTTATTTTCTTATTTCAAGTTATATATATATATAACTAACTTATATACTTCAACTAACCTATATACTTCAACTGGCCAATATACTTCAACTAACCTATATACTACAACTAGCCTATATATTTAAACATGTTTATATAAAAGGAATCCGCCGCTGTAGAGGACGACTCAGCTGCTAGGGAAGAAGAGGAAAGACGACGAAGAAGACAAGAAGAAGAGGAGGAGAGAGAACGACAAGAAGAAGAGAGAAAGAGGAGACAAGAGGAAGAAAAAAGAAAACAACAGGAGGAAGAAAGGAAACAACAGGAAGAAAAGAGAAGAAAGGTAATGAGGCGTGGGATTTAACCAGTTTTATGGGATTTAGTCATTTTTAATCTGGGGTTATTGTTTTTTCTTCTGTGCCCACATCTCTGCTGCCTGTTTAGCATATCCTTTGTGTATATAATATGAAACAATTATACAGAGTCGATGGCCTTGAAAAGGGTTAAGGACGACAAGTTGAGGACCAATGTGAAAGTTATTTAAGACTAGAAGAGGTCAAAAGGTCACATGCTTTCGTTTAATTTTCTTCACACACAGACTCAATTTAAACGCTAATCTTTGGCCTTCAGCTTCCATCGAGCTGATCATAATGTTCCAGATCTGTTTAGCAAACTTGATGACGTCAGTCCATGGGTTGTTCTTTTTTGTTTTCTTGTTTGTACCGAGACTTTTCAGTAGAACAAGTTTCCCATTTCTTTCAACATGAACCCACCAGGATAGACAACTCCAAAGACCAGGAATGCCTGATGTCTCAACAGCAGTTATAGAACCTTTTTTTTTTGTTTTGGCACCAGCATTTTGTTGTTGTTAACAAGTTATTGTGTTCTTCACCTTTCTATTCTGCGTTCAGTGGGAAGTTTCGTTTATTGTGAGATTATTGTGGTGAACAGAAGCCACTAAAGGTTAGTGCATGTGTCTACAGAGTTTCACTTATCTTTTAAAGTGTTAGCATCTTTCTTTTATTCAGGTCTATATCAAATTTTTATTTCACGTACGTAGTTGGAGATTTGATTGATTTTGGTTCTGGTGATTATTTTTCCATAAAGTGTTATTATGCCACTATTTCGACTGTAGTTTCACTAGTATGGATTGTGGTATATCGAAACAAAAATACACATAAGATACATGTTGTTTTAATAAAAATGATACCACTATTGATTGATGTAACATCTTAAAGATATCCCTAGCAGGGCCAGCCTTAGACATAGACAAACTAGGCAACTTCTGATAGGCGACGGCCTCGACTCTTAGAATTTTTTTCAAGGAAAAAAAATTGCGACACATGGATCAAATCTTAAACACAAAAGAACTATATGGCTCAATGTCTAATGGCAAATCTCTATGTCTATACATAATTCAATGTTAATTGACGAATTTTTAGATCTACTTGTTAGACATTTCATGTTCAAATACCATTGCTTCTTCCTTGTTGGTGAAATGTGGAAACGTTCTTTCTATTCTGGTGATTATGAATCGTCCATGAAGCATATTCGTGTTATCGGCGCTATATGAATTTAACTTATTTGTTGATTTAGATATGGGTATAGTTTTTAGTTTTTAATTCATTGCGTAGTTTTCGGTCTTAATTTTTTGTTTTTCTTTTTCATTTGGGGGCCGCCCTATTCACTCGCCTAAGGCCGGCCCTCTCCGAGTTGCACTATGTGGTTTAAAGAATTCTAGTTCCTTAGCTATATTATACGTGCTTGAAAGAGATTGCGCTCCTTTAAATGTTCTTTGCAGACTTTTAGCTTTACGAGTGGTTTTAAAAGTTCTAGTCTCCATTAACTTTGGTTCAAAGAATTCTAGGTCAATTAACTGTGGTTTAATTTCTCTGAAGCATGAGTAATACTAAACATGTTCTCAAAATTATTTAACCAATTCTGTTACATTTTCTAAATATGTTTTAATAAAATGAAATCGATCGTTGTACAGGAGGAGGAACAAAGGCGAAAGGAACAAGAGGAACGCGAGGAACGAGCCAGAATGGAAGCTGAAGAGGTAAAAATTCATACTCTCTAAACAGATGTTCGCCATTCATTGTAAAAAGCACATACGGGGGGGGGGGGGGGGGGGCATAGACACAAGTCTAGGAGTACACAACTAAAAAAAGGCATTTTTTTAAAGGAGAGAAAATATAAATATCCTAAAGATGAATGAGTTAGAGAGTAAATCTATTTAAATTAGAGAGTAAATCTAGTTAAATTGTTATTGTGAAAGTTGTGGCATTTTCATCGTAAAGTTTCCCGAAGTTCCACAAAGATGTAACCTCAGACCTAGACGAAACGTATTTGTGAATGTCAGATAAGTTCGAAGACACAATTTATATCATTTATACATAAGATTTAGACTTGACAAAGTTTTCTACTTTAATTTGAAATAGCCTACGTCATTGACTTTCAGCCGTTTCAAGAAAACCAACTTCCTTTTTATTATTTTATTATCAAACTCCTAGATATCTAAATGGCCGCTATTTGTATTTGGTCGATACTCATTCATTCTTTAACTCTTTCTCTCCGTAATTATTTACCAAATTCTGGTGGAATCAACGCTGGTATTGTCAGGAGAGAAAGAGTTAAAGTCACACTTCAATGTGTGAACTGTACTTAACATTATAAACCTGCCCCACAGAGGGTTCAAACTTTTCTCAGCCTTTTTAATTGTACAACACAAACATCAACCTCGGAATCTATGTCAAGGATAGGGAAAGAGAATCTTTGGGAAACGTATTAAAAAGGACTATCTCGCAGTGTTGAGATCTAGTGGAATGAAAACATGAACATTTCTCATCTACATTGCCGAGAAATGAGACAGAGGAAACATTATACAAAAAAATGTCCTTTTCTTTAAAAAAACAACAGCATGATAATCAAAATGTGTGGCAACTTAAACTCCCTGATAAACAAATATGTAAAACCATTTTAACTGTTTTCTTTGGTAAGTATAATTTCGTGTCGTAACTACTATTTATGTAGCCTGGCTCGCGTTTGTAATATATACATGCCCGTTACCATGGTAACATGCAGGCGTATACGTTGCTTCTTCCTCAATCCGAAGAAAAAAAAGTTTTGGCACATTCTCGCTGGGTACAAGATTTGGCTCAGTTTCACCTTCTAGAGCAGTCTACGTTTATGTAGAGGTTGTATTCATCAGTATCATATAGCACACACACACTCACACGCAAGTGTACACAGTAGTTCACACACACATTGAAATCTACGACTTTGAGCTAACAGGTCCCTAGGTCTATATAATAAGTATGGCCCATACATTAAACGTAGGCTATGTAAGACTACACTATGGGGATAGAAAAGGTCGAGAGAGATTGAGATTGAATGCGCGCGAGAGAATATGAGAAAATGGGAAAGCATCAATGCATTGAAAGTAGCCTATTTAACGTGATTATTTAGGCTACATTTACCATAAGCTTTGCAGATGATTTAATTGTTTCTAAATAAACGAAAAACCTAGTTCATTACTAAGTATTAAATGTTGGCCTTGCATAATCAATTAAAGTTGAAAAAAAAAAAAAAGAGAGAGAAATGATTAGTATTACTCCCAATTATTTAGTGTTACTGTACATGCATAGAGTTAACTGTAGACCTGATTATAGGCTATAACATCTATACTTTATACATGTAGTTTTTTTAGATTTTCAGTAATACATGGGATAATCTTCATCAACCAATTCTATTTATATTAAATTTCTAATGATCTAAATCTAGATATGAGCTTGATCAATGTCGAAACTTCAAATGTTAGCATTGCCTAAAAAAAATTTTTTTTCACTTTGCCCGGCTCAGTTTATTACAGCTGGAAGAGAGAACGAGCCATGGTACATAAACAATTGGCCTAAAAAAAAGCACGTGTTTTTAAAAGGCCAAAATGTAATGGAAAGGGAGAGAAGAAAAGGCCAATTTTCATTAGAGAGACTAAAAAAAATGTAAATAATCGAACATGTATAAAAACACTTTATAAAAGGGGAGACAATGGTGTCATCCTAAAAACTAACTACTGAATAAATGCGACATATTCAGAACGTAGCAATACGCATACAGACTTTTTTTTCTCAAATTATCAAAGGCGATAGGCTTATGTAGACCATTGCCTATAGTAAAAAACATATGTAATTTATCAAGTACACAAAACCCTTTTTTGAATTTAGCTTTAAATTAATTGAGCCAAGTCTCAAGGTTTAAAATCAGGGGAAGTAATATTGCATACACTACGAGAAATTATTGGTTTGTTTTTTATCATTAAACACCCTGACTCTTTCAGCAACATCTTAATATTCAACTGTTTCTTAATGAGCTTTTTTGAACATGAAAGCAAATATCAATACTTTTTTACTTTTTTTTTTAATTACTGTGAAATCTCTATCCATTTATTTCATTGGTAAGCAGCCCATTAATGGATAAATATTTTTTTAGTTGTAATCAACTGTTAAAAATTGTTACAAAGTAAACCACATTATACCCTCTCTTTCTGTCTGGTAAAATGTTTGAACATATTTTTTCTCCCATTTCCCATTCCCGGATTAAGTTACAACTTTGCACATTTATTCATGGAATCTGACCAGACATGAATCTATCAAAAGATTTAACCAATTAGTTAATTAACTGTTGGTGATTTAATTATTTTGTTTACTATTAAAATAAGAGGCTTAAATGCTACTTAATGACAGATGTGAATACATATATATATATATATGGATTTAGAACACAATATTATGTTTTTACGCATTTTTACTCCCATTCCCACTCCCACGCCCTCTCTGACCAAGTTGAAATTTTACATAATTATTCATAGTGAATAACAATACATGAAACAATCCAAAAAATAACCAATTAGTTAATTATTTAGAACTAATTAATTAATTTTGCTTTATATAGCAGAAAGGGATCTAAAACTTGTAATTTTCAGATAAATGGCAGTAATTAGCATTTCTTCCCATTAGGTAAGCTTTGTTTTGTTTTTTAAAGTATTCTTTTTCTATTGCTTGTTTTGATTTGTATTCTTAAAGAGTATTTAATGCTAAAACTTAACTGACTTCCCACTCCAGGCTGCCAGGGTAAAGGCTGAAGAGGAGGAGAAGAAGAAGAAGAAGGGCAAGAGAAAGGGTCTTGGTGGACTCTCAGCCGAAAAGAAGAAACTCCTCAAGGTAAACTTGACCTAGTCTGATTTTAATGGAACTAATGAGCTTGAGCCATTAATGTAATGTGCTGTATATTATCTAAAAACATTCTTTTTTTTAATTGAGGCTTTTTCAAAAGGTATGGAGTTAACTGGTGTTTGAACAAGCAACAGCAATTCTGGGCTAGAACAATATTTTAGAAGTATTAAGAAAGCAAATATTGATTCAATTGGTGTACCATTATTAACCCATTGAGGGATGTAAACACTTGCTGACTCATTCCCTTTCTCTCTCTTGCAAACATTTTGTGAATCCTTTTTTTAAAAGTCATTTGTATTAGTTTTGTTTCCCCATTCTCAAGTTTGGTATGGATTATATTCTGTTTTGTTGTCACAATTGTAATTTTCAATAATTTTAAACATTTTTATGGTGCTATCATGATTCAAATTGTATAGACATTCTTCACTAGCATACAAAGTATGCACAACAAATTGTTTTTATTTTTGTACATGTTAGAAATCATGAAAAATAGGATCCTTTTCTTAAAAACTATAAGTAAGCATTTAGTACAATTTACATAATATTTTATGTTACTGAAGTGAATGACATGGCACCAACCCCATATACCAGCCCCATGGTTGCTGTTCATTGTTAGGATATGCTATGGCATAATATTCTTCTTTCTAAAAGCAATGTTAAAAACTTCATATTATTAGATAATGATACAATATGTCTTTCTCATAATGTTATTATGGTCTATTTGAATAACTTTCGCAATACTTGTCAGTTAAAGTATATTCATTCACATCTAACAGTCAAACATTTAATATTCTTTCATGTCAATTTTTTTCCATAAAAAAATGTTGATTGTTATTATAAAACTCAAGAACAATATTTTGCATATGATATGGATATACATTTTTTTATTCGAAATCTCTCTTATATGATTTGAAACATCATTATATAGACTTTTTATTAGTTACCAAAATGGTTACAAAATGTAATGTATGTTTTTGCCTTTCCCTATCAGAAACTTATCATGCAAAAAGCAGCTGAGGATCTCCGCAATGAGGCCAAACAGAAAGCTGCTGAGAAAGAAAAATATATTAATGACAGAGTTACTCCTTTGAAACTGGACGGCCTTGTACAGGGTACTGAACATGTCACATCATTGTTGACTTTATTTACAACATTTAGATTGATATCTATAAATCTCATTTCATTCCGAAAATGCTAGTGAAATTTTTGTGGATGTGTGTTCAGTACAAAAAAATGATGGTTTTAACATTTTTTTTAAATGGCAACCGTGTTTTATGAATTCAAATTATTAATAAACTCATATAAGTGCAAACATTCAGATTTGTATGTAAAATAGATATTTACTCTTTTTGAAGAAAAGTTTGCTATTTTCAAGTACCTCTGCAAGAAATTTTCTCAAATAAATTATGAAGAAAAAAGAAATTAAAAGAAATTATAAAATACTGTTTCACCAAATGTTATCAGTACTTTTTGTTAATATTATTTTTCAACAGCAACAAAAATATTGTTAAAATATTTACAAATAAAATTTGAATTCATTTAAAAAAGTGAAAATAATGTATCTCATGATGTCCTCACAATTGAATAAATAGATTAAGAAAATATAAACAGTATTTCTTTTCCTATGATTCCCAGCTGACCTCCAGAAACTTGTTAAAGATTTGCATCAAAGAGTTGCCAACCTTGAAGAAGAAGTTTACGACTGGGAAATTAAAATTCGTAAACAGGATTTCGAGGTAAGAATTACTCATAATTCTTTACATGATTCTTATTGGCAGTCATGACTATTTTTACAAATGCTTTTCAATTCACAATAAATTCTAAATAGCGATTCTTTTTTCCTTTGATTTGAGTCTTTTAACTAACTTCTTTTCCATAACACAGTGGGGTGTTAATTAGGGCACTAAGGTTGATTCTTTTATTAAACCACAACATCTGTATAGGTTCTTTGATGTTTTATAATCTAGTAGACAAAGGATATGTGGGTCAATCCCTGGATGTCATACTCCTATCTTCTCTCTCCCTTTTATTTCTTTCCCCTCTTATATCCTTTTATGCTACATATACACCCTAAATTTATCTAGCAGTCCAAATTGTATATTTTTTTAACTTACCAAACTGTTTAAAAGTTAAGAATATTCAAATCTTTTGTTCAAGTAAGACTTGATATTTTTTTATATTTCTTATTGTTGTAATTTCTTTGCATTGTCTTATTGTTCACAGATCAATGAACTGACACTTAAAGTAAATGACACCAAGGGTAAATTGTAAGTTGATGTTTCACCTCTTTTGATGAACACAAATTTACTTTTACTGCTCTGGCAAAATAACTTATGCATTTACCATATGTGTACCTTCTTTTTTTTTTTTCTTCCCCAGCATTAAACCAGTCTTAAGAAAGGTGAACAAAACAGAGAGCAAGTAAGTTCATCTGTTGAAATATCTAGTCTTGCACACAATAAAATAGGTGGATTAAAAGAAAGAAATAATGGTCAGGGCTCAGGATTTTAGTTCAAAGTGAACCAAATAAGGGGAGATGATTGTTTCTAAACCCTGCCCTCCACCTTTTTCTCTGTCCTGTGGGAGGTTTTGGGCTTGGATGTAATAATCCTATATTCTAAAGGAGCATACAAAACATGTAAAACAAATAAACGTGTATGGGAAAGGATTGAAAAAAAATTACCTAATGTTTATTATTTTAAGTCCCATATTTTTGCACATATACCCTGCACTTGTGTATACCGCACGCAATTAACAAAATAAGTAAATACAAAATCATACAACCCATACTCTTATATACCCCACATTTGAAGATTCGATTTATGACCCAACTGCTTCTGCCAACATGCTTCCCTTACTGGAAGAATAGTGAATATGATACAAGTTTTGACTGACTTCTAACTAACTAACTAACTATAGCAAGGATAATGATATTTGTGAGACTGTTGATTGATTGCATATGTATTTCATGCATTATAGTGTATATGTTTCAACACAACTGGCATCAGCTAATTAGTTACTTACTAGTATATTAAAGATTCTCTGCTGCATTGGTCCTATTTGTTTTCTTGAGGTTTTTAATGAGATGTTCATAAAGCTTTCCAATACACATCCGTATGTTCATATTTTCTGTTATGCTTTTTTTATGAGTAAAATATTTTTTTTTAAGCCCCGGACCTTTATATACTCCCTCACAGCTGCCATTCATTTGTAAAAACTTGCATAACCCTCTGGATATATGCACAACAAAATGGTATTCCTTCTCCTCTCCCTTTGTTTTCTGTAAAAATATAAAAGCTAAGCCTGTAGATGTTACTCATATATCAGTGTTATCTTCTGTACTCTGTTTATGACTTTTTGAAGCATGTTGAGTTTGAGTTCATATACAACTATTACTTACTTTTTGATGCCAGTAACATTCATACATTATTTTATACCCTGATATACAAAATGCAAGTTTTACCCAAAGCTACAATACTTTTATCAAACCTTGTTTATCCCCAGACTTAAAAAGATTCAACAGATAAAGGAGTCCACAGATTTCAGAGGCAACTTAAAATCAACAGGGCAAAATAAATATGCCCTTGAAGAGGATGAGGTAGGAACTGAGTGAATGTGTGCCCCATAGTCATGTGTTATTTGGTTTAGTTCTTTCTAATTTGGCTATGATAGCCTTAAGTAATGAGTGTATTTTGTTCTTTAAGTTACAAGCTCAAGCATTATTATTTTGTTTTTGTTCCAGTTAATTTGATGATTAATATTGTGATTTATTAACATGCAAATTGAATGTTAATGAAAACTTAAATGCTAACAAGTGCGATTTTTTTTTTCAACTGCCCCCAGAAGAAGTCCAATGCGGTAACTTATAATTATTTATTACCAAACTAGTTTTTAGATTAATAAACATAATTTTAATTTAAAAAGAGAGAAAAATAGCGTCCACTTGTTTGCACATCTCTAGATCTAGTTTTAGTTTGGTGGAAGGATGTTGGTATTGTTTTAAACATATTCATAGAACTAGCTTGACCTATGTAAACATAGTTATAATCAATTAGTGGTCTTTTTAATTCACTGTTAGTATGCTTGTCAACTTTGAGTTGAACCTCAGCACAAATTCAACAAGCCCCAAATATATTCAATATTTTTTTGTCGCGTGATGATATTTAAAACTATTGCCTTTTTTTTAAATCAAAATAAATTAATGTAAACATTCGTAAAAACAAATAAGGAAATAATGTGAATAATTTTCATGCTTTAAATAGTTTTACACAATGAGGACATGGATCACTTGTATTGTTCTCTATTGGGTCTTGTTAACACTCCATTAGCTAGAGCCTAAAATCCCCTGATTCTTTTTGTTTTCTGTCTTTTTCTGAAAAATTAATGATTTAAAGGAAATTTGGAAACTAGGATATTTTAAACAGCTTTGGAGTATTAAAAGTATTTAAAAGCTGATAATTTTTAATACGTTTTATTTTGTTAGAAGTATGTAATCATGAATAACAAATTTTAAAAAATGATCATACTTTAACATATCCACAACATTATGGGGTTATACATTTCTGTAGTTTTTATTTTATTTTTTTTCATAAACATTAAATCATTGTCTTTCTTTTTTATGGTATTACAAAATACAATTTTCATAAAAATATCTGCAACATTTTTTTTCTGAAAATGTCTTCAAGTTTTTGTTTTAGCCAATAAATGTTATTTCCTTTTTAAAAAGGACACAGACTGTTCATGATCATGCTTGCTATTTTCAGCCCCATCATCATCACTGATGTAACAGTAAATTATGAGGTAGTCCCTAAATGTACTCAATTCAATGGCAATTTTCTTTAATTTTTGTATTTATTGATGCTATTCAACAATCAAAGTCAAAAGCAAAGCTTTGCCTAACCAGAATATTCTCTCTTTCTAAGTCTTGAATTATGACTAATAAAATACATTTTAAAGGTCAAGGAAATAACATATACCATTCTTAAACATGAATGTCATATTTATCATTAGAATTTTTTTATTATAAAATATTTTTAACTTTTTCAATAAGTTGTAAGTGAATATTTTTTAATTTAAATAATTGATATATAAATGTGTCATAAAATGTGTATTTTGTACAAAAAGGGATTTTAAAAAACATTTAAACCTTTTTATTCATTAATAGGATGACAGAATGTTTTTATGAACTTTAATATAAAAAAAATTCTACATAAAATTTCTTCAGGGATATCCCTCATACTCTAGGGAAAGCTTTTCATTTTCATTTTCTTTTATATTATTTGTATTGATATGCACGACTTAACTGATTCTCCACTCAGGGCTGGGTTATCGATAGCAGAAACAGTGTCAGAAGCAATAGATTTTTAATCCTGATTCCCCACCAGTCATTTCCGTTACAAAACAATGTATAGTAAACATTTAGTCATCCTATTAATTACAATATATTTTCTATATAGCTTCCCTGCAGTGCTTGATAAAAACAACTTTTTCTGCTATTGTTAAGCCATGTTTGTGGCTCTATTATCTATAAGCTGTCCAATATGAAAGCCTGACCTGTGCTTATTCCTGTATACATCAAGTCACCTGTCAGTTATATACTTGCTTCCACTCTGGCATGATCTCTCTGACCTAATACTGTAAAAGCTATTTCTCTAAAATAAATGTATTAATGCTGTTCATTTCTACAATTTCTATTGAAACAAAAAGGGCAATCTTCAATCAATGATTTTAAACCTCATAAGCTTTGATTTGTAAATATGATGTATTCATACAATTGTGGAAGATCTTTCTTATATTAACTTTTGACATTCCAAATCCACATCATTTCATTTCTTGTTTAGTTTATTGCTGCATTAATTTAAGGAAACTTCCTTGAAGCTGGTACCCTGCATGATAACTTCATTGCCATCAATCTTATGCTTTCCCTTTGTACTTTTAACATCAGTAGAATTAATCAAATGAGTTATTTTGTAACTTTGATTTTTTTAAACCTTTAATTTTTTTTTATTTTAGTATTTACTTTATCATCTTTTTACTTGGCCACAAAAAAGTAACAACAAAAAAAGTCATTACTTTTAATAACATAATATAATACTTTCAAATTAGTAAGCATGTTGATGTTAAAGGAGATTTATATTGTTGGCCAACTTGGCTTGTCCTATGCTTCTTTAACTTATTATGTTTGGTGATGATTTTGTTGTAACTACGATCTTTTGTTTTGTTTCCTATTTAGCCTGACAAAGGAAACCCACACTGGCGTGATGAACTGAAACCTAAAGAGAAACATGAAGGTGAAGAAGAAGGAGAGGCAGAGGCTGCAGAAAGTTGAACAACAGAATAAATAACCAGACAAACTAGTCAACCCTTTAATTCTGTAATATCCCATTTCGAGAGCCTGGTTTTATTTTTTTTTTTACCAAAATTGACTTGTTTTAAAATATTTTTTTCAAAAAAAATTTCATTACAGAATTATTATTTTTGTTTAACTTTAGCTTTAACTTATAGTTGGTGCAGTTAAAAAACAAATGGAATGAGTTGAAGAGATCACATAGATTGTCAATGTATACGTGAGAGAGAAAATTAACTGGGTTTTTTTTGTTGTTGATATCTGTCCAGATGAATGCTGCAAGACTTGTATCATATGTATTATTTAACTTCAACTTATCACGCTAGATATTTTTAATTAACAAATTTCTTTGCCAAAATTGTTCTAAATCTAGAGAACACTAAAAATGTGACTTCCAACATAAGAACTACTTGTTCTTGAATGGCATTAAAATCTCATTCTAATTGGCAGAATAAAATGTGTGTTTTTATTTTTAAAAAATAAGACTAAAACTTATACACACCCACTTAGAAAGAATACAAATTACTGAAGATATGTAATTTATTTATACAACATTATTTAAGAAATTGTGATATTCTATTACATTTTTTCATTCTTACCTGTCTTTGTCCAAAGCCTACATCTCTTCTTTTGGGCTTCTCTGTTTATCTATTGCTAGTAGTACAGTTTAACCAGTCTCTTATGTACATACAGTGAAGAGCTCCTTATCTAAAGTTGCCGGAGTGAGAGTGTAATAAATTTATTATTTTACGTGTGCTTTTTTTTGCGTCTTACTTTTATTGTTTTTCACCCACTTTTGTCTAGGAACTGTCAGTCTGTACTCTAGTGAGCTCCCTTTAGATGCCATGCAGTTAGCTCAAACAAGTCAATACTACTACTCCTCTATCTATACAAATATATCCTGTGCCTGTATTCCTTGTAATGATTGATTTTGCTCTATGTTGATACAAGTTTATAATAGAGGGAAAAAAAAAGTTTGTGACTTAGTTTAGCTCTAACCCTTGGATATTGTGACATGATTTGTTGACTGCAGATACCTCTTTAGCCAACTTCACAGTTAACATCCTTAATCTGAATTATTTCAAGAGTGCTTAGAATTAACATCAATCAATGACAATGCCCACAAAAACAACAGTATCAATCTCAGTAACACTAATAGAAGTTGTAATGAGACTGCAGGACTTCAAACATGTCAACACTATCTATTTGGACCTTGTATAAATGCACATATATTGTTTGTAAGAGAGAGTACTCAGTGTCATGTTTGTGTTTAGTAAATATTTTTAAATTTATCCATTCACTTTTTTCTTTCATTTTCTTAAATTAAAAAAATCTTATTAGTATTTAGCCCATAGTCAATTGATCAATATTTATAAATAGATACTATAAACAGGAAAAAAAAAAATTAATACCAACCTACATATACTGATGCACATTACATGTAATAAACATTTGTTTTATAGACATAACGGATGTCTTAATGGTGGTTGAAAATTCCTTTTCTTCATTAAAAATAAAACCTTTAAGGCCCATATTATAAAAATATTAAAAAATCAAATCTTAAGGAACAAAAAAAAAGTAGAATAAATTTATTTTTTTTAAAGAAATATTGAGTTTCTTTTTGTCAGGGTGTTGGACATAAAATAACATAATGTAATATGTTTGTCTGAGAAAAACTGAATAGCAGGCTTAAAATAAAAAAAAAAAAAGACATAACAAACATAAGACATAACAAACATAAATATTTTCTCCACTATAATGTATTGCCAAATTTCGTTATTTCAATAATCAAAATTAATATGAGAAAAAAAAATGCACAAGTGATATTTACACATGTTGCCTGAAAACATTGTCAAG
This sequence comes from Biomphalaria sudanica, assembly GCA_036873155.1. NCBI lineage: Eukaryota > Metazoa > Mollusca > Gastropoda > Planorbidae > Biomphalaria > Biomphalaria sudanica. The sequence continues at coordinate 1,278,351 of JAZGLO010001033.1, forward strand.
ACAATAAAATAAAATGATGAGTGAGTCTCATAAATTTCAAGAGAAAACATACTTATCAGAATCTGATTTCTGGACAAAAATGTCAACAAATCTGCCCTTAGAAATGTGTGCTGGCTTATTCCATGTTTTTCACAAGGGCAGACTACTATGAACCAGTGAGTTTAATGACAATAAACAAAGAGCAGCACTGAAATTGAAGGACTAAAGGGAAGTATGGCTTAAATCACAAATAACAGGGCTTTTTATTGGTAATGAAGCCAAAGTTTGCTTTCAAGTATCTAATAAATAAATATGCATGTGACATAAGTAATCAAAACCATATATATATATATTGTGTTAGAACAATATCTTAAGGATAAACACATTTAAATATCTATGTACGTTTACAATAGAATTATTATTCCATTTATGTCATATCAGCCTAATTCTAACAATAAATAATAGCTACACTTAAAATACAATTAAATACTATTGTATACCATAAAGTTCCTTAGTTAACTATATATATATATATATATATATATATATATATATATATATATATATATATATATATATCTCACATGGTACATAATATGGTGAGAAGAGAGTTGTTCTGTACTGAAAAACCTTCTTGTGGAAATAGAACAGGTTAATAACACACTTCTAAATTACACAACAAATTCAATTGTTTGATAAGAGAATAAAAGCCAATGTTTCTGGTCGTTACTGCACATTTTCAGCCTTGCCATTCTTTTGCTAAGAAAATAGCAAAGAGAACAACATCAGTATCATTATAGATTGATATTGTTAATTTATAAAAATTAATCGGCTAATGAAGAAACAATATGCAAACAAAGATGTCTTTCTAGGTAAGTGATTTTGTAAGAAAATTAATTTCAGCTACAATAACCTGCACCACTGCAAAAAGTAATTCTGCTATTTTTTAATTTAACGGTTAATAAATTTTTCAGCATTGATAAATATAAATATGGCAAGCATTTAAAGAAAAATTAATAATTAATTAATAATCTAATTATATTCACACATATCTAAACAAAAAAAACAAAACAAACCAACATTTGCAGATAACCCCAATGTACATAATATAAAACAGACATTCTGTCTCTTTTACAACCCAAAGATTTGTTCCAATACACACAGTTGTGTGTTGTGAATGATTAAGGAACATTTACTCTTAACACATACATTCTATATCAAAAGAAACTTGGTACAACATTTATTAAAAAAAAATATTATTTACATCATCAAGCCACAAGATGGGCCAATGCACTGCAGAATGATACTGTCAAAGACTAATGCTAATCTATTTACTTTTCCTATGGGACTGTACTCATTATACAAGCCAAATTTCATGGAGGTTATCAATTTCTCTCGCCAAAAATGAATTGCCAATAATGAGGTGTCGGTATAGCAAAGTGTGTAAATAGTTTGTGGCAGAAAGAGAGAATCATTTCAAAATGCCCAGAGGGAATAGAACATTGAAAAAAAGAAAATATAAGTGCTATCTTTTCATCTCAGTGCATCTAGGGTGTAACCATTGGGCATAATGAGTATAGACTACAAGAAAAGTGTGCACAATATGTGTTATAAGGACAATTAATTAGCCTACCAGTTCTACTTTATTTCTCAATTAACTAGTAAAATAGAAAAAAAGGATGAAAGTATAAAATTATCTACTGTCTTTCATAAGTGATCTCCATCATGGGACACAATCCATCAGTCAAGTGGTACAGTCAACCTAAATGTTTCTACATTCTGTAGCTCAGTAAATCTGTTTTAGAATCAATGATGTATACAGTTCCCTAGCACTCACTTGGCTTGCACTAATGTGTTGGTCAGCCTGGACAAAGAAACATAATACATACATTTACAAATTTAGACATTTAAATATTGACAAAATAATGTTTGTGCTTTTTCATGATAAATTGGATCACCTGCTATTTTCTAAATCCAAAATATATAATGGTCTTTTTTAATGGGTACATTTTTGTTTAAACCTATACCTATCATGGTGCTGAATAAGTAGAAACTAATGCAAATCTTTCAATGTGTGATTTATTTATTAATCATATTGTCAAAAAGAATATTTCCAACTACAAGCATTTTAACAAACAAAAAAAAGTTAAATTACCATTCCATGGCTTCATCTAAACCTTCTCCTTTGATGGCTGAAGTTTTAAATATTTGGTATTTTCTATTTTTAAGTGCAGGCAGACCTAAAGAGTTGGCAACTTCAGTGACTGTCATGGCGCCCTCTATATCTTGTTTATTGGCAAACACAACAAGAACAGACTTTTTCAGCTCATCCTCCTTTGGAAACAAAAGAATAACAGGTTCAATGCACATGGACCAGAGCAATGTACCAACAACAAATAAACATGTTACATAGAACTGCTTTTGATCTAATCTAGCTAAAGATGATATTAATCTATATATATATATTCTTCTTCTTCTTCTAGCCAGCTTTATTGCTGCTGAGCTGTGAGCTCTTTTGCAGACTGTGCCAAGGAAAAAAAGTGTGCTGTTCTCTTCAGTTGTTCAGCACTGCCATACAGGGTGTTGGTTATGTTGGGCTGTAGTGGAAGTAGGGTCTGCCTAAGGTGGATTAGGGAGGGGCATTCAAAGAGGATATGGTTTACGTTTTCAAAGGGGTGGGCGCAGTGTCTGCAAAGGGGGAGTTGTGTGGAGTTTATTTTGTTCAGGTGGTAATTTAATAGTGGTGTGTGTCCTGTTCTTAGTTGGAAGATTGTAGATTGTTCTTTGCGGGGGAGGAAGTTAATACAGTCCAGTTTGTTAGGCGTAGTCATTTCTTTGTACATGGCTCTGCCTGTGTTTCCTGATGCCCATTGGTTGAGCCACTCCTCTTTGTGATTGTTGACTAACATTGACCTTAGGGTGAGGTAGTTAACAGGTCTATCTGGTTGTTCCATAGATGAACCTGCCTTTGATAGCTTATCTGCCTTTTCATTTCCCATGATGCCAATGTGTCCAAGGATCCACTGTAGTGTGATATTGATATTTAATTTTGATATCTGATGGATTATCACAATGAGTGTTGTCAACTCTCTTGGGCTGTTTGAGGTGCTGCTATTAAGTGCTTGCAGAGTAGATTGGGAGTCTGTAAATACAACAATATCTGATGGTGGTTGCACTCCTTCATATAATTTGTTTTCCACTGTCTGTAGTGCTATGGTGATTGCCTCAATTTTGGCTTGAAAGTTTGAGCAGTAATCGCCACAGGGTGCGCTTATCTCTGAGTGTTTATTTTTAGGGAAGACCAGGTAGGCACCAAGACCAACATTGATGGTGGCTTTGAAAGCCGATCCGTCTGTATAAATATGGATAGCTATTTTTTGCTAGCTTTCAATTGTTTCAAGCGTGCCTACTTTGAGCTCCAGTGGATTTGATTCTTTTGTTAAGGTGTTATTTAGTAAATGTGTTTTGATGGTTGGTTGTTTGTAGTTTAGTCCGGGTGTAATGTTTGAAAATCTGGTAATTTTTTCTCTGTTATTGGGTAGGTGGTGTTTTAGGGCTAGTTCGTCAGTCAGTTGGATCAGAGTCCTTTGCTTTTTTTTGGTTGTTTTTCCTGTTTCTCTGTGCTAGTAGTTTATTTGGATGATCGTCCTCCAATCTTCTGTATCTCTCAATAGCTTCTAATGCTGCTCTGTTGCGCCTTAACTTAAGAGGTTCAATATTGGAGTCTATTTCACAGGCTGCTGTGGGGGTAGTTCTCATACCTCCACTTGGTTTTGGATTGTATCTAATGATGATTGATAGGTTTTGTTGGCAGCTACTTGTATGGAGAGACAGTTATCCATTACAGATCTGATGTATCCAGTGTATAACTGTCTTAAGGTTTTCTTTTCAGCTCCCCAGGATGTTCCTGCTAGGTGTTTTATTATGTTTAATCTTTGTGATGCTTTTTCTTTTAAATCTGCCATAAAGTGTTTTAGAGACAGTCTTTGGTCTAGTTTTACACCAAGGTATGTTGGATTTTCTTCTTTATTTATTGGCTGTGAGTCTATTTTTAGGATGTAGTTTCTTTTTGCTGTTTTGTTGCTGTGGCTAAAGATTGAATAAACTGACTTTTCTTTGTTTATTTCCATTTTCCATAATTTTGAATATGTGGAGATAGTTGTGAGGGCTCTATTTAGTTTGGATCTAGTCAGCACTGGATATTTCTCTGTAGTCCAAATTAAAAGGTCGTCTGCATAAAGTGCCTTATTGACCGAAATGAGGTCCGGGAGGTCATTCATGAAGATTAGAAAGAGAGTGCAGCTAAGGGCTGAACCTTGTGGTAGTCCTTCTTCCAAACTTTTTTACTAGAGATGGGTTTGGATGGTTCTGTTTTTTAAGAATGCCCTGATCCAGCTGTAACATTCTTCCATGGATGCCCATTTGTTTCATCTTCAAAAATAGACCTTTTCTCCACACTCTATCATAGGCTTGCTGCAAATCTATAAATACTGCTGTAGTGTGCTCCAGCTTGTGCATTGTGGAGTGAGCAAGTACTTTCTAGCCACCAATAAAGTCGGTTATTGATCATTTTTTCTGCCATTTTGCCAATGTTGGATGTTAGAGATATTGGTCTATAACTTTTTGGGTCTCCAGGTGGTTTATTTTTCTTTAAAATGGGTATTATATACATATAATTCTCTTCATGGCTCAAGAGTTTGGACACCACGCAAAGGAAAGATCACTCTTTTATTTCTGCAAGTCAGACGGACTAGAGTTACCCTACAAAAAAAAAAGAGGGGGGGGGAACAAGTAGTATTCACCCATCACAAAATAGCAGGGCCGGACTTAACCGTCGTGACCAAGAAGTCATAGAAAGATCACTTTTTTATTTCTACCCCACATAGTTTTAGTCTCGAATGCATAATGCTGTTTTTACTTATCGCGCCTAGGATTGGCGTTTTCCATATTCAATGACACCCCAAAATGACAATTTTTGTCTATATATTTCATGAGATTTATACGAGTTTTTCAAAAGAATTTTAATAATTTCCGGAGATAGTTACATTGGCCTGAGGCCAGCCCTGCAAAATAACGGCGTATGCTACGCCGTGAGTTGACTAGTTATATGAATAAAACATATTTCTATCTGGCTTTCATGATTTATAATTTGAGAATCTAAAACAAAAAGTGAAACTGAAAACATTAACAAAGTCTAAAGCAATAAGCAATGATGTTAGGAAACAAATGGGAATGACTTTAAAAGATATATAACTCATATACAAAGTGTTAACATGGATCGGAGGTGCGGTGGCTGAGCAGTAAAGTGCTTGGTTTCCGAACTGAGGTCCCAGGTTTGAATCCTGGTGAAGACTAGGATTTTTAATTTTGGGATCTTCGGGCGCCTCTGAGTGTACCCAGCTCTAATGTTACCTGGCATTAGGATCAGTGACCTATTTTGGTCTAGGGTCATATTTTCAGCAAGTGTGTCACAGTCACATAACCCCAAAAAGTTAGTGTCCAATGCAACCAAGCTTTCACAAATTTTATATGCACTGTGGTCTGGATAGCATCACAAGATAGATATGGCCTGAGTGTCATTTGTTGGGCCTCACTGATATGTATGATACTTGTCATAAACTAAATACAACAACCATTGAATATATAAGAAGACTAGCCCAAGTGCATTGTATGTTTCAAAGTAAGTTTACATTAACAAATAGTAATATGCCCATTTAAAGAGTACAACATATACTGATATTTTAATTAAAAATTAGACAATAAACAAAAAGCAAAACTAACTTCCAACATAGAAACTAGTTCTTGTTTGCTGATTCCAATTCTATCTCTATCCATGCTGTCTACCACATAAATAATAGCATCTGTGTTGGAATAATAACATCTCCAGTAGGGCCTGAAAAAGGCAAAGAAAAAAAAAGTATTGGAATAAACAACAAATTTAAGAGTTAATACTAGCTGACAATTTTTTTTAAATCTAAGAATTTTTAAAGAAAAAAAATCAATGTTTAAAGGATCCAAATCAAACAAAATGGTGTTCTGGTTTTAAAATAAAAAATTAAATTCATAATGAATTTTTATCTAGAATTCAAAGTCAAATTTATCCTTTCTAAATAATGATAAAGTTCTATTTTGCTTTTCAAAGATCTATCAACTTTAAATACAAAGAATGTACACACGCACAAAATAAAAATAAAAAAACAACTAATTTTGTGATTTTAAAAAATCCATTATTTCATTCCAAAGATCTGTGTGCTCATATTGATAATGATTCTTTGAGGCTGTTATTTTTTTTTTTTTTAACAATTTAAAAAGCTTTTAGTCTAAATAAAAGTGTATTTTTTACACACCAAACAAATAAGTAAGCCTTTATTTTCCATATTTTCTATATATTCTTGAAACATATGTAGGACATGTATTGAAGAACTAGACTCAATTTAAATGTTTTTCTTTTTCAAAAAACTTGGAAGACCTTTCAAATTATTTTTTATTAGGTAAAACTAAAGACTGTAATGACTGTTAAAAATTATGCAAGTCTCTGCATTTACTTTTTTTAAAGAATAAAAGTTGAAAATTATAAATTTGTATTTCCTTTAAATTACTATCACCTTATACTAGTTCTAAACAAACAATAAATGTTGTTTCTAATAGACTTTTACCTTATACTTGTCTGTCCCCCTAGATCCCAGACTTGAAATTTTAAATTCTTATATGTTACAGTCTCCACATTGAATCCAATAGCTATAAAAATGAAATGAAATAGAAAGGGTGAATGACTAAACAAGCAGCACATTAAAAACTACAACATTTAATTATATTGCATCTTGCACATTGTTAAATAGAATTTCAAAATAAAAAGAACAGAAAAGAAGAAAAACTGTACACAATCTAATTTAAAAAAATAACTAATCTTTCAACAATCTTCAGAAATAAAATGAAAATCCACACGTGGGTCAGTTCAAAGGATAATCAAACTTTCTGTTAACTCATCACACAATTAAACTGAAACTTAAAGGGTATTCAAATGTGATAATGTATAAAGATATACTACAATCAAATATAAAAAATGTCATTAATGTTATAATTAGAATAGAACATGTAAATGCAAGGTACTTCACTTACTTGGTATAGTTGTCACCACCTCCCCCACCTGAAGTCTGTATAAAATAGTTGTTTTACCAGCACCATCTAAACCAAGAATAAGGATACGTCGCTCTTTACTACCAAACAGTGCAGAGAAATAACTCAGCAATCCACCTGAAATAAAAGAAATGAAACACACTAATGAAAGCTCAGTATAAAAAGGTTTAAAACAACTCATATTGTTTTAATTTTTTATGTACATACAACTTATGAGAATGCCAAAAATTAGCAAAAAGGATTTTAATTGCATTTAACTCTTTGACTCCGGAACAAAGCACTTGACATTGGTTTTACTCGACAAAAATGTTGGCTCAACGCTGAAATCATCAGTGATTTAAAATTTATTTTTTTGTTTCTATTTCTCCAGTTCATGTTTTTTATGGTTTAATTTTTTTATCTAGAACAGTTTCCCTTTGCTGAACATCCAGAATTTCCTTCATTCAACGTGTTTTTATTTTGTAGATCTAAATATTTCATTGATGAGTAAGTTAGAGAATTTGTTATTGAAAATAATTCAGATGACAGTGATTTTGTTTTATCTGATGGTGATATCTATATATTTCTAGATCTAGACCTAGGTCTAGTAATGATGAAGTTTATCAGCTGATGAAGCAGCCCCACCCCCAGCTAATGTTTATAATTAATGTAGATCTAGAACTAATTTAGCTGTCTCTACATCTAGATCTAAATCAAATCAGACAGAGGTAGATCTAGATCTGTACAGTTGGACTAGTTTTAGGGTAAAAGTTTTTTGTTCCAAGTGTGCTGCTTTTTTTATGGGCTTTTTCGTTAAAGTAGTGACATTGAATTATTAGTTCCAGTTTATTATTTTTTGTGTCTATTGCTGTTTCTTCTATGGAGTTCTGTAAATAAAGGGATAAAAATGAGAAAAAAAAGTTCTTTGGATTCAATTCGGACAATAAATTTCTCATTACATGGACTTGGATGGATATTTTGAATGTCAGTTGTTGAGTTTTTCAATTTTAATTTTTATATTCAAAACCGAAAATTACAACAACATGATTTGCAATCTAGAAAATTTAAGAAATAAAAAGAGCATGCATTTCTCTTTCATTCTATATCAAATTAATTTTTTTCCAATAATAAATACAAAAGTTATACACAAGTTAAATTGAAGCAATGCATTGCGTTCCGAAATGGCGGAAAAATTAATTCTGTCCAAACGTGGAAAATAATTCATGAGTCAAAGAGCTTATAATTTATGTCATATATGATTTTAATAGATTATGTTGTCCATGTGACATCTATATATTATATTATATATATTTTGCCTCATCTAATGAAGACAGTCTACAGTAGTCTACAATTGTCTTTCGCAAGAGCGCTTCTTTAGGCCCCATGTATGTTTCATGCCCCCTCAGCTCTTTAGCCATCTCTTTCAAGGACCATCTGCTTCCCGCTGACTTCCTGCATGCCAGTGAGAGCAAAATGGTGCCTAATTTGATCTTCGTAGCAAATCAAGAGAGCACCTCTTTTATGCTGTCCTCCCTCAAGCTCCCTAAAAAAAGATTGGCATTTATCATGCAGTCACCACCCATAAAATAGATGTCTGACCCCAGCACAGCTGTAGGTAAGTAGTTCTATACTGTCCACACCAGCCTCTAGCAGAAAATAGTTATTTGTAAAGTACTCTTGCCAGCTTATATTATATAGCCAGATGTTTGTCTATTTCTCTAGACAGGGACGCATGCATGATTGTTGTTGACGTTGGACACTGTGATGACATCCAACGTTTATATTCAAAATGACTAGACCTACTTGAATAATTAGATCTAAATCTAGTAGTAATAATATTATCAAGACTATACTTCTATATAAAATATTTTAATTATTTATTAATCTACTCAATTCTATATCTAGTCTAGAATCTATAAGGCATCAACTTTATGATAAAGATACATCTAAATCTAGAAAAATGTAGATCAGCACCATCATCTTAGTCTTAGATGTAGAAAATCGATCTAGATCTATCTTCTTAGTATCTCTAGTCACTAGAATTCCTTCATCATTTCAAAATCAAATCTAGATAGAATCTATTCTTTTAGTTTTATATTATATATTATTATATATATATATCTAGATATAAATCTTGATTTATTTATAATTAATAACAATTTATTGACATTTAAACTACTGATTTAGAATCTATCTAATCTAATGTCACTATTGTTTTACATTAATAGACAGACATTATCATATGATTATCATTAGTACTATAGTCTATAGTAACTATAGACTATAGTAGTAGTATTATAATATAATAAGTTTATGATTAGATTCTATGTGTAATGGCTAATCAAATGCAACTGACTGTTGAACTTGAATTTGAAGATTTGACTAGATCTAGATCTAGGTAGATCTAAATTCTAATCTATCACTGATTCACTCTACTCTTAAAGGGAAACTCCGATGGTTTTGACAATTTTTGATATAATATGTGTTTTGATTTACAGATTTACATATATGTTTCTTTTTTTCTTCTTTGCAAAAATAACTTAGTATTTGATGTATTTCCGGCGTAATTTTTCTGCGCATCCAAAACAGTCAGACTTTCCCCGGGTTTCTATGTGACGTCACAAATGTGTTTTAATCTATTGACTTATTGTATAACAGGAGACCATACAGCAAAGTTTACATTCTCGTAAAAGAAATATATCTTGGTCTATGCAGTTAGATATAGGATCTTGTAAGCAAAGAAAAAATTCGTATTAAAAGTAGATTTACATGATTGACTAACCACGGCAGTGTGTATTTTCTCGCCAGACCACTCATCACACAACAAACACTATCGCTTGGTTGTCTTGTCATGACCGACTACACGTAGTCTCGACTAGCCTTACACTGACCAGTTTTTTCGAATCAGTCAGACACACGATTTATTTACTTCTCGGGACAGAGAAAGGCTTAGATGAAAATGTTACTCTTTTTCTCGAGTTGATTAACTTATGCTTTTAGATCTATCTATACATGTATATATATATATATAACTGTATCATAGCTCTGGACTAGGCCGTCACTAAGCCTAACAGCTACTGTAAGAATGAAGCGATATGATTGGTCGAATCTAGTTTCTCTTTCAGTATTGTTGAGGGAAGTGACGTATGAACTAGCTTAAAACAAAATCTCAAAGAACCCCGTTTTTTTTTAGATGTCAAGAATTTACTAATTATTAAATATAAATGTTTCTAAGCATTTAAATAAAAAATGGTAAAATGTTTACTATTACAACTTTTTACCCAGAATTTAAATATGTCAATAACTCAAATTTGAAAAACCATCGGAGTTTCCCTTTAACTCTATGATCATTGAATATGATTACTGAGTAAACAAATAGTTACATACCGGTCATTATTATAGATTATATTAAAATATAGATCTAGTTCTAGTTTATTATTATCTCTAGTCTAGTAGTACTCAGTAGTGTCTAGTCACAATGACAAAAACAGACAATGAATCGATGTCGATGATAAAATAAAGATTTAGTGTTATAGTAATTCTAAGTAATAGTATATCTATATGAAGTATATGTATGATGATTATAATTATAAATTTTAAAATGTCAAAGACAAATGATTATTATTATTATATAATATTAATAATCTCTTTCTTAGTCTTAGGACAGGTCATAGTTCTAGATCTAGATCAAAACTGGCAGACGTACCCATATTTATAGTATTAAATAATAATTTCTATTGTAAGCCTTCGATCTCCGTATGGTTTATTCGTGCTTTTTATTTAAATAAAATATTTTGCTGAATGTGTTTTCGTTTCTTTTTCTTGGGCGACGTGGAAATCACTATAAACACATGCAAGAGTTCTAGTTCCTTGTTGCATTATGGGTTGCAATCTGGTAATATTGGCTATAAATAGTTGTAGCGTTGGCCATCCCAGAAGGAAAAAAAAGATTACTCCACCCCTTAGATCTATATATGTAAATAAAATTTACTAGGAGCCTGGGGTAGACGACTATGGGCTTCCACGCAGTGGCATAGCATCCATGGCGCGAAGGGGTTCAATGAACCCGGGCCATGACCATTAGGAGCTAACAGCCTGTGGTGAAGACATGGCGCAACCATAGACTTATATAGGGGCCCTCAACATGGTTCATTGCTTTGGCCCATGACTCATGACCAAATGGGTAAAAAAAACAACACTTTTGTAAAAAATAAATAAAAAAATAGAATTTAAAAAGCTCCCTCAAAATGCTCTAAATGTTATACGAAAGTTAATATTAATTTCAAAACATTAATCTGTGTTTTAAGATATAGTCAGTGTACCAGCGGCTTGGATTGCTTTGCTTTAACCCCCCCCCCCCCCCCCCCGCTTTCAGCGGGGTTTGAAGCTAAAAAATACCTATTCAATAAGAAAAAAATTATATGAGCGTAGCTAAATGGGGTTTTGAATTTGTTTAAAAAAACTTCTGAGATTTTTTAGTTAGGAGTCAGTTTTAGAGATCGGGTCTCAATCAAGGAAATACATGCTCTCCGACAAAATGAATTACGCATAATGAGTTGTGATAACATGTAAGCCATTACAAGGAAAGCGCAAACAGGGACATTCTAGTATAACTTGGAACCACACTTTCATGTAGGTCCTCAGAGCAGGTAGGAAGAGGCTTCAGACATTACCAGTGACAGATTTTTGTGGAGTTGCGTTGACATGGAGGCAGTGGCGTCACTAGGGCTGGTGTCACTCGGTGCGGTTAGCTCAAGGTGTCACCTCCCCCCCTCCCTCCCCGCTATCAACTTTATCCACTTTTCCCAATAAAATTCATTTTGTTAGACCTAAACCAACATAGTAAGCTGATTACCTATTTTCATCAGCAGGCATTTAGGACACTGTCGTCAGCAAAAAGCTGATCCGGCTATATCTCAAATATTCCAGTTTGATGCACACTGAATCAAGAAGTTCATATGCGATACAATTACATATGACAGACTTTGACTGTTTTATAGCCAAAAATGTTAATTCACTCACAAAAGCGCAAAACAGCGTAGAAACCAATTGACTACATTGCTCAAAATTTGTCAAGAAGGGAGGTATGGTTTAAAAAGTCAGTCGGTTCTGGTATCACCTAACACATTAACTACAAATAAACCTCTGTTTTAAAGAAAAACAACAAATCTTTCATTGAAACTATCATTCAAGAGCCCTGGATTTTAAATACTTAATTCTCACTTTGCGGATAGACATATTTAGCTGCTGATCTTTCCCATCTGCTGAATAGTGCATTATCGCTTGCAAGACGGCTGTACACACGCAAATGCAAAATCATCAAATTTGATCGTGTCCTTGTCTTGTTATTTGGTGTTGTCATGGGAGATAAGCGGACAACTTCAACTCCATACTTCCGTTCATTGCTGATTTCCTCCAACAATTTAAAAAACAAAAAAAACACACACACCATTTATAGGCCATCTATTAGATTAAGAGGTGCCCCCCCCCCCCACTACTTATATTTATTCCTTTTTTCTCTCGCTTTTTTTTTTTTTAACATGCCGATGTTCTGTACTGTGGGCTGTACAGATCCGCGTCGCAGGACGGAGTCGCCCACGGGTCGTATTTTGGGCATTCCTGACATGCAGCAACCAAAATCGCTAGTTACGAAGCTTATATAGGTTATAGGTCTTGTACCATTTTTTTGTAAACGTTATTTCTCCCATACCCATTTCTCGGATCAAGCTGAAACTTGACACAGTTATTTATTGCACCTGAAAAACACAAATCAATTAAAAAAAAACAACAACTAATTAGTAAATTAATTATTTATAGTTTGGTATCAAACAAGGGAAATGAATGACAATGTCTTCTATTTTGAAGATAAAGGATGCGTGCAGTGTTTCACAGACTATCAGGATGCGTGCAGTGTTTCACAGACTATCAGGATGCCTGCAGTGTTTCACAGACTATCAGGATGCGTGCAGTGTTTCACAGACTATCAGGATGCGTGCAGTGTTTCACAGACTATCAGGATGCGTGCAGTGTTTCACAGACTATCAGGATGCGTGCAGTGTTTCACAGACTATCAGGATGCGTGCAGTGTTTCACAGACTATCAGGATGCGTGCAGTGTTTCACAGACTATCAGGATGCGTGCAGTGTTTCACAGACTATCAGGATGCCTGCAGTGTTTCACAGACTATCAGGATGCCTGCAGTGTTTCACAGACTATCAGGATGCGTGCAGTGTTTCACAGACTATCAGGATGCGTGCAGTGTTTCACAGACTATCAGGATGCGTGCAGTGTTTCACAGACTATCAGGATGCGTGCAGTGTTTCACAGACTATCAGGATGCGTGCAGTGTTTCACAGACTATCAGGATGCGTGCAGTGTTTCACAGACTATCAGGATGCGTGCAGTGTTTCACAGACTATCAGGATGCGTGCAGTGTTTCACAGACTATCAGGATGCGTGCAGTGTTTCACAGACTATCAGGATGCGTGCAGTGTTTCACAGACTATCAGGATGCGTGCAGTGTTTCACAGACTATCAGGCCCAGTTGCAACCTGCATATTTTCCCGCATCTCATGCAGAAAAAGCAGTCTGTTTAAGTTTTCTTTCTGTCTTCTGCTCCGGCACCAAAGGTTTTAAAAGTAGAAAAAAAAGTTAAAAAAAACAACAACACACACACACACACTTTCTGTATACACAGAAGTAACAGACAGCAACAGATTAACAGCTATGTAAAAAAAAAAAGGTATTCAATGTTATAGTCTAGAAAAAAAAATGTATTTGTTTTCATACAAATATTTCCAGAAAATACAGAAGATAATGTCTCATTGAAACATTGAAAGTTCCAATTGAAATGGCATGAAATAATACATCAAGAATGAAGGAAGCGTACTGCTACACTAGTCAATCCAAAGGCAGGAATAAGGAAAGGAAAAAAAAAACAACAGCTTCTCTTCAACAAACAACACATCCTATGATATAATACATAGAATAGAATGTTTCTTTCAAGTCTCCTTTCCTAAAACTTAAAGAATGAATTTGAACTACAAATCAAAGACCTCTAGATCTAGGCTATTTCAATAGCCATGTTTGATACTCATAAAATTATGAATGGATCCATATCTAGACACCCATTCTCCTTTGATGCATTACAACTAAACATCTATTTATTAATGACACTCAAACCTACCCATTTATTAAACAATGTTGATGCTAACAAAGAAAGCTACCTTAGTATCTGCTATTTTGTATGTGACCTTACTACCTGACTAGTTAAGAATGTTATGACACAGCATCTTTGTCTACTCATGGTCTAAGGCCAACTTGAACTAAATAACTAGAGAACCATTGGCCTTAAAAGACGTTTAGTAATAAAAAGTATTTGAAGAATTGTGAGCATCATTTTTAAGTGCAAAGAAATTTATAAAAATGGAAATGAAAAAAAAATATTGCACTACATTTTTGTAACAATTTCTGTGTGCTTTTATAATACAAAAGTATTACACTTAAAAACGAAACAACAGAAATTTGGAAAGACATAAATGAACAAGCTAAGCTAAGTGAAAAACAGTAGCCATACAAAATCCCATGAGCTTTTAAACGCAGTTGTACAATAATGATTATCAGAAACAAATGACAAAATGCCTTAATTTTCAAGCATAAACTATTGACAGCAACATATATTTAGATAGATGTCAAGTAGTAAGGCTAGTCAAAGTTTTTTTTAAATATTCAGAATTTTAAAAAAAAAGGAATTCTATTTAACCAAAAAAATGTATACCTACATACAATTTCTGCTAAAATTTTTTTTTTTACTGACAATCATTTTTAATAATAATAAGCCTGTTTGTCTTTTTCAGAACTCATATAATTCACAAACAGTCTTAGTTTAAAAAGTTAGTTACAATTTTAGAATTTAATACATAAATATCTGCATAAGAAATGAGCTACAAGTGTTACTGAACATTAAAATGAAACAGAAAATGACCACAAAGCTCAAGTAGATACAACACAATGCACACACCTAGGAAAGACAATTTCAGTAACTTAAAAACTTTGAATAATCATAAAGATTTAAAAAAAAAATAATCACAACAATCAAGCAATTTATGGAATCTAGAAACAGACACAATGTGCAGAGTCAAATTTGTCCAAGATAAAAGCAGCTACAGATAAGTAAGTGTTAATACAGTAAACTATGACTGATAAGTCCAAGTGGTCAGTGACACATTACTATTGTTATTAACAAGGCTGTAGCATCTTCATAAGTATGACTATTGTCTTGACTTAAGTTGCATAGGTCCTATCACCAGGGAATAGTGAATTTAAAAACATTTGAGTCAACTTTATTTTGAAGCATAAGCATTGCTAAAAATTATAAGAACCAAGTCTAGCTCACAAGAAAACATGCTGAGTACTCACTAGACAAATGTTGAGCTCTAAACTTATTAACTAATGTTTACTGTTACATAAATATTGCTATGCTTATTAAACTCTGCAAACACTGCACAACACAACCAACTCAAGAACAACTTGGGTTCCAGAATGTAATTCTTTAACGAGTCTAATAAATTAACAGCCAATAATGTAACATTGGCAACACAAAACAGTGCTTCAGGCTTCACCACAGAAAACTGTACTAATGTACCAAACTCTACTGGCCTCTTTGTCTCATCCTGGATTCTACAGTACTCGACAGATTTTACTCTGGACTCGAAGTACCGGACCAACTTTACAGTGGACTTGAACTGTCCTGACACTCTCACTCTTCTCACCCAAATGTGACAGAAACACCACCTACATGTCACCAGTTCTTTGAATTGTACTGACACCATTACTCTTTATATAGGGTTCCCAAAGGCTTTCCCAAATGTGACAGAAATGCCATTACATGTTGCCAGTTCTTTCTAGATGATCACATGACCATATTACGAGTGATTTACACATGGAGTCTCCAGATCACAGAACTTTTCTAAGAGTTCCTTGTCATCATGATTAACTACTTATGTTTCTGCCTGTGTCATTTTTGTTGGAGGATTACTCCTACCCATGTCACAAACACAGTTAAAACAATATGGATAAAAGCCAAAGCCCTAACTCACTAACTGATACACTAATCATCGATTGTCCCACTTGTAGACTAAAAAAAAATTTAACTTAAAACTGTTTTTACTTAACATGTAATTAGAACAAATAAGCACTTTTCATGTTCAAAGTTTTCCATAATTGATATTGTCACCCTTGATTGGACCCAATAAGTTTTAATACTGGTGAAATACAAATATGTAATAGCATTAAATACAACCCTCTTTTTATTTTAAATAGAAAACACTACCTCTATTATAGACACCTTAAAAACAAAGCGATTTTTCCGACCCCAATATATAATAAACTAGTTGAAAGTGAATATTTTCAATAATAATAACTATTTAGTATCCAATAATAGAATTGAAGAACCAATAGATGGAGAGTGTGAGTAGGACCATTTTGGAGAGAAGGAATACCAGAACTCATTGGCCAAAAGTAGGTAGCAAATAACAAGTCTCAGCTAGTATAATATGATTTTGTAATTAATCCCTTACAATTTTTAGTAAAATTCCTCTTCCTCATATCTCATTGATGCTCACTGTCATATCAGATTTACTTACATTTGTTTATGATTAATCATTTGTTCATGGTTGGAGAATATGTCCAATAATGGCATATAAGGAAATCACTTACAGGTTGACACAAGTGGAATCTATTTAACTATCAGTATACCATCATTTACATTAACTGAGACTCTACAAATGAAAACTAAAAAAAAAAGTTGCATAAATGTTATACCCTTGCAAAGTATGCCACCAGTGTAAACTGTTTAGCAATATTAGCACATAAAATGCATGCCTTAGAAGCTAAACACATGAAGGGCAATAAATCACTGACTCTGTATAACCACTTCTTTTACAACTTAATAAACAAACAAAAAAAAACTAAATAAGATGTTGACAAATTAAAAAAAAAAAAAAAAGTTTAAGTTTGCAGCCCTGTAAAAATGATATAATTCAAATTCAATAATATTGGTTAAATAAACAAAAAACAACACTTTTAAAAATTTTAACAGCTTTAGTTTTTTTTTAATTTAACTTAAAATATTAATTATTGCTTATAGATTTTATCAATAAGGGTATGTTTACATTTGAACCTTATGAGACAAAATGCCATGCCAATTGTTAAGTCTGGAATAAGTGTGGCAACACAGCATTAATTCATTGAGAGCAAACCTTCTGGTCTGAGGAGAAGTCACAAATGTAAGAGAGTAATGACAATAATGTCTTAGTAGCCAGAGTAAATCTTTAGCTGTTCTAATACATTGTTTTTATTTCTTCATAAAATAAATCCAAAATGTATGGGTATTTATAAGCATCCTGAAAATTAGAAGAAAATAGATATTGCATATAAAAGGTGAGAAATCTTTATAATACTTTATAAACAAGGATATCTGAGATTTTAATAGTATTTTTTCATTTATTACAATAAACTTGAGAGACAAAACAATAACAATTGCAAGTCTTGTATATAAAAAAAAAACAAGAACATGTGACCTAGAATAAAACAGCAAAGATACACATAATAAGTGAATTTTTTTTAACTCATGACACAGTCAACAAATGCATTTACTAAAATAACTGAAAAAATAATGTACAAGAAATGATAGAAAATGTGATCCAGATGACTGTTTCCACCCACAAAAGACTTTGTTAAAAAAACAATCAAAAAAAAAAAGCATAATCAAGGCTTGTATTTGTGAGACAGTTATAAACATATTTAAACAAATATAAAGATGCTTTCAAGACAGTATGTTCTAACTCATCATAAATCAAAGATTCAAAAGTCTGATTTGTTCTTCTCAATTTATAAAAAGAAATGTGAACAATAAATGAGTCAAGTTAATAAAACAAACAAGGGCATCGGATTTGCCTGCTATAGTCCACTAATAATAACTCTGGATTACATAATAAAATATTTAAAACCATATAAAAATGTATAGGCCAGTTTATGTAAATATAAATAATAATTACACATATAATTGAATATATTATATTTATGATGTTTGTGCAGTTAGATAAAAATAATTGTTTAAAGCTCAATTTATATTTATTTTGCACCATGTCATTTGTTTTTTTTACAAAATCATTCTGAAGTAATAAGTTACACAAACACAATTAACAATAAATAACAAAATATATGTTCAACTATACTATGTTAATCATTATTGGCAAAGCTGGTAATTTAGCACTTTTTTTGTGTGTAATATCAAACAAATAAGTTACAATTTAAAAAAAAAACAAAAAAATTAAAAGTTTAAAAAAAATTGCCGGAACTTCCTTTAAATAAAAATTTACAGTAAGTAACTGCTTGAAATTACTGAAAGAATAGGAAGTGAAAAAAAAAATTGGTTTGATCATCATAAATGTCAAGTGGCAGTTAATCTAATTTGGTTCAGACTTGCTTAATTAAATATTTCCACACCCATTACAGTCCCCAATGTTCTTCTAAATACATAGAGAAGTCTTTGCCAAATTACTACCTCCTGCTGCCCCCATCAAGAAAACTTGATAAATTGATGAGCAAGTTTCAACTGCGCTTATAAAGTAATTCATCAGAGTTGAGCTATAATTTCATGTCCATAACACAAAAAGTACAAATATTTGTAAAATAAAAAATAGAGTAATGAATGGAATGACTTGTGCAGTCGTAGTTAACCAGAAGCACTCAATACAGAATGTACTTTAAATATGCAGAGCACTCCCTCATGTTATTGGCTTCTGAAAGTAACAAGATGAAAAGACTACTTAGTCTTAGTGCTCTCTGGAGCGGACAAACTCCTTTTTAGATTGCTGCATCCTTTGGAAATACCAGATAGCTGATGAATGGCTTTGTTGTCATAGAGTTCAGTTGAAATGTTTGTTGAAGATATGGCATTGTTGATCATTGCCCTAGCCATAATCTGCACCGGAGTTGTGATGGCAGTTGGGAAAAAGTAGGACAATGGCCTAAGAACGACCCTGACTGCTGCTTCCATTGGACGACTCTCTTGGCGATCACACATAAGGACACTGAAATAAATATTTCCATTATTAAAATATAGCTAATCTTTTTATTTTAAAAATTATTATACAATGGCCACCTGGTTGTGTGACATGCTCATAACTTGTCTAGATGGTCCCAAAATAATGCCCTGAACATTGCCATCCCCCAGGATGTTTGGACTAGGTGTAATAATCTTTAATTCTGAAGGAACATCCCAAACATGTAAAACAAAGAAAATGACTACTTTTAAAGCACAAATTACCCTGGTCTGTATATTGATAATCTATTGAAATGCATCACTTTTAGCGCTTCTTCAACTTGGCCCTGAAAAAAAAAAAGAGCAATATGAAAGAAACTTTTTTAATTACAACATTAAAAAAAAAATAATGATAATAACAATCTTTATTATCTGTAAGGAAATTAGAGTTACAATTTGTGCATTAAACCAAACAAAACCTTATAACTTTAATATTTCTATAACCTTAATATAACTATAGAAAACCAAAATATACATTCACACCAGACTCACTCATAATTTACATGCGAAAAGTTTATATCAGATAGTTTCTATTTGATGATTTCATTGCCAGGGGAACAAAAGAGTTTTTGTGTCTGTTTGCACATGTGAGCATGAGAAAACATAGCCAAGGCCTTTTCGCTAACATTAGACAATGACATTTGTCTAAGTAATAGTAATCTTTGCCACCCCTTTTTGCTGATATAATCAGTATTTCCAGTAAAAATTTAACTTATTGTCTAAGATAATACCAAGGCATTTAAAAGTTTGCACTATTTCATAGTCTCTTCAGCTAGAAACAATATCATTTTCCTTCTCTTCCCTACGAAAATCGATTAGCATTTCTTTGTTGTTTTTTTTTACATTTATTAGTAAAAAATTATCTTTACAGTATTTTTCAATTTTTCTATTTCTCCTAAATACTCAATTACATCTGAGCTCTCTGAGAGCAGTGCAAGAAGAATCACATTATTGGCAAAATTTGTGAAAAAGCAAAATCATTGGGGTACAAAATGAACCACAATGGTGATGTCTAGCCCCTGTGTTAACTATGTGTGCTTTTGATATTACATTGTTTACCCTAATTCTCTCAGGTTTCTGGATCAAAAATTCATTAGCCCAGAAAATACTAATAATGCCTCAAAATGATTTCCTATTCTGTGATGGTATTTTGCAAAAGTAATCTACAATTTCTATGCATTAAACATACAAGCCTAACTGGCCTAGCATAAAAATAACATCTCACATAATGATAGATATAGAAAAGGTTTCTCTGGAGAAATACATAGAAATGTCAAATTACCTTTGTTCTGGGATACAGAAAGCTACTATTTTTATCCGCACCCTGTGATGATACCAATGAAAAATGTTTACAGCCTTGAGCTTTTGCTATTTCAGCAGCCAGAAGAACATAGTCATGGTCTACTCTGATGAAACCTTGCTGAAAGACCAAAAGTTTGAATATTGTCAAAGTGCAAAAATCTTTGGCACCAACTATATTAAACCTCTTAGGAAGTGAATATATTAAATTAAATGTTTATAAAAATTGTTCATAAGCTTTCTTCTTATTATCAACAAATAATCTTTCTCCCTATCACCTTTTTTCATGAAGTCATCTTAAATGTTACAGTAGGTTCAAATCATGAAATTAAAAAACAAATCAAACTATTGTTTAAAAGAAATAATAGTGCATTGAGTTGTTAATACATACAATTTAAGTTCACCATTGCATTGAGATTCAAATTTCATGTACAGATTAGAATAAGTTATGATAGATAGAAAAGTATTTATTATAATCTTAGGCACATATATGTATTATGGAATCAGACACTACTGGCAAGATCTACCCATGTTTGAAATCTCCATTGTTTTTATTACAATAATGACAAAAAGCTTTAGTATCACTGGTGGATGATTTTTTGAGGCCAAGATTTGTATAAATAGATATAAATAGATCTATATTCTATATCTTTTCCAAGCTATGGTTCATTAAACGATATCTTGTATTAATAAAAAAGTCAAAATACTTACCACTCCAGATTTGGCTCTTGTTGTTCCCAAGCAACAAAATCCAATGTCAAGGTTTTCAAAGACATCTTTATGTTCATCAATGTTTTCAAAATCAATCACTTTTTGTTCCTGTTATAAAATATATTTTGAAACAAATAATAAGTATAATTTCAGGTGTTAGAAAAAACTAAAATGTATTTTTAGTAAACAAAGTCCAAGAAAATAATTATTTAAAATCCAAGAAAATTAATTCTTTAAAAGGGCTTCCATTATTGGCCTTATTAAAACTATTCATGTTCAATAGCTTTTACGACAATCATTCAAACAGGGCAATACTAAATAACTTACAAATTCTGGTCCAAGATTGAGAGGAATTTGTCGACGTCCAATAAGAACAACTTTCTTGAAGAGCTTTAAGTCATTCAGCTCCTCCACTAAAACTTTCCCAACTTCTCCAGTATATCCTAAAACAAAAGCAGTATGGCCCTCAGATTTAAACTTCTCATGACTTGTTAGGGCTTCCTCTGCCATGCTGAGGAATATTTTAAAATAATAATTTCAGTTTTAAGAACCAAAGGAATTGATAACAAGGTTACAAAGACAGTTTGTGTGGAAACACAAACTCAAAATCAGCCCCCGAAGTGGTCCACCCTGGCAGGAAAAAAGGAAGGACTCAATATTTTCTGTAACCTCAGTTTGTTTTTGATCATTTTTATGAATGAAAATGATTGCTCGCATAAGTATCTGATAGGCATTTATTTAAGCAAGATTACAGTACTAGTAACTCTACCAGTCATTGATGGCTTAGTTTACTTTGATTAATTGATGATTTCCTAGACATGACTTTGCATCCCTAAATCTAGTTTTTTCATAGTGTGAATTAAGGTCAATCAAGTCTTTAAAAATGTTGAAATTATCATCATTTTTTCAAATAAAGAGAAAAGTTTAAAATCTATCTATATAGGTTACATAAATAATCTCCAAGGTTAACAAAAAAGAGAGAGCCTGCATATTCATAAAAATAAAAAAAAACACAATCCAATGCTAACAATTACATTATACCAACGTGTCCTTTGTTTTTTTTTATATGATTAGTTTTAAGACTAAGACTGCTTTATTGATCCTTACGGAAATTTGTTGTGATTACAAGGACTCTTTTCTCATATAAAGATAACACAACAGAAAAATACACATAAATACAACAGACAAAATAAAGAGTTCATTCAGCGACTACACACAGGTATCTTGGTGCATTTCATGTTCCCTGATCAATGAGTGGCAGTGATAGAGTCTGACCGAGGGAGGTACGAACGAGTTTTTGTACCGCTCCATTCTTGTTTCGATTGACAAGTCGCCCATTTCGCGACAACATGGCGTAGTTCTGATGGAGCGGGTGGCCGTTGTCTTCCAAGATTTTTTTGATTTTTCTTAGGCACTTTTGTTCAAAAAGTTCCTTTAAATGTTGTAATGTTGTGAGTGTAATTTTGATGCTTTTTTAATGATGTTTTCTAGACATCGCAACAGTTTAGATGAGGCGTTGCCTTGCCAACAAGTTATTCCGTATGTTAGCAGATTTTGTATAGTCGCGCCGTAAAAAGTCTCAATGATCTTCTTGTTTAGTTTAAAGCTATTGAGTTTGTTTAGAAAAAAGAGTCGCTGGGCTGTTTTCTTTGTCAGAGTTCCAAGGTGGTCTTCTCATGAAAGCTTGTTGCTGATGATAACGCCTAGATATTTATATATGCCTTTACTTGTTCTATAGATGTAGTGTTTATTTGCAGTTCACATATAGTTTATTTTTTCTTTCTAAAATCTATTATAAGTTCTTTAGTTTTTGTGACATTCAGTTCTAGAAAGTTGTCGGTGCACCAGTTTGTAAACTCTTCTATTGAGCTTCGATACTGAGTTTCGTCTCCTGAAATAAGACCGACTATGGCAGTATCATCAGCGAATTTAATTAGTTTAGATGCTTCTTATGTCATTAGTGTAAAGAGTGTACAGTACATGAGAAAGTACACAACCTTGTGGAGCACCCGTACATAGTACTTTTGAGTTGACGATTTGGTGTTGTTGACTTTAACATACTGAAGGCGTGGGTTAAAAAGTTTAGAACCCATGCTTGTAAGTAAGGGCTTACATTTAAGTTACTCAGTTTGTTTATCAGTAGATGTGGCTGTATGGTATTGAAAGCCAAGGAGAAATCTACGAAGAGGACTCGTGCATATGTTTTGGGTATATCGGGATGCTTATAAAGCTGGTCCAAAAGCAATAGAATGGCATCCTCAGTTCCTCTAGCTGCTTTGTATGCAAATTGGTGAGGGTCTAGGCTGTTATTGACTTTTGCTACAAGTTGTTTAAGCATATATTTTTCTAAACATTTCATAACAATAGGTGTTAGTGCTACTGGATGGAAATCATTTAAGCAATCTCTTTTTGGTTTCTTTGGCACTGGTATGATCAATGAAGTTTTCCAGATGTGTGGAATTACGCACGTTTGCAATGAGCGGTTAAAGATGTGACAGAAGATAATTTAAAAGAGATTTGCTCCGCACATAGCTTGATCAGCTTGCCACTAATTTTGTCTGGTCCAGAAGCTTTTGTTACGTCTACTCTTTTAAATAACAAGGTCACTTCATCCTCAGTTAGAAAATTGACGAAGGGCTCTTGTTTTCCTTTGGACAGAGTGTTTCGGTAAATTTGAGCGTCATGATCGCTAGTAAATTAAATCCACATGAAACTTTTTTTTTCTTTCTAAAATTGGTTAATAGGGCAATGAGGCCTATCATTATTACGAACAGGCATGCTTTTTCTTTATTCTTTTCCCACAGTGAAATGTGCCACTTTTAATTGTACAAGTGCGATGTGTCATAGGTTGGCCACCTATGGCCGTATAATATCATCTACATTAGTGTTTCCCAAAACTTTTTCCTAACGGAACACTTCGCACATTCTAAGTATTTAGCTTTGCTTTTTTTTTAGAGATATTAATTCACATGGTGGCCTACTGGTTTAAAATTATTCAAGTAGTTTGTTAAACAGCTATTCAGACCTTATGGAACACAGTTTGGAAAACATTGATCTACACTTATAATACTTATTTTAGTTTAATATTATTTAAACTCTAATCCACAATGTCCACAAATAGATCTAGATTCTAGACTCTAAATTTAAATCCAGGGGATCATGATCATGTCCATGTCATGTCTTATATTAGTTATAACAGACTCCAATCTAGACTAATAAGTCTAGAGTAGAGTTTATCCTGAGTAAGGCCTAGCCGGCCTAGATAGATCTACAATGACAATACTAATTCTAATACAATTACATTTCAACAAGTACAGTAGATATAGACATTCTAGATATTAAAAATATATATATAATATATTTTTATTTAGTCTATATCTAGAATTCTAGACCTAGAAGATAGTACTAGTAACTAGTAGTAGATATAGTACTAGTAACTAGTAGTAGATATAGTACTAGATCTAACTAGTAGTAGTAGTAGATTGGTAGATCTAGATTATTTCTAGATTCTAGACCTAGATAGTAGATCTTACTTTTACATTTTACAATGTCCACATTGAAATTCCCAAAACACATTTAAAATAAAATTTATTTCATGATCGATGATTACATAATATTTATAATTAATAGTATAGATCTATTTCATGTGATTTTGCATACACTAGATCTATTATTATTAATCTATACAATAATGTAACAATACACTCTCTCAACTCTCACTCTGGATTCTCTACTTTACGGTTACCTGCAATGTCTTTCCGTATTTTCAGAACCTTCAAGTTCTTTCTTAATGATAAATCCAAGCAAAGCTAACAGAACTACGAATACTGCTAATGCAGTTGAAGGAATAATAATGTCACATCGAAACCAGAGAAACTTCATTGGGGAGCCTGTCAGGGCTAAGAATTTGCGGATTACTAAAAGTAAACAACGCAAAATGTTTTGAAGCGAAGTAAGCTTATTAGACCCTAGATCTATGTGTAGTGTGCTGTGTGTGACAATCACTACAGTGTTGCCAGACAATCGCTAATCGTATTCTTAGAAAAATAAGCCAATTTCTTTTTTAAGTCAAGCCAATGCAGGCGAGTTGTTTAAAATGGTAAAATATATATCTAGATTAAATATGATATATATATCGACTCTAGATCTAGTGATGAAAAAAGCTAAACTGAACATTGAAAATAAATGCCTCGTTGAAAACATAAGGGGCAGAGGAGTCATCGTGTAAGTCTCATTGAGTCATTGTAGGCCCTATGTGTGTGTTGTACACATCATGCAAGCGGCGACTTTATATGTGACATGTCGTTTTGTCACCTGCATTTTTAGCGGCCTCCGAAAAGATAATACCGCTATTAGTCTTGTGTGTTAAGTCAGTCCGTCAATCTTTCCGTTTAGATCGCAAAATCTATAAAGAATATTGTTAAACCAATATGATATTTTAGTTCTTGCAAAGTTTCGATGCAACGGCTACAATTTTCTTTTCTGAAAACGAAACGTTAATTTTTTAAATTAAAAAATGTAAATCACTTTACACTATTTATTCAACTATTCATATTGTAACTCTCTAAGGCAGGCACTCAACGAAAAGGCAGGTCGGCAACAGTAAAAGGTGTATTTATTTATTATAAGACTCAAAAAAACAAAGATTTACTGCTGCAGGGGTAAACGATTGTATAGAAAATACGAAAAACATGCATATATGTAACCCTGCCGGACCAAGTAAAACAAAGGACGTTTGGGCCACGAGGCCTTCATCAGCTACAAAACAAACAAAAAATAAAAAAACAATTAACACAAAATAGTCTTAAGTTAACTTATCTGTCCGATGTTGTTCTCTATCGAGGCAGAAAAGAAATGAGCTGCGCTGGTGTAAAAGCGCGGGAAAACGGAAGGGGGCGGAGATGTCAGGCAAAGATGAATGGGAAAAGGGGGTACCGTAGTGTTAGTGCCCATCGCTTATTATTTTAATAATACGGTACCCCCTTTTCCCATTCATCTTTGCCTGACATCTCCGCCCCCTTCCGTTTTCCCGCGCTTTTACACCAGCGCAGCTCATTTCTTTTCTGCCTCGATAGAGAACAACATCGGACAGATAAGTTAACTTAAGACTATTTTGTGTTAATTGTTTTTTTATTTTTTGTTTGTTTTGTAGCTGATGAAGGCCTCGTGGCCCAAACGTCCTTTGTTTTACTTGGTCCGGCAGGGTTACATATATGCATGTTTTTCGTATTTTATTTATTATAAGCATCAACAAATAGTAATAGTTACTTGTTAGACTTGGGCTTCTGCTATAAAGTCACAGTATCGCTCCAGGTCTCCCAAATATTTTCCTAGTATCACACAGGACAGCACTCAGCACCAGACTGTTCAGATTCCCATGACTTTAGCCGGATTCACAACAGTCCTTCCTCCTGTCTAAACATGTCTTCCACTACTTGTGTTGAATATCGCTCTGATGCTCACCATCAGTGTGGCTTGGGAGCGGAATTACAACATTGCCCCCTTCTCAGCTCTGTTCGTCCCGAACAGATTCAGGTGCCCTACAGGGTAGTGGACGTTGGTCATTACAGGTGGAGGTCGGTATGTGGGAGCCATAGACGGCAGGGAGCGTGTTCCCCACAAAGTCATCCACACTGCTATCTGCTTGTGCCGCTTTCTCATTCGCCAGTTGACACAAGTTTCTCTCGAGACGATGTCGCAATCGTTGTCTCACCATCCTGACGATTGTTGCTGGTGTTAGCCACCGGACACATAGAGCGGTAGTGACAGCTCTTGTTGTCAATGCAGTTGATCCAGAACGTCGCTTCAGCAGACTTTCTCGATGAATGTTTTGCAATTTAGTCGGAGGCCACCAGGAGATCTGGTTATCAAACAGGTCACCAAACCCAGTAGCATCAGGAGGACATGCCTGTAGGGAACGTAGGTAACGTTCAATGTGCAAAAGTTCCTCAGCTGCTGCATCACTGGGTTCTTCTGACCACATTCAGGGCTTTTCTCGCTGGTTATGGCCTCTGGACAAGCGCCTGTTGGGTCCAGACCTTGTTGGCATGTCTTCTGGTACTTGCACTCTCCCAGCAAGCTCCCATCAGCACAGATCTCGTAGAAAGCCTGGGTGTAGGCTGCAGGAATCACGTGGACATAATCAGGTCTATGTCTGTCGTTGTGATATTCGCAGCAATCGCCAGGCTTCTTGTCATGAGAGCCACGCTTGCACAACTCTTTATCACAGTCGCTGACAGCGCTACTATTATCAGCGTCTCCGATGAGTAACGGATCGCTTATTCTTCTCGACATGGTAGCCATCTGTTCGTCTGTCTTGTTCAGCAGGTGATATATCGGTTCATCAGTCTTGCCGAGCATGGTAAACACCGATTCATCTGTCTTGCTGTGCATGAGAGTAGCCAAGGGGGGTTTTGAGTTTAAACCCCCCTTGTCCAACGGGCTTTACGTTTAAAACCCCTCCAAATGGTTTTGAGATTGAAATCCCCCTACAGATAGTTTTGAGGTTGAAAACCCCTCTCTTCAATATTATTATAAAGCAAACTACAGTCACAAAATTCTATGAGCGTAGCTAAGAGAGTTTTGAATTTGTTAAAAAAAACAAAACTTCCAGAGATTTTTTAGTTTAACCCCCCCCCCCCCCAAAAGATGATTTTGACGATAAAACTTCCCTTTTCGATTTAAATGTAAAGCAAACTACAGTCACCAAATTCAAAGAGCTTAGCCAAGAGAGGTTACATATTTCTACCAGTCGCTGTGAATAGCATGGAAGTCATCTTCCGAAATTGAAAAGATCAGATGTGCCTCAATAAAGATGGCTAAGACGGATTTTAGGAGTCAGCTATAGAGATCGGGTCTCAATCAAGGAAATTTATGCCGCAATGGGAGTCGATCACTTAGTGAGGTTGTGACATAGCGTCGCATGAGGTTTGCGTGACATTTTCTCTGACAAAATGAATTACGCATACCAAGAATTGAATTGACATGGAGGCCGTTACGAGGAAATCGGAAACAGGGAAATCCTAGTCTAACTTGGCGCCACACTTTCATAGAGGACTCAGAGCAGTGGGCAGCAGGTGGTAAGAGGCTTCAGACATTGCCAGTGACAGATTTTTGTGGAGGCAGGTTGCCTCCCAATGCGCCGAACGGCGCGGGATGATCTAAGTCCTATGAAAGTAAGAATAGCAGATTAGGTTTTTGAACTAAAAATTTTATTAGCAGGCTAATGCACTGTAGATACTTCAGAATATGCATTTTTTTGGCTTTAAATACCGGAAATAGTGCTTGGCGACGGGGCTCCGCTCCGAACCCCTCTGGGGGAGCTTACAGCGCTCTCCCAGACCCCCTTGCTGTCAAGTGTGGGGTGTCTACTATTTTTCACTAACTCTAGGAGAACATAATCTAGGATACAATAAACGTCTTCCGAAAAAATGAAGGGTCAGAATGTAATAAATATCTATTATGTACACACACATATAATATATATGTGTGTGTGTGTGACTACGCCCATGATTGGCAACATAAGGTGTATTTACGCGTCACTTCTATTTGTAAGGACGGAAATAGGGCTGGGGTTGTAGTTTATACTTTCTGATATTCATGCTGAAAATATTGAAACTTGTCTTTTAACCTGTCTGAGTGGACCACTTCGGGAACCGATTGTTAGTTAGTGGTTCAACACAAACCATATTTGTGACCTTTTCTACGAGGTTTATATCAACTCAGTCTGGTAAAAAGTTTGTTAATCCTCCCACACCTAATCTCGGATCAAGTTGAAATTTTCCATAATTATTTCTATTAACTAAAAAAAAAAAACAACAAGAATCATAAAAAAAAAAAAAGTTAATTAACTTTTGATAATTATTTAACTATTTTGTTTGGTATCTTGAACAAGGGAAAGAAATCGTACTGATGTGGTTGTATTAGTTACATTATAAACCAGAGGGAGACTTAACCCCTTAGTAAACAATTTTATTTTTTTTAGCTTGATTGAAAATCGGTTATTGGTATGAGGATATTGGACAAGTTAAAGTTATCCACAAATCGTCCAAGAAAACATATTGAATTTATAATTGATTTGATTAAATTGTGCGTGTGGCCTATATTTTGTGTTAATAACAGGATAAATCCAGAGCAACTTTATCATAGTTGTTCACTTGTGTAGGCAGTCAGGCGTCATGGCAATTGTAATGCTGCTATTATGAGATGATTACACATTGGTAATACTAGTTTTTTTGTTTTTTTTTAGCTCCCCTGGCTTTTATGAACTATTTTTAGCTATACCATGCGCTTTCAATGAGTTCGAAAACAAGCAACAAAACAACAACAAACGTTTGTTCTAATTGGCAACCATCGGCACGTTTTATCTTGTGACCAAAAAAAACAAACGAGCTTACTCGAAAGTATAATAATTAGCAATATGGTGCTACTCTGCATAATTAGGTTAGATTTGTTTGATGAATGTCTATATCACATGTAAGGTCAAAAGTTGTGACCATCGCCGGTACTTAATTAGATCTAATGATCAGAGAAAACTGAAACAGACTTTTCGCCCCCACCCACTGTCTGAAATATCTGCTATGATCGAAATCATAATGTCATTTGTGTGAACTATTTCCACGTATGCTAAGAAAACAACAACAACAACAGCAGGTAAAGTGGTTTTATTGTCCTATATATCAGAAAGAGAAATCCTACATTTGTCACGAATTAACAGGATCCATTCCATAAGAAGAAAAAAAAAAGTCCCTACTATGATGGACTGGACTTGAAGAAAGTTGACTGCCTAAACGACTTTTTACGCAAAGGAAGTCGTTCTGAAGCAGAAGCGGACTGGGTGTCAAAGTCAGCCCTGGTATTACCATTCTAAATCCGTCTCGCAAACCGCGGCCTTATGTCGTAGCTGTCCTCGTCATATGTAGGCCTATCTAAAACTGTGAGTGTTTTACGAAATATAACATGTAGGTAAGCTAAATGAATTCTCAAGGTTTCAACAAACTATTGTACAATCGCAACCGTAATTACTTTGAATTGAATACGTTTTTACCGGAAGCCTACATGCGTCATGCAGTGCCGGATTTAGGAAAATAGAGGCCCCTTCAATTTTTCAAAAGCTTTAATTGATCCACTTATGAATGAAATTACTTATATCTAAAAGGATGCTATATTTTAAAAGAAAAAAAGAGTTCTTGTAAATTTAATCCCACTTGGTAGACACACTGTCGTAAATCTGGAGCTGTATTTACTCATTCCGAGCATGCCATAGGCCCTAAGTGCAGTGGCGTCACTAGGGTCGGTGTCACCCGGTGGACGTAAGAAGGTGGAATTCTTCAACATCGCTATGAGATTAGGGTGTATCGTATCCCCATTTTTCTTTGCTGTAGCCATAGACGTTGTCATAAAAAAAAGTACATTAAACAGGCTACATTCGGGTTCCCATGGCGTAAACCAAAAAGAGTTGGATTTTGCAGACGAATAGCATTGCTTTAAAGTACAATTAAATTTATGCAAGAGATGACTGATAAAGACGCATTCAACGTTATGCATATAGGGTTGAGGTTACCCAGTTCCCCCATCAACATTGGTCATACAGATCTTGAACAAATAGAAAACTTATCTCAAGCGATGGAATGTATATCATGGTGTTACATGTCGGAAAGGAAATCAGGATCCGTCTTTTAATTAGTACGGCCTATCTGAACAAGCAAATTAATTAGCCTAGGGATTAAAATCCACCTACTCAATACAATCATTGTCCCATCGGCCACTTACGCTTCAAGACGTGTAAGGTTGAAAAGAGGCTGAGCAGTGATGTATGAGAAGGATTCTACGAATAACATATCGAGATATGTTTCCAATATAGAAATCTAATTCAAATCTTTTCCCGCACAGTCATTCGCTGTTCAGGCGACTGAACGTCTATTGACATGCGCGACATATTATTAGACAAGACGAAACACGTTTACCAAAGTCAGCCTTAACATGAAAGCCGAAAAGAGGAAATAACAAAAAACATGGCCGCCAACGTCTAACATGGCGTCGCACATTTTTAGAAGTCCTGAATCTCTTGGGCACCAGCAAGGAAGTTGCTGTGAAATTTGCAATAGACTGATTGCTGTGGAGAGAGCACTATGCGCCGAAAGGCATGCGAGGAGCTTAAGCCTACTCAACGTCAGATAAGATGTTTGAGGTAGCGCTTTAAGCTCACTCAGAGCTGTCCGGGCGAAGCATCGGGTGCCAATCTACATTTCAGAGCTTCAAAAACTCTTTCTCCTGGCGTCTACAACGCCAGAATTATATTAAGAAGGGTTAAGACATGTTGATACTTAATTGTGAGAGACATTCGAGTTAGTAATTTTTATTTTTAAAAGTTGCATTGCAAGTCAAACTCTTGGCTTCACGTGTGGCTCGGAACTGTTTTTGTTTCTGAAATAGAACGAAAATAATGTTCAATAGCAATGAACACGAAGACAAGATAGATATAAGATAGCTTTACGTTATCCGTGCTGCCATCACAATAAGCTATATTTCTTATCTTATATAATACAGACGTTACTTCAAAAAAGATGATTAGGCCTACGTCCTACGCGTCATGCATTTAGTCATGCATATTAACCAATGACCTAAGCCCATAGAGTAGTGGCTCTATTTGTACCAGTGTAAATAGAATTCTGAAGTAGTATGGCCAGGTTACCTAGAAAGAGTATTATTTCTTTTTTTGTATCATTCCAGACTATTTCATGATCTACATTCTTATCTTACCTTGTATGATACAGACATTACTTCAAAAAAGAAGATGCTTACGTCCTACGCGTCATGCATTTAGTCATGCATATTAACCAATGACCTAAATTCTGCCAAGTCACTGGTTTTTCTGGTTAGCTCAGGCAACCCATTCCATGCTCTAATAGCGCTAGGGAAGAAGGAGCATTTGTACAAATGAGGAATGTGCCTTTATCTTTGTGTCTTTCAGAGTATTTTATTAAATTTTGTTTTTGTATTTGAAGATTATGGTTCAGTGTTTTATGTATAATTGCTACTTTACTTTTAAGTCTTCTTTCCTGAACGCTTTCTAAATTTAGTGATTTTACTAAAGGTGTTACTCTTGTCAGATGTGAATATTCGTTTGTTATGAATCTTACTTCTCTATTTTGTGTCTGTTCCAGTTTCTTAATGTTTTCTTGAGTTGAGGGGTCCCAAACAGAGGATGCATATTCTATTATTGGTCTAACCAAGGTTAAATAACAATTTCGTTTTATGTTCTTACTTGATTTATAGAAATTTCTTTTAATAAACCATAATGCTTTGTTTGATTTTTGTTATAGTTGATGACCAATAGAGGAGTCGAGGAATAACTTCATGAGATCCTTACCCGACAAGATGTAAATTGATTTTTTTTTTTTCAGAATCAGCTTAGGCATTTTTAAGACGTTACAATAGACGAAATGAAAAATAAAAGGAAGGCGGGGCAGTTGGAATAACATCTATCTAGATCTATGTGAGGCTGGACAAAATACAAATGAGAAGAGAAATTAAACTTTTTCCAGAGACGGATCATATATTCTCTATGTTGCTAACCTCTCTCTATTTCCTTAATTACTTCTTGCTTTCCCTAATTAGCTCTCACGTTTACACTCCACTGAATTTTCCGGCATAAAATCTAGCTTTCATTGGGTTTTTTTTATACCAAATAAACAAAATGAACAGTTCCTTTAGGACTTCTCTGTCTAGATAAATGACATCTATAAGTGACTAAAAAAAAATAAAAAATAATAATTCATGGCGAATATTTCGGCCTAAACATTGCTACACTGATTCTTTCTTACTTAGGCTTATGTCTGTCTTGACTTGACAAATAATAGGAACGTTTCTCTGTCTAGTAGACTGATATGTCTTCTTCGATCTTGTCGTTGCTTATTAATAGGCACACAAAAGAATGATATATTTTTTGATCAAAATAACTACATCCTAATTTTTGACTTGCTCTTCATTAGTACATAGGTGTTGATTTTCTAAACTGGCTGTTATCAGATCGATAACATTTTTGTGTCCGCGCGTTGTAACTACGTTACAGTACCAACGAAGTCTTAATATAGAGATGCACTGAGACGATTGATAAATGCATATTGTAGATATATAAGAGCCGTTCTCAAACTTGTTCGTGATAGCCCCGTGATTTCCTTCACCATTACCGACCAAGTAGGACATTGCATTAAAAATGTATTAGACATGTAGCTGGCGATGTTGCTGTGTGTTCAGCACAATAATCTTTTGCGGACAGGGGGATGGATCTCAAATGAGTTAAACCATGTTTAACAATGTTAACGAGTGATTTTTTTTTTTAGAAACTGGAGACAAGAAAACAAAAAGAAAACCTTCAAATAGATCTGAAAACATTTTTTTTTTATAGACATTTTTTTTTCGTCTTTTTTTGCACAACAAGATGTATAGAGCTTGTAGGTTTAATTTAAAGATTCCTCATTGATGATTGTAGCACCACCTGAATAAATAATGTTGCATACTGTCATATATATGGAAACATTAGTATTTAAGTGTAACTTTGTCTACTCTATATAGAAGTAATATTTGCACTAATAAGGAAGCCTCAGTAAATATTTTCACTGGAGAATCAAAAGCGATAAAAAGAAGCGACCGCTACACTGTAAGTTACGTTTACAGTCTTGACAGAAAATACATTTGTGAATGCTCGATACCGGGACTAAAACATTTAAAAGATAGCACACTGATAGCTTGATCTGTAATAGATAGGCCTACTTGTAGAGCAGTAACGAGGCGGGAAAGTTTTCTTTGCATTTATTCTCGTTACATTTGATGTTGGATTACGTTAGAATAATAGTAGAAGATATTTGTCTAAATTGTTATATCTGAAAATTTAAGATGATGCCAACTCTAAGCTGAGGATGTATGATACAGTGCCAAGTGTTGGGAAATGTGTTCTTTTGTGGGCAATAGTTGTAGCATTGTCGGAAGGTAATTGCACAATACGGCATAAGACAATTGTGTGAATGAGGTGAAATGATTGAATTAGGCTCGTAATAAATGACATCAAGACTTTCGGATCACTTTGTTTTCAGTCAATAAGATTATTCTTTCTTAGTAATAGGCCTAAATATTTTGTTTAACATGGACGATATATTATTATTTTTACACAACATTTTATCTAACTAGAGCTTACAGTAATATAGTTTTTGTAGGCTATTGTTTCACCCCTAATAGGGCCTATGTGGTGTGTCTTTTAGTTTATATAAAAAAATATACCGTGGGTCATGGGCGTAGCCGGGAGGGGGGTTGGGGTTCAAACCCCCCCGAAATTAAATCTACCCCACGGGGGGGGGGTGTCGGAGTTTAGTGACTGATCTTTTGCTTTAATTATGTTTATTTTAGGTGAAATTTTAATACTAAAATACTAGGGGGTTTTGAGTTTGAAATCCCCTACCAAGGGGTGTTGATTATGAAACCCCATAGCAGGGTGTTTTGAGTTTAAAACCCCCTACCAGGGGGTTTTGAGCTTGAAACCCACTACCAAGGGGTTTTGAGTTTAAAACCCCCTACCAGGGGATTTGCATTTAAATCTCCCCTCTTCTATAAAACAAAAAAAAAATGCAAACGACAATCCCCAAATTCCAAGAGCACATCTAAGGAAGATTTTGATTTTAAACCCCTCTCCAAAATTTACGACAAACCCCTCTTCAATATAAAAAAGCAAATTACACACTCAAAATGCTATGAGCATAGCCAAAGTGGTTTTAAGTTTAAACCCCTCTTCAGCTGGGTTTGAAGCTAAAAATACCTCTTCAATATAAAAAAAAGCAAATTACGCACTCAAAATGCTATGAGCATAGCCAAAGGGGTTTTTAGTTTAAACCCCCCGCCAGCGCGGTTTGAAGCTAAAAAATAAATCTTCAAAATAAAAAACAACAACAAATTTCGCAATCAAAATGCTTCGAGCGTAGCCAAGCCTATTGGGTGTTTTGAGTTTAAATTTCCATTCAGTTCGGTTTGGTGATAAAAAATATATAAATATATATATATTTAAAAAAAAGCAAAATACACTCTAAAATTCTTTAAGCGTAGCCAAGCCAATGGGGAAGGGGGGGGGTTGAGTTTCAACCCCTCTCCTCCAGATGGCTTTTTAAAAGTTTAAAACCCCCTCAAGATAGTTTTGAGTTTAAAATCCCACTACAGAGCGTTTTAAGGTTGAAAGCCTCTCTCTTCAATGTTATTTCTAAAGCAAACTACAGTCACCAAATTCTATGACCGTAGCTAAATGTGATATTGAATTTAAAAAAAAACAACTCCAGATATTTTTTAGTCTAAAACCTCCCAACATATGATTTTGACAATAAAACTTCCCTTTTCGATATAACATCTAAAGCAAAATAGTCACCTAATTCTAAGATCGTAGTCAAGAGAAGTTACACATGTCTACCAGTGGCTGGGCTCCATTAATAAAGTGCAATGAAATTGAAAAGCACTAAATGTGGCTTTACAAAGATGGCTTAGACGGATTTTAGGAGTCAATTATAGAGATCGGGTCTAAATCAAGGAAATCCTAAGCCGAAGTGGGAGTCGACCCTTTAGTAAGGTTGTGACAGAGCGTCGCATGAGGTTTGCGGGACATGTTCTCCGACAAAATGAATTTCGCATAATAAGAGTTGCGATGACATCCTAGTACAACTTGGCGCCACACTTTCATGGAGGTCCTCAGAGCAGGTGGGAAGAGGCTTCAGACATTGCCAATGACAGATTTTTGTGGAAATGCGCAGAACGGCGCGAGAGGGTCTAAGTCATTAAGAATAGCACATTAGGTTTTTGAAATAAAACTTTTTGATAGCAAAATAATGCACTTTAGGTACCTCAGAATATGCATTTATTTGGCTTTCAATACCAGAAATAGTGCTTGGCGGCGGGGCTGCGCCCCGCGCTGTGGGAGCTTTCAACGCTTAAAGCGCTCCCCCAGACCCCTTGCTGGCAAGGGCGAGGAGTCTACAATTTTTTCACTAACTCCAGGAAGAACCTATTCTGAGTCTTCCGAAAGAATGAAGGGTCAGAATGTAATAGAGATTAATTATGTACACACACACACAAAGGGTGCAAAAAGTAGGTATAGGCATGAGCCGCGTGACATGCATTTATTATACAAAAAACTAATGTTGCATAAATATTTCCTTTCAATAAAAGCAGTAGTTATGCTTAATTGTGCAAATATATATGATACTTTTAATAATTTCTTGTCTTACAGTCTAATAAATGCAGTAAATATGTACGTATTTTCTCTTTTTTATCACTGTTCTTACAACGTTAGAGTTTTTTTGTTTTTGTTAGATCGTTTTTAACTCTTTCTCTCCGTAATTATTTACCACATTCTGGTGGAATCAACGTTGGTATCGTCAGTTAGGAGAGAAAGAGTTAATAATGAGGGTTCGCATAACCAGTCCAATATCTATAAGCATGGGCGTAGCTAGTTTTTTTTTCGGGGGAGGGGGATTGGGGGGGATTTTTTTTAGCACATACACACCATACACACACAGATATAGGTAGGTAGTTTTGTCCTAAAAGTTTTTTAATGAATAATGTTGTTCTTTAAGTCACGACTAAGAATAAGACTACTTTATTGATCCTTATGGAAATTTGTTGTGATTACAGGGACTCATATCTCATATAAAGACAACACAACACAAACATACACATAAAAAGAACAGACACAACATTTCAATCAGTGACTACACACATGAGATTTACATATTGTAATGTGCTTAGGGTGTTAGTAGACGCAAACAGTGGCGACCTCGTCCAACTTGGCACTTCACCTTTATGGAGGGCATTGAATAACAGCTGTAAAGAGGCTGCATACATTGCTTGAGATCGATTTCTGTGCCGAACAGCACGGGAGTATGTTAGTCTAAGTAAATGTAAGAAGTTGTAACAACATTGCCCGGGCATGCTACCCTGCCTCATAGTGGCGCCCGGGTGGAAACGATCGTAGGAGGAAACGATTAGGCTAAAGGGTAGCAAAACAAGACTGCCGTGGGGGTGCCTAAGGGGGTGCGAGAGCATCCTCATGGCACTGTGCGGAGTTGTAAAAAAGCTCCCACATCCTTGTAACAATCCAGGCGCTGTTCCTCAAGGGGCTTTAAATAAATGGCGAGTCCCGCATGGTTAGCTTGGAATAAAATAAAAGGAAAGGGGGTCTTAGTGTACGCGGCCTCTTGCCGCGAGTCTGACCCACCCGTCAGACAGAACAGTGTATACTGTTCGCTTTCAGGCCAGTGAGAGGGAGCTCTGTTCACTTTTGCTGGCTTAGAGTTCCAAGAGCTGAACTCTACCTGACAGTTTCAAGAAGAAGAAGAAGTAACTACATTGAATGTAATGGTTCACCATTACTTCTAGAAGATATATTACGACATAGGAATGCCTTTTTTTTTAAATGTACGGATGTATAGCCTACATGATGGCTAGATTTTTTTTTCTCTTACTCAATGTAGGGGAGGAGCACACCGTCATATTTTTTAACACGGGCCCACGAGTATATTATAGCTTGTTATTCCACTGCTCAAAATCCCTGCCTTTGGTAATGCTAGCGGCTAGGGCACGGCAAGTGATGGTTTGACATTATAAAATCTCTTCTCCAATAAAAATAAAAGAAAGCAAAACCAGTCACAAAATCCACCTCACCGGGAGGGGGTGAATTTCATTTGGGGGTGGGACTCAAGAACTGCCTTTATTAGACCTGCTCCTGCGACTATTAATCCCACCTTCCACTATAGTTATCTAGAGCTACAGGATAGATCTAAATATAAAAGCTAACACTGTGACCATTATTTCAATCGCACCTTGTTGTAGAGTATATTTTTTGGTTCGAAGCATTCTATGTCTCTGGCGACGATGTAGATTAGTAAGCATATTGTTATGTTAATAGTCTTCCTTATTTTTATGTTTAAATAGTTCACAATATAGATGAGTATTTGATTTGCTAAAGTATCACAATCAGTGTGTTGTCAATACACTGTACAGTCCTAGTTAGATCTATTTTCAACAGGCCTACTGTAGTGTGCCGAAGTCTTAGGTCTAGCTCTAGATGTGAAAAATAATATAAGTCTACATCTAAATTATATATAGATCTAGGTCTATAATCTATATAGATCAACGTACATGATCAATAATCCAGATCTCTAGATTGCCTAACACTAGACAAGAGTGTAACATATTCTACAAAGAGTCTAGTCTCCGGATCTATCTAAATCGGGGCAAATTATGGACTGCGATCCACATGCGGCAGCGGACACCTACAGAAATCAGGTGTGCCCACGGGTTACACATATAAAAAATGCAAATATATTAAAATAATAATTGTAAATATGTACAGAAATTACTGAAGCTTCTGATTCTTATCACTAATGATGAAACGCTGAAGAAACATTGTCTTTACATGTCATTCTAAAAAGTTTTAAATAAACGAAAATTATTCTTATTGGCAATATTTCGAAACATTCAGTTCAAGACACAAATTCAAACCAGTATTTATTCAATGCTATAAAGAACTGTGTTGAAAGTGTTGGAACAAGATGGCAAGTATAACAACTTATCATGCCCGTTCTTTGACTGAGAAAAACGTTCTTTGTTTTTTATAAATTAATTAGCAATATCCCAACTATATAAACTCTTAACTGATTCAGCTCCAGAGGACATACCTTCAAGGAAATTATGACCTGAAAGAGAAGTTCAAGTCAATTTTTTTCGAGGGAGTTTTTTGAGTGCCAGATGTGAATTATTATTTTTTTCTTGAAAATAAAAAATTGAAAGAACAGGTCGATGCGGACTGACTGAAATTTAACATCAGTCACAAGGATAACAACTAGTAAGCTTGCTCCACAGTTCAGCAACATTATGAACAAGAGTAAACAGTTAAATATTTCACGTTTAGTACAATTTTATATTTGTGGTGAGCTTATTGTGATACAGAAGGACAACGATAAAATTGTAAAAATTATTCTTAAAATTAGTTTCAGAAATTGCTAACTCTTGTTATCCCTAAATTGGGAGTGTAACAAAAATGAAAAGTATATGTAAAATACAGTACCAGTGTAAATGTGAATTAAAAGACATTATACACAGTTATCTAAGTTCTAAGTTGTGACTACATATATACATATATATTCCCAAAATGTTTTTAATACAACCCTCGATGGAAAAAGGTTGCCCACCCTCGATCTACATCTATTTAATACTTTAATAATTAATAGTAGATCTAGATAGATTCTTTCTATATATTTACAAATTTATAGACATCTAGGACTAGAGTGACTATTACTATAGAGAGCTCTCGACTGTAGACTAAACTTAGACTGCATCACAAATAAAGATTTTAAACAGGATAACAATGCCAAATGGACCCCAAGATGTGACTTGCTGACCACTGTCAATAACAAAGAAACTAAAACTGTAACTATATGTCCATATATATATATATATCACAAGGTCATCAGGGCTTGCAGAGACCTTTCTTCAACTTGTCAATAATAATAGTAAAAAGAAGAACAGTCAGACAAAGAAAGACAATATTATAGAATGGACAGATCTGTCATTGATTGAAAGCTTTTCTATTCCAGATAAAAGAAAGAGCAGAATGGAGAAAGACAGTCATCATGCATGGTGCCCCAATGGTTATTTTCTTATAAAATTTAGACGTTACTTCAAAAAGAAGATGATTACGTCCTAGGCATCATGCATCTAGTCATGCATGTTAACCAATGACTTAAATTCTGCTTAGTTATTGGTTTTCTTGGCTGGCTTGGGCAACCCATTCAATGCTCTAATAGCACTAGGGAAGAAGGAGCATTTGCACAAATTTGTCCTAGCATATGGAACGAGGAATGTGCATTTATCTTTGTGTCTATCTGAGTATTCAACAGTTTAAGGGATAGGTGAAGGTGAAGACTGCCTAGATTTAGATCTGGTACTAGTTCTATATTTTGTAGACCTGCATATTAAGTAGATAACAGATAGATTAAGATTAAGGATGATTGGAGTATTTATGTGACCATTCAAAGCCAGCTGTGACCTGCATATTTTGCCATGTATAATGCTTTTTAAGTTTTCTTTTCATCTTCTGTGCATGCCTTTGGTAAAGGCTTTTCTTGTGCCTGAAATAACAAACATATCTAAATTTTTATACCAAATGCTGATGTTGACAAAAGATTAAATATTTTATTGGGCTTCTTTTGGCCTGTGTAATTGAGTAATTTAGTGATTGTACTTAGATTCTAGCACCGTACAATGTAGGCTACACTGTATTGGCTCAAAATATATGTATCTAGCTAAAGAACTACATCATGATTTTAGATCTAGGTAAGAATAATGGCTGAGTAATATTTATTTTATAATAGATCGATCAAGCTATCTAAATTTTATGTCCTAAAAAAAATCCATAAAATTTCAGGATGTGTGGGAATCTACTTGAGAACCTGACATATCAAGAAAAACAGTGTCTTCATTGACAAAAGGACAAAAAAAAGATGCCATATTATTAATTCCTTACCCATTGACTTTTATGAAAAAAAAATTCTGATTTTATACCAATATAGCGCTAGAATTTATGGTTTGTCCCCTTTCTCTTTAGGCCTTGGACCATATGACTGTTCTTTTGAAGAAGACACTGGATGTTCATGGAGTGAAACACAAACAAATGATCAGTTTGACTGGGAGTCTATACAACCAGAGTATCAAGGATTAGATCTCTACTCTCCCCCTCAGGATCATACTCTAGGAACTGGTATGCTATAAATCTCATTATTTACTTTGAAACCTATGTGAAAGCTGGAAAGGTAAGATTTGGACTATGCCCTGGAAGTAGGCCTACTCTATGGAATCCTTGCATTCAGTTTCCTTACATATTGCTGTAACTTAGCCAAATAACCTCAACAAAAGGATTATAAAATAGAACGTTTAATCATCAATACGAGCCAAACTAATCACATTCCAAGCATCCTTGTTTTCATCTCTTCTCTAATCATCGACCATCTCTTACTTCCTCTCTCTTTTAGCGTGTCTCTGTCCTGTGTCTTATGGTGCACAGTCTCGCACCAAATGACAGTGCGCAATATAGGGTCATAACAATATATTTGAGTAAAATATTTCATTTATTTATATTATATTTAATCAACTGATGTTCTGTTGTGTTCTCCGCTGCCAGAAGATGGAAATCTCTTGCACATACCAATCAGCCAAGTACATGGGCAAAATGATACAGGATTTCTTAGCTCCCCTGTGATCTCTCCAAGCGATGCTCTTTATGGCAACTGTTTGACATTTTGGTATTGGCTGTATGGTCCTTCTGTGGATGGCATCCAGGTTTACAGAATAGTAGGAAACCAAAAAACACTACTTTGGCAGCGTACTGGCACTCAAGGACCTTACTGGAGAAAAGCTCAGATCGAAACAGTAGATATTGCAAACTATCAAGTAGGCAATCATTTAAGTTTTGTTGTTATAATTTTAATGTTATTTACAACTACACTTTTTAAAAAAGGTTTTTGAAACATTAGTTTATATATACTTTTTTAGGTCCTAGATTTCAAAAGTCTCACAATTTATACATATTTATTTTTCAACAAACTATTTTTTTGTTAGCAATACTTAGCTGTACATATTTTTTCTAAAAAATTATTAAAAAGATGAACAAAAATTTTGTCAAATTTCTCTCCAATCAGCTTCAAATAGTAGGATTGCGTGGGCTTACTTATCTTGGTTCTACTTGTATTGATGACATTCAGTTAGCAACATTTGTATGTCCTTCTAACAATTGTAAGTATTGTTTTTGGGGGGAAAAGTTGTTCTGTACTTATATAAAACTTAGCAAATTTAGCATGCTTTAAACAGATTATCTTTGTTCAAAACTTGCTTATTATAGCATCATTTAAAAAGCAGGATTTTAAAATTTAGTTTCAGTAAATAATGACTGTGATTTTGAACATGGAATGTGTGGTTTTACACATAGCACACAGGGTAGTTCATGGTTTTTGTGGCTGCTTCAATCTTCATCTACTGGTACACCAGGCACAGGGCCAACTACTGACCATTCTTATGGAACTCCCATTGGTAAGTATAAATTAAAAGCACACTTGTAAATGAAAGACAATTTCTATGTAAACAGTTACACAAAGATACATAGATTCACATAAATAATTACAACAGAAATGTTTAGTCTTTTCTACATTGTTTTTCTGCACATCTTTTTGGGTATTTATACATTATCCAAAGTGGCGACCCTCATCATCATCTTAATACCTACAGATTGTAACCCTTTTATCAGCTGATTTTCTTCTGATCTACTTTTACCCTTTTTGGATTTCATTTGTAGAACCTGTTAATCAAATGTGTCTGTAATAAGGCTGGCCATATATAGGCTCTAACCACTTATATATATATGACATCAATCTCAATAAATATTCACTGTGAATCTTCTAAAATGCTTTTGTTGGAGCACTTTCAATTGGTCAGCTAACATTTTTTTGCCATGGTTCAGGATCTTTTTTTAATTGCCAGAGCCAGCTCATAGTAAATATCCACATTTTCACTTTTATTATTTGATGCTAAACTGTCTTAATGTTTACATTTTGGACTTTTAGTTATCCACATGAATAAATGGTAAAGTAGTGCAACAGATGTGTAAGATACTTTTTTTTTTCTTGTTAGTATCACACTGACATCTGCATTATTTTAAGTCTGAATATCACTGCCTGGTATTGCAATCTGAACATTGAAATAAACTTCATAGAATCCTAAATGCTTCTGGTAAAGTCATTGGCAAAAAGCAAACCCCATTAGGGAAGCTGTTTTTTAGAAAAACACCAAATCACCCTTTGAGGAAGGATTTTGTGATATTACCATCCCAAAAAAGATACAAGACATAGATAGTTAAGACAAACAGACTCAAAAACTCTTTTGTCCTCCTTACTATCATATCATTAAATAAAATTAAATAAAACTATATAAATACTCTCATTCTTTATCTTCAATTCTTTTGAGTGGGGGGGGGTCCAATTTATTTGTAGAAATCACAGCTAGCTAACAAAATCAATTAAATATCTATATGATTAAAACTTGTTATTAATATTTTAACCAATATTATGTCGTTCCCTGTTAGCCGATTGGGGGGGGGGGGGCGAATACCTCTACTGCCTTTCCCACCTAAACCCTTTGAGTGGGGAGGGGGACGGTCCTACTTTTATGGAGAAATCATAGTTTGTGAACAAGAATTGATGCCATCACCCCCTCCCGACCCTACCATATCGGCCAACATACTAGAGGGGGGGTGAATCTAAAAATAGGTTGAAATATAATTAATTGGTATATATTATTAACATAAGTAATAAATTCGTATACAAATTGTGTGAATTCTATACTAAACTTCGTCCGACCCCCTCCCCCCCCCCCCCCACCCCCAAGAAGGGGGGGGGGGTTGGCTGAGTTTGGGGGGGGGGGCGCGATCGCCCCTCTGAATCCGCCAGTGGTGATGGCTGAGTGGTAAAGCTTCTGAACCGGGGGTTCCGGGTTCAAATCCTGGTGAAGACTGGGATTTTGAATTTTGGAATCTGAGTCTACCCAGCTCTAATGGGTACCTGATGTTTGTTGGGTAAATGTAAAGGTGGTTGGTTGTTGTGCTGGCCACATAACACCCTCATAAACCGTGGGCCACAGAAATAGATGCCCTATAGACCACAAGGTCTGAAAGGGGAACTTTACTTAACATATTTATGTGTCTGTTAATACAAATAAATGAATATTTTTAGGTCACTATGTTTACATGGAAGCTACAACCAGGGCGCCAAGTAGTAAAACCAGCATCATTTCTCCAAATTTATCTTTGAATGTGACAAATGTCTGCTTAAAGTTCTGGTATAGCATGTATGGGGACACAATGGGTGAGCTCTCTGTGTATCGTTTGTTTAATGGAAGTAGGCAGCAAGTGTGGCATCGTGCTGGTAACCAAGGTTCACAGTGGTTGATGGCTGAAGTCTCTGTAGCTGGTGCTATGAACTCTATCATAAAACTTGAGTTTGAAGGTGTTGTTGGCTCCTCTGATCTGAGTGACATTGCTCTTGATGATTTTAGCCTGAGAATCGGTGGTTGTGAAAATAATGGTAAATATACGCTACCATTTAGAATAACAATTTTTGTTTTATGCAGTTTTAATTTCTTGGCTGTTTTTTTTATTAGGTGACCTTTTTCATTATGATCAAAAGTTATTTGCAGACAAATAAGATTAATTAAAACATAGTAGATCATAATGAATTTGGGAAAATATAAAAAGTTCTAAACTTAAATAGGTATAAAGTTTAGCAATGGTTTATTATATTAGCACTTGCCAGTAGGTACTGCACAAAATCAAAGAAAATCTAATGTTTCTTTTTGAGGCTTCTTATCTGTAAAAAAACAAATTTTAAAGTAATATCCAAAAGACATAAGTAAA
The DNA here is from genome assembly GCA_036873155.1 of Biomphalaria sudanica. NCBI lineage: Eukaryota > Metazoa > Mollusca > Gastropoda > Planorbidae > Biomphalaria > Biomphalaria sudanica. The sequence continues at coordinate 1,323,053 of JAZGLO010001033.1, forward strand.
GTTATGTTACAGTCATTGAATTAAAACCATATCAGATCTTTTTCATTTCTTTTTTTTTTATGGCTAGAAATCACATTCACTAACTAAAGTGTTCTCTGGGCAATCCTCTTACATCTTCAAAATTAATAACATACTTACTATTATACTAACCTAAACATAACTCCCTCATAACTTTTATATAACCCTAAATAGCCAACTATGAATGCAACACTAATAGTCTACAAATCCTAAACATCATTTCTTAGCACATAAAATGTGTCTTCTGCTCAGAGGTAGTTACAGATAACAGATTCTACAAAATATGAATCACTAATCTTTTCTTTTGAAGATGCTTGTGACTTTGAGCAAGGATTTTGTACATGGGCTAATACAAAGTACAGTGACAAGTTTGATTGGCTGATTGGCTTTGGTGCAACACCTTCTTTTAACACAGGACCAACAGCAGATCACACAATAGGAAATGGCACAGGTGCATAATTTAGATTGTGTTTGTCAGATAATTTTGTTGATTCAATAGCTACAGTAGAATGTTGTTTATCTGAATATTAGTCATCCATAAGTTCAAATGTCCGGTCTGCCTTTTTTTTGTGTTGAATTCAAGACCTGGCAGCCACAATAGGATAATCCATGTGGTGCATCAACCTATCAGCAATTATTGTTCTCAATAAAAGTAGACTACTACATGTAATGCATTGTTCCCCTGTATAGTTAATTGAATTTTTATGTTTACTTTTGTCTTGATACCCTATGGTGAAATGGAATGTTTATAATATTCAGTTATCCAGACGATTGTGTATCAGGACAGACCACATTCCCAATGAATCCAAATATCCATGTTCTACTGTACCTGCAATAAGTATGAAACACTTTTGTTATGGATAGAATTTTTATTTTTATTTTCCTTTAAGGCCACTATGCCTTCATTGAAGCCAGTGCTCCACAAAAATACAGTGACAGCGCACATCTAGTGTCACAGATATTTGATTCCTCCCATGTAAGTTGTGATATGTATGTGAAAATCTGACATTGACAAAGCTGATATCTATTCAATGAAAACAAATATAAAAGGATTCTTTATGTTGTTGTTTTTTTAGTTTTACATTGATTCAAAATGTAAAATTTTATTACATATATCTATGAAAATTCATAAATCATAAAGTTTTGCTTGAATTTTTTTGTGGTGAAATTTTTTCCATAAAGGATCTATGACAGTGACTTAAATGTTAAGTTAATGAATTTTAGAATATGTTTTACCAAAATTTCAGTGGATTATGATGATATCTTCATTACACCAACATATTATATTACTTGGGCTATTGCACAAATGTGCTTTGGTCTTAATACATACAATTTACTTTAAGTTGCTATATTTTCACCAAGTTAACCAGTATTGTTTTGGCTGTAAATCTCAGGCCAAGTGCTTACATTTCTATTACAATATGAATGGTCAGAACATTGGTACACTAAGTGTCTATATGAACACAACTAATGGCAAAGTGACCAGGTTATGGACACTTTCAGGGCCACAAGGAACTCAGTGGAAGTCAGCTACAGTTTATATAAATAGCTCTGTTCCATATCAGGTGATTTTTTTATTAACATTTCTAGCCTAATAATTATGTTAACATTATTTGATGGGGATACTAATTAAATAACTCTCAATTTTTCAATTACATTTTTTTAACATCACATTTTAGATAATAATTGAAGGCACAGTTGGATATGACTATGATGGAGATATTGCAATAGATGATATTTCCTTTACATCTGGTGTGTGTGCTGGTAAGAAGGTTCAGTTATTTTATGATTATTATTAATAATTTTAGAAATCCTATTGCAAAAAAATGTATCAATGTTAAGATTGATTTAGTTTAACTAGAGGCATAAATCATTATTTTATATTGTGAATTAATTTTTTGTTGTTGAACTAATATTTAAAAACTCACACATAATTTTTTTTTTTAACTAGTTAACCCATCATCAGCTGTGCCAATCTACTCAGCAGTAACCACAACTGTTTCAACTTTTACCACACAGCAACAATCAACATCTAGTAAGCAAAACTATAAAGAGCATAATCTGTAAAAAAACGAAATGATTCCTTTATTCCCTTTATTTTGTATTTAAAATGTTCACTTAATGTAATTTAGCATCTTTAAAACTCAGACAAGAAATAAAATTAAAAAAAACTTATTTGCATCTATTTTAATGGTGAGAGAAGGATGAGAGATCATATTGTTTTATATCTAATGTCATAGATTTCAACCTTATCTTTTATTATTTTACAACTGAATTCTATTACATGTCAAGTGAATTTTCTAAATGTTTTTGACTTCTAGTCCCAACTCCATATGACTGCAACTTTGAAGTTGATTATTGTGGATGGACTCAAGATGTATCTGATAATTTTAACTGGACCCGTGCTCAAGGACCCGCTGGCTTAAAACTGGCAGGTCCATTAGTGGATCATACATTAGGGAATGGTAAATATGGCCAAATATAGATTGATATGTAGATGCTATTAGAAGATAATAAATTGTTATTATGTTATCTTGTTTATGATTAATTTGTCTAAACTTAGACCAGGGCTGGTATAGCTTCATTGAAGAATCAAGTGAGTTGAATGAAAATGATACTGCACGTCTAAGTAGTCCAACTATCAACCCTGGCAAGAGGTGTCTTAGATTTTACTTTACTATGTTTGGAACTAATGTCTTTCTGCTAAATGCCTACATACGACAAAACAGTCAAATGACCAGAATCTTCAGTTCAATGGGAGATAAGGGTGAAGCATGGATGACTGTTAGTATACCAATCAACCCTTCAGGAGCCTATCAGGTAAACACAAAATAAGCAACATCTTTTAGAATTGGAAAATATAATCACAAATTATAAGTTTGTCTATAATTTCTTCATTTAAAAACACCTTTCTAATTCTATAGCTTGTTTTAGAAGGTGTCAGAGGTCGCTGGGCAGGTGGAGACATTGCAGTAGATGATATTACTGTACCGATTGGACCTTGCCCAGAGAAATCACTTGAATGTAAGAAACTGTTTTAAAAGTAGGTAATTAATAGCAAGTAGTCTTTGAGTTTTAAAATAATGGGTTTGTTATTTATTTCTCCAATTGGGCAGCTGGAGCTGTATTGTGCACATTTGAGAATCAACCAGTAGATAACCTCCTATGTGGATATACACAAGAAAGAGATGATAACTTTGATTGGTCATTAAACAGTAATGGTACTATAAACCAGAATACTGGACCTTATACTGACCATACCTATGGTTCCTTCACTGGTCACTACATTTATGCAAAAGGGTCTAGTCCACAGAAAGCTAATGATACAGCTAGAATAAGAAGGTAGATCAATTCATTGGTTTTCAATGTTTAAATTTAACTTGCTTGTTAAATCTTTTCTCAAGATGATCACATCTTCTATGCTACCAGAACTTAATCAAATAATTTTATAAGGATAACAAAGTGCCATTGACCTTTTATCAATTCTATTTATTATAACCTTATGTAAAAAGCTGTCATCTGTGATTACAGTCCAACCTATGCTCCTGGTATGAGTCAGCAACACTGCTTAACATTCTTCTATCAAATGTATGGAGCTGACATTGGAACTTTAAATGTATATCAAGTAGCTTCTGGGAAGTCTATTCTTGGCAATGTTCCTATTTGGTCAAAATCATATGACATGGGCCCTGGCTGGAGAAAAGCAGAAGTGACATTGAGCTTATCTGGCAATTACCAGGTGTATATACTTTCTTTTCTCTCTCTCTTTAATGTATCCATTTGTTTTCTTGTATCATTAGCACTGGCTTGATTTGAAAACAAAAATGGGATTCTTTTTGGAGTCTAATTATTTACTTTTAAGAATGATTTCACATTTCTTATTGAGTAATTTTATAAACTGTTTGTTTATTGTTTTGGTAGGGCTAAATGTATAGTTTTACTCTATCATGGCTTGCATGAAGTGGTGAAATTCTGGTCAACAAGTCTAAGTGTAGGGGTAGGGGTAGATGAGATATGTGAGTTACTTGGTGTCACTAGGAGTGTGGATATTTTCAGAGTCAGAGACTATAGTTAGAGTTACTTGAAAGTTGTAAGTGTAGGAATGTTTTTTTTTTCTATCTAATTATCTGACATCTGGTGTATATATATGTTTTATAGTTCAATAAAATATTGAGTTGTGTCTCTTTGGAGAAGATATTAATCCTCCACTGTTAGACGTTAAGATGTCCTGTTGTCGAAAGATTGAACAGGGGCTTTGAGCCGTTTCCCATTGATCCAACCCCTTAGACAATGACCTTCAAGGGCAACCCCTCTATATAGGTGTTTTGTGTCACAAAATGTATCAGATAAATGCGTTTAGTAGATCATTGTTTGAAAAAAAATCTTTGGTAATCATTTTGGGTAGAAGAGATTTCTAACACATGTATACATGTCTCTTTCAGTTGCTTTTTGAAGGAATTGTTGGAGATGGAGATAGAAGTAACATAGCATTAGATGACATCAAGGTCACCAATGGATTCTGTCCTAATTCACGTAAGTAACCCCCCCCCCCCCCCCTCAAAAAAAAAATATGGAAAAGCTCAGAGGAATGTTGGGAGTGTCTTGAAATATTTTCAAATATTATTTTCTTGGGATCAAAAGTTACTAAATATTACTATACGGAAAAAAAAATGAGCCTCAACCTCAATTTATGACTATAAATCTCACTGTAAAAAGTATTCATATTGAAAGTTCTTACTGTAAAATGAAATGTATTTCACAAAATCAGAGTAAAATGATAAAATAGTTCTTTTATAAAAGCATTGTTTAACTTCAGAGACTTAAACCTTAAACTACTTTAACTTATATGCTAATCAGCATACTGTTGTAACCCTGCCTTGCACCAGTGCTTGATTAAAGAACTAAAAACAAGAACTGTTCCAATCTTCTCGCACTTCCTCTTCCTCTCTCCCCGTTCATTTAGTCCATCCTCGTGCGCTGGTGCGCAACCATAGAGTCACTACAGAACATGGTCATTACAACTACAGAACATGGTCATTACAATACATTTATCCCATTTCATCTTAAAAACAGTCAGACTATTCTCAATCACATATCAGTGGGTTTATAATTCTTCCCATATATTTTTTTCATTGCATTATTAAATTACAGAAAAAATATATATCTGAGAAACAGTAATAGTAAACTTTGTAAGATAGTTCTTAAGAATCAAATAGTATAATAAATGTGGAATGTGTCTGTGTTGTATAATTGCTGCAAAGTTATTTCATCCAAGTAAAATCATTTAATGTTTAGGTGCTTGCAGTTTTACCACAGATACTTGTTTGTGGCGCAGTCTCCATGGGGGAGGAGAAAAGTTTACCTGGCTTTGGAGTAAAGGTGAAACAGCACCCATCACTGACCATACATCTGGCACTTCTAGTGGATACTATATGTATATTGACTATAAAGACAGACAGTTTGGAGATCGAGCTAGGCTAGCAAGTCAGGTAACTTCTTGATATAATATTGTTTTAGCTGAACTGGAGATGTGGGTAGGGGTATCTGTATATGTGACAGGTCGACTCAGGTGACACAAACATATTTAATGCAAGTGATCACTGGTGACAATTGCACAGTCTTAGTTTTGGGCTATTACGTTTTCAAAAACTGAAAAAATAAAAAGATTTACTGCTGCAGGGGTGATTAAACAATGCAGTGACAAAACACCTTTAGTAAAATCATTAAATTTAGAGACCCTTCAAGATAGAAGACCAAAAAGTAGTAATTATTCATAAATCTTCAGATTGGTTGAAAATCATAGCTTTTTTTTGTTTTTTGACTTTTCTGTCATTCTAAGTTTAGATAATAAAGGAGTTAGCTATTTTAGTTGAAAGCAAACTAAGAATCTTGGTAGAAAAACTCAGTTAACTGCGGGATAGCAACAGAAATGACATTAAAAGAAATATTTCTAATCACTAGATGTTTCCACCTACACCCAATCAAGATAACTGCTTTAGTTTCTGGTACTTCATCTATGGTGCTAACATTGGAGCCTTGAAAGCTATGGTGGTCTACAATGCCAGTTATGATGTTATTTCATCAGAAGCCACTCTCTGGCAAATAAGCAACCAAACCAATTCTCAGTGGATGTCTGCACAAGTCAATATTAGCAGCTTTTATACAAAGAAACCATTCATGGTGAGGTTACTATTTTTAGATATCATAATGTTATTCCTAACACAAGTTTTTAAAAACTATTACATTAATAGTCTTTTATTGCCTTTATTGTGATCAAAATTAACCAATTGCCCTTGTCAACATTACTATTATTTTAAATCATATAGCAAAATAACATGAATAACATGTTAATACAAATATTTTCTTTAGGTTGTTCTAGAAGGAATCACAGGAAATGGCCCAGGTGGCATCATAGCTGTAGATGATACCAATATTGAACAATTTACTTGTCAAACACTACCTGCTGATGCACTGCCAGTTTCAGATGGTAAATTTATCTCTAAAACTAGTACATCTTGACTTAAGTTATGTGTTATTAGATGTAATCCATATATAGGTATTTAATTATAATTTTAAATACAATAATTGTATGTTTATTTTTCTTTTGAATTAAAGACACAAAAATAAAGGCACATTCCTTGTTCCATATGCTAGGACAACTTTGTACAAATGCTCCTTCTTCCCTAGCATAATTACAACATGGAATGGGTTGCCTGAGCTAGCCAGGAAAACCAGTGACTTGATAGAATTTAAGTCATTGGTTAATATGCAAGACTAAATGCATAACATGTAGGATGTAATCATCTTCTTTTTTGGAAGTAACGTCTGTATTATATAAGATAAAATAAGATAATTACATCAATCACTATGTTGAGCCTAACAGACACACCATGCACACACAATGGTACATAAAGTAATAAACTATGAGAATGATGATTTAAAATAAAAATATGAATTCAATACTGATATTTACACAATGATATTGACATGGTTGATTTGAATAACAAGTAATTAAAGTTAAATATGAAGATACCAAATACGAATTACAATTCATAGTAATGAATTAAAGAATATTAATGTAATAAACAACTTTTATAATGTCAAATAACAGCAATGAAAAGACACTGACAGTGACTTCATCAACTGTTCCACAACACACTGTAACAAGATATTTTAGAACTGTCACTGGAACATCAACTCTAACAATGACAATCAAGGACTGTCATGAACTTCTGAATGTCAACACTGACAATGATGACAACTACACTGTCAATTAAATGTTAACACCATCCATCCATCCATCCCAGTGGCACTACAGCCCATGCAGGACTCTGGCTTGCTTCAACACATCCTTCCTTTCAGATCTCTTCTGGGCCTTTCATTTCCACGTCCTAACCCCAAGCTGTTGCAGATCTGCTTCCACATCATCAATCCATCGCATTTGGGGTCTGCCTTTGGGTTGCCTCCCTTTTGGTTTTTGCCTGCATACAATTTTTGCTCTTCTGTTATCTGAGATGAACTCCAATTGGTGACAAGGCAGGGAGACCTAGGACTCCCGTAGTGCCCTGGTAAGGAACTCTGCTGTTTGGCGTAGTGCCTCATAGCTTCCATACAAACATAGTGAACCACTGGATACGTCTTCCCTCAGCTCGCGGAGCTGCGGGCACTCTTGCAAGACGTGCGCCACCGTCTCTTCTGATTCCCCGCAGTGTCAGCAACGGGCATCAAAATTTGGTCGGAACCGGGCGAAGTACGCACCTATGGGGCAGTGTCCCGTGAGCCACTGCGCTATTGTTGTTTGTTCCAATCTTTTTAGCCTCCACCAAGGGTCCTCTCGATTTTGGCGACGCATGTGCTGCCAGACTCCCCTGGCAGTGTTAGAGTCATCACAGGATTTTAACCATGTACCCACTCTCGTATAATTGTGGTAGCCTGTTGAAACGTACTTGGTGACTCGAAAGTGGGCACGGCCAGCGCTCCTTCTCGAGCTAGAGCGTCAGCCACGGCATTGCCCCTCATGCCGCAGTGCGAGGGCACCCACTGCATAAAAATGACAGCTCAAATAAATAGGCGGATGTTATTTGCGGCGCCTAATGCCTCTTCCACCAATTTGGACTTTCCCCCTAAGCCAGCCATGGCTTGGAGGCAGGATTGGGAATCGGTAACCATTACAACGGTAGTCGCAACGGTTATCTTTTCACGCAATTTTTGGAGCAGGTAATTGAGTGTGTTAGTTATCGCCGTTAATTCTGCATCAAAGTTGCATGCAGCTAGTCCGCATGTGCCTGACAGCTTGTCTGGTTCGTGGTCTGGGTAACAGATATAGGCCCCATACCCAGCTCTTACGGGGTCCTTCATGACCGACCCGTCTGTGTAACAATAAATGGCGTTGGCCGGGTAGGTCTTTAATGTGTCCTTTGCCATTTTCCTTAGTAAATCCGGGTGTGTGTGTTGTTTTGTGGCCCCCTCCAACCCGTGTATGGTTAGATTTATGGGAGGGATGGGCTTTCTCCTCAAGGGCGGGCACGTGCTTATCCGTCGGATTGGGACCCGGTCAGTGGAGAGGCCAGCTTGAGCACTCAAATTTGTTGCGCAGTGCATAAATGATGTCCATTTTATCCTGTTTTTAACTCTCCACTGAGTGACTAATGTATGGGTCGGTAGCCCTAGTTCGCCCCTTTTGTAGCGTTCCAGGGCCGTTAGCACGGCGCGCTCTCTCCTCAGGCTGAGAGGAGCCACGTTGGACATGATTTCTGCAGCGGAAGTTGGGCTCGTTCTATAGGTGCCGCAAATGAATCTGAGAGCCTGGGCCTGTACACGATCGAGTGATTCGAGGGCCGTCTTGCTTGCGTACACCTGCACGGGCAGGCTGTACTCGATTTGGGATCTGACAGCCCCTGTGTACAGTGTGCGGAGCATGTCAGATCGAGCGCCCCACTTGGTACTGGCTAGCTTTCTGAGTAACCCTAACTTCTCCGAGGCCTTTCGTTCAACATCCTGGATGTGCAAGTGCATTGAGAGCTTTCTATCTAGGGTGACTCCTAGATATTTTGGCGTGTTTTCACGTTGGAGTCGCAGCCCACCGAGTAGGAGCTCGAATGGGGCCCCAAGAATGTCGATTCCCAGGCTGAACAGGCACCAGGTCGTTTTGGCAACGTTAATTCGTATCTGCCATTTTGAACAATACGATGAGATGGTACGGAGATCGGCTTGTAATGCTGCCTGTAGTTGGTCAGCTTTCTTCCCGGTTGACCAGAGGACAATATCATCAGCATATAGCAGTTTGCGACATCGGAGTGAGCTGGGCAAATCGTTAAGATAGGCCATGAAAAGGATACATGAGAGGGCGGATCCCCGGGGTAACCCTCTGATTGGGGTGTTTTCCCCACTTAGAGAGTACTGGAACTGTGTTCGTGTTTTCCTCTCAGTTAGGAACTGTAGGTCCGCCCGTGTACGCCCATGGCTCTTAGCTTAAGATAGAGGCCTTGCTTCCACACCCGGTCATAAGCCTGTTTTAGGTCTATAAATACTGCATATGTGCTCTCGGACCTCTGGAACCCATCGGCCACCTTCTGCATGAAAACTGTGACCTGGTCGATCGGGCTCAAGCCTGCCCTAAAGCCAGCCTGCTCTGGCGCTAGGATACCGGCACTCTCAAAGCTCCACACGAGTCGCTCGCTGACCATTCGTTCTACTATCTTGCCGATAGTGGAGGTCAGGGATATGGGTCTGTAGGACTCAACGTTAGTCGCGTCTTTGCCCTTTTTTAATATTGGAACAATGGTAGCACAGCGCCAGGCCCTGGGTAGTCTGGACTCTACCCAGGTCCGATTCGCAATACCCCCGAGGTGTTTTACCATCTCAGGAGTAACCTTGTCTGGCCCCGGAGCCTTTCTGTTTTTGCACTTAGCTATCGCTCTGTCCAGCTCAGCACGGCAGAAGGGCGCATTGCACGTGTCCAGGTCTTCCGACCCATCCGGCTCCCTCTCGAGTCTTTTACGCTCCTTGTTGAGGGCTATAGACGTGGCTGTCTTCTTTTCGGACTTGCTTATCGAAGCGAAATATTTGTTAAGCAAGTCGGCCATTTTTTGATCTTTTGCCACTCGATCCCCACTGGGTGACAATAATGGGGTGGCTGTACGCGCCGAATCTTTGGCCTCAAGATTGCGAAGAAGACGCCAGGCTTTGGAAGTATCCCGAAGATCCAGCCCGGCACAGGCGTACATCCAGTGGTCCGCCCGTACACGTTGGGCCACCTCGCTGGCCTTCCGGCATAATGCATTGAACTCCCTGCGGCATTCGGGGGTCCCCTTTCTTTGTGCTCTGCGCCTTGCCCGTTTCCTGGCCCTGACTATTCGGTCTAATTCTCGGGACCAGGCGGGTCTATGCCGTATGCCGGGATAGGTCCGCTTGGTATGCTTCCTAGTCGCACCCAAAATCGCTGCAGTGATTTCGCCGTAATCGGAGTCGACTGTCCCTTCCTCCACTGCGATACGCGACAGGGCGGAGTCGACAGCCGCCCCGTACGCTGGCCAGTCAGCCTTAGTGTAGCTCCATTTTTTGGGCCGTTTAGTGGCTACACCCCTGGCCTCTGAGAGGGCAATAGTGATTTCAATGGGCCTATGATCACTTCCAACATCCTCAAGCACTTTAATTGGTTTTCCCCTCTAGGTCTGCGGAGATTAGAGTTAGGTCAGGTCTCGACAGAGACCCGTTGCCAGTGTGTAGGAGGGTTGGCGGGCTATATTTATTTTGCAGGCAAAATAAGTTCGTAGTGTTGAGAATTTCTTGGACTTTTTGGCCCGAGGAGTCGGTTGTGTCATAGCCCCATGCAGGAGACTTGGCATTTAGGTCCCCAGCTAAATGAGTTTTAGTGAGGATGTTCTTTTTGCCGAGGTTAATGGCAAGTTCGTGTTTTGGCGGGTTATAGCAGTTAATGACCGTAAGTTTTCTACCAGCTTTGAATATATCAAGCGAGATGGCGTCTGTACGCCCGCTTTGAGGGCCAGGATTTTGTGAAACTGTCATGCCGTTTCTTACATATGTGATAATTCCACGGTACTCATCGCATTTACATTTATAAGCCGTGTAGCCACTGATGTGGCTACTTCGCTTCTTGCCTACCAAAGTCTCCTGCAAGAGCGCTATGTCTATTGCCCTCTCGTGGAGGAGTTTTCTAAGCTCTAATACCTTGGGTATTAATAGACAGATATTGAGCTGAAGTACTTTTATCTGGCTAAGTTTATCGCTCCCTAAGGGTTTAGGACTGGAAGCGACAAACCGTTGTAATGGTTGGTGTTTTGGAGGACCGATGATCCTCGCTTCACTGGTCATAGTCGGTTGGGCCTTTTGGGTGGTAATAGTTGGTTTGGCCTGGTGCGGGACATGATCCCCAGGTTGGTGTGGTTGGCTAGCCCAGACATGCCTACAGTCCCGCATTATGCGGAACCGTCCCGCAAAAGCATCAAAAAAGCTCACATGTTCCGCCGTTCCGCATTCACGATTTTTTGTTCCGCCAAGTCTGAATTCCGACACAAAAAAAAATCGCCGATTTTTCATTATTTATTAATAATGCGAAATGAAAATACTGAATGCAAAATAAAATATATTTGTTTATTGTTTACATTTCATCTCCTATCTCCGGGACCGTGTGTCCTAAATTAACGAAGATATGGTTGAGGTAGATCTAGATCTACATCTAGATCTAGTACTCTAGGTCTAGATACTAGATCTATTCTTAGAATCTAGTAAGTGCTAATAAACCTAATTTTCCATTCAAATCCCATTCTTTTCCCGACAAAGGCGCTATTCTAACACTAAGTTAACGTGACTAACTCAACTGGTTTCTAAGGTTTCTATTCTAAGAAAATGATTTTTTTTCAAATAGGTTATTAGAGATCTAGATCTAAAAATAATTAATTTAGACACAGTAAGGCTAAGGCCTAGATCTAAATAATATCTAAATCTACTTATTACATAGTCTAAATTAGTATCTACTAGATCTAGCACTAGATTTTACTAGATGATACTAAATCACTAGATCTATCTTAGTATCTAAAGAAATAGACTTAGAAGGTGATAGATCTCTAGATTTCTATGTATCATTATCATATGTAATAAATTTAGTTCTCAATAAGTCCATAGATCTAGACATAAATATTTAGATCTATAATATAATTATTATAATCTGTGTTCTAAGACTTAGAGGACTTATTAGATGTAGGTCTAGTCCTAGACTAGTAGACAGACTCTTAAATTATTTTAGATCTAGCACTAGAGACAACTTCTAGAGTGACTAGAGTAGAGCCCTAGAAAAGGATAGATAATCAAGTAGATCTAGAATAATCACATAGGAGTTAAAACTATTGATTTCAAACAAAGGACATAATTATGAATTAAAGGTTTTCTTACTTTTAATTATATTATACTATTTACATCTAATTTATAAGAAGCAAACTAGTATTGTTATTAAAGTAATATAATTGAAGTTTTATTTATATTGCGTACAGTATGGCTGACAAACATAAACGCGTTTATGTTCCACATTGGGGCCCAAAATTCCACATTTTCAACCTGAGTGTTCCACATTCTGGGTCTTGGGGGTAGGCATGTCTGCTAGCCACACCTTGGCTACCGTTCTTCCGAGGAAAGAACGAATGCAGTGTAGCCTGGGAAGAGGGCTTTTTCCTGAGAAGGGGAACCTTCGCTAATTTATCTTGGTTCGACAGGTTCCGCCGGATCGGAACCACGGGGCGAGTAGTAGAGGATTTTTCGTTGTCGGGCCTGCGCCCACTACCCGCGCGACGGAGCCTGTTTGGGACTGCTCGTACCCGGGTTTTCTGGTTTGATGTGTATTATTCATGTTTGCATAGAAGTCGAAGACCGTTGGCGGCCTTAGTTATTGCCGATTAGAAAGTAGTGTACACAGGGCCTGCAAGAGGGTCCGGGATCTTAGGGTGCGGGAAGTCCGCACCACTGGTCACCACCTCCGTATGGCAAGAGCTCGCTTACGAGAGTGGTTGTGTGAAGATTGCTCGATATCCCCAGTATCGAAACTGCTTATTGGGAAGCGCGTTCCTCTACTACCTCACAGGAGACGGGCTAGTTAGAGCCTAGCTCGTGGACGCCAACCAGTCTGCCCGACGCAGCCCGCTAAGGCCGCGCCAGTCAGTCCAGTCTTTGCCCAAAGAGAGACCCGCGAATCAGCCGTCCCAGGAGAACCTGACCAACCCTCGAGTTGGTGTCCAGCGCTGTCCGCTTTTCGGAGAACCCGTGAGTCTCTTACTAACCGTTGCCCCGGGGCCCCACAGGGGGGGGGCTGGACAAAACCCCTTTGATTTCCTTTTACACTTGCCGGCAGCTCATTCATCTGCGGCAAGCAACCAGTACCCAAGAGCGGAGTGTACACCCGGCGACCACGATGAGATGGTACTGGAACGCCAACGTTGACATGGATAACCTTAACACTGAAACCCTATAGAAATAAACAACAGAGACTCTAACATCTAATCTGAAACTAGAAATATGAATGAATCCATATATAAAATTATCATAAAAATATGAAATAAAACTCACCCTTAAAAAGGGTCAAAAATCCTACCCAGAATAGATCCAAGGCAATATAGCAAAGGCTGTCCAGTAACATAAAACAACATTGCTGGTCTCTCAAGCCCAAGTTGGCAAATGTCAACACAAACCAGGAGTTATCAATGAACCTCATTCACCAATCGTAAACAAACAACATTTAGCCACATGGTTCTCTATCTTTTCTATATAATTTACGATCTCATGTTTAATTCATGATGGTTGTCACGTGACAGTTTGTTTAGTTGTTTTCTCAATAAGATCACGTGACCAAATGTTGTTTGTTTACGATTGGTGAATGAGGTCCATTGGTGTCACAATAAATCATGACAAAAAGACCAGAAATAATTCAAATGACATCATAATACCTAGAAGAAAGCGGTGCACTTTGAACTTCTCCATACAAGAAAGCGGTACTCTCAATTTGTGTATTTTTTAATATACAATTAAATTTAACACCAAAAAACTAACTGCAACAGCTTCTGTAAATTATCATTTCAGAGTTGAAGGTTGCAGACTGTAATTTTGATGTTGGTTACAGTTTTTGTAACTGGGATGAGTTTAACGACAGAATTTTGAACTGGTTTGTTACTGATCCTAGTGGCTCACCAAATGTTGGACCAGTCTCTGATCATACAGGTCATGGTAATGATTTAGAATTTTTTCCTGCATCTTCTATATTTCATCTGAAATAAAAGTAATACAGTTTTGCTGTTATAATTAGTATTTTATAATTATCTTCATAACTATTATATTAATTAATTATGTTATAAGTTCATTACATTATGTCAATTTATAAATATAAATTTCTTTCATTTAATTCCTATTTAAAGTATTTGGTGTACACAATTATGTTTATAAAGTTTTCTAGCTGCATTAAGGAATTTCAACCTTTTTGTGTATCCCTATTTGACTGTGTGTAAAATGTATTTGCTTCACTAGGCGGTCGCTACCTATATGTGGACCCATCAGATAATCAGGAAGGTGCTGCTGCTATTCTATTTTCTCCTGTACTACCACCCACAAATGGTCTGGCTTGCTTTTCTCTTTGGTAATTGAACAACCTTTTTTTTTTATTATTTACGATGGCTCCAAGCATTTTCCAGATTCCTATTTTAGACCTGAGTGGACTTTGAAATTTCAATCTAGGTCTTAAAAACACGATTAGAAAGCATTTGTACATTTAGTGCAGCATTGCTTTTTTTTCAATTGCATAAATTTTGTTTTTGATGTTAATTCTGCAAATTAAAAACACTAAAATAAGCCTCCTATCAAAATGTTATGTAAAAAGTAGTAATATATATAACATAAGTTTTGATTTATTAGTTCTTCTTAAAAATAAAATAGCCTCAACTATTATGCACTTTGACTCCATCAGGTACCATATGTATGGTGAAAATATTGGACAACTTCAGCTGCTAACTAATGTTGGAGATGTTACTTCAGTGATGTGGCAGAGAGAAGGCAATCAAGCTGACAAGTGGCTACCTGCAGCAATTACCATTGAAAGCAAGACTAATTACCAGGTACAAATGTTCGACAAATTATAAGGATTTGTTTTGTCAATATTTATCAAGTTTTACAAATAAATCAAAGACTTCAATACTAAGAATTGGCAAAGTAAATATTTCACTTCACATTTTGTTTGTATTTTTTTCTAACTAGATATTTATCAAAGCTATCAGAGGCAGTGGCTTTGTGGGGGATATTTCAATTGATGATCTATTACTCACACACAATGCTTGCCCTCATAAAGGTGTGTTAGGTTTAGTGATTTGTATGGTTTTTTTTAAAGTCATATATGTTTGGTTATTACAAAAGTTAACATGCAAACATACATTTATGTAGCTGCCTGCTTTATGTACTTCTGATACTGTTGTGTTGTTACTTGTCCCCAGCATTGTGTGACTTTGAGGTAGACATGTGTGGATACAGTCAGGAGACCAATGATGACTTTAACTGGATAAGAACTCAAAATATTGCTATGGCTACAGGAGCTAGTCCCACTACAGATCACACAATGAATAGTCAAACAGGTAAGTATTCTTAATATTAATAGAAAATTTTTGCTAAAAGTTGATAGTCAATGGTGAGGTTAGATAATGGATATTTTACATGTAGCATTCTTGTCTTACCATACATGCTACTGAAAGAATGTCTATGAAGTACTATTTCTTTCTCCTGCCACAGGGTATTTTGCTTTTATTGATTCTTCACCACCAAGAAAGTTTGGTGACAGAGCTAGGATTGTTTCTCCTGTCTACCCTGGCGGTGGTGCTCAGTGTCTACAATTCTACTACTACATGAATGGCGCTGGCATGGGATCCCTGTTTATCTATCTGCGCAAGACAGGACATGTAGATCAAGACAATCTAATTTGGACCATGCATGCTAGTCGAGGTGACCACTGGGTTAAAGGGCAAGCAACAATTGATTATCCAAACATCTTTCAAGTATGTTTTGTCATAAATTTGTTTTGTTGTAACAGTTTTTTTTTCCTTCATTTTAAATAATGTTTTAAAAACTCATACATGTTTCTTTCATGTTCTTTCTTGATCGCTATTCTAGGTTGTGTTTGATGGGACTGTGGGAGATAACTTTACTAGTAATATAGCACTTGATGACATACAGCTATTACCTTCACCTTGTCCTAGTCCTGTTACATGTAATTTTGAAAGTGGATTCTGTACATTTACAAACAGAAGAGATGATGATTATGACTGGCTGCTTGTTACCCCAAGTAATACCACTTTCACAAGTCTTGTGCCTTCTGTAGATCACACTACAGGATCAGCCCAAGGTAGTACAATCTTTTGTTATAATTATTATTATTTATTGTTTTTGTAACTTCTAGTTTT
Organism: Biomphalaria sudanica; assembly: GCA_036873155.1. Classification (NCBI taxonomy): domain Eukaryota; kingdom Metazoa; phylum Mollusca; class Gastropoda; family Planorbidae; genus Biomphalaria; species Biomphalaria sudanica. The sequence goes on from JAZGLO010001033.1 coordinate 1,339,513, forward strand.
TATAAGAATATTTTTTTTGTTAGGTCCAAAATATTTTTTTTTGGAAGTTGCAAAAAGTTTGATCTTTTATTTTGTGATTCATCTTAAAAAAAAGTTACTTAAGTCTTTGGACTTGAAGACAATGCCTTATCATTAGGAGATTTTAGGGAATCCTGATTTAAGTTGATATTGCCAGTGAAGATTTAACAGTATAAAACATTTTTCAAAATTAATTTTATTAAACATTTTATAAGCAATGTTTATTTAAACCAAGACCCTTCATTGTAGAAGGTCTAAACATTGAAAACATCTTTCTTTGACAACATTGAATTGTGTGCTAAGATTTTTTGAAACATAATTCTGAAGTGCATTAAAGTGAGACCAATTGTTATAGAAGGCCTCAAAATTGATCTGAGATGTCACAACCTGTGGACAGTTTATCACAGGTCATGAGTCAAACCTGTGACATGTTTTCTCTTATTTTATGAGAGACTGGCAATGAAAAGAATAAAAACACCAACAATTCAACTATTAAGATAAGATAAGATAATTTTATTGATCCAATCAAATGGAAATTCAGTTTGATTACATTTGACAACCTCAGCGTAACTACTTTACAAAAACAATATACTTTATGAGTTTGACTTCTATGTACTTCTCATGACGACAGCTGATCTTGTAACACTCTGACCAATAGTGGGATAAAGGAGTTTTTAAATCTTTCTGTTTTAGTCCTAATGGAAAGGAGACGACCACTTTGTTCAGATCTTATGTAACAGTGGTTTAATGGGTATAGATTGTCTTTAAGAACTGTGAGTATTTTGGTAATGCATCTTTCATGAAAAAGCTTTTCAAGAGATGGTAGCTGTATTTGAGTGATATACGATGCTTTTTTAATTAGTCTATTAAGTCTATGTCTTTGTGCCAGTGAAGTATTACCATACCAGCAGGTGATGGCAAAGTTGATTAGACTGCTGTTATTTGCTGTGTAGAAAAGTTTGACTATTGTTTTGTGTATGTTAAATTTTCTTAGCTTTCTGAGATAGAAGCGTCACTGGTGAATTTTCTTGTATATGTTTTGACAGTGTTTGCTCCTTTTCAGTTTTTTGTTGATAGTTGTACCTAGATATTTATATTCTTGTACTTGTTCTATGGTTTGGTTATTTATCTGAATTTCTGTAATATGGTCTTTGTTTTTCCTAAAATCAATAATCATTTCTTTAGTTTTCTGAACATTTAAAATTAGAAAGTTATCGATACACCATTGGTTAAAGGTGTTAATTGTTGAATGGTACATATTTTCATCACCTGCAATAAGGCCAATGATTGCTGTGTCATCAGCAAATTTTATGATGGGAGTGTCAGCTGATGAGCTCTGAATGTCATTTGTGTATATGGAATACAAAACTGGTGACAGGACGCACCCATGCGGCGCTCCAGTGCTAAGTTCTCTTGTGCTTGACACATGCCCGTTCACTTTTACATATTGTGGGCGTTTGATAGAGTGGCATTCAAATTTGTATGAACAATATCAGCACTATATGAGAAAAATATACCTGGTTGACAGGCAAGATCATAGGTCATGAAGTTTTATTAACTTTGCATCATAGCACAATTAGACAGCTTGAATCCCTAAGTTAAGCATTGTTAGCCAAAATAAAATGGACACATTAGTTTGGTTGTTAGTTGAATTCTTTAAATCTATTTTATTAGGAGCTATTAAATGAAATGTATTCATAATTTATTTTTTTCAGTTTCCTAATTTTTGTATTCTAACAATTTTAACTCAAACTTTGAAAGGATACTTTGCCATGGCTGATATTCCTGACAGTCCAACTGGTTTTAAACATTCACTTTTGGTGAGTAGTGATCTTCAGTCTCCTACCGCAGGTCAATGTTTGAGTTTGGCTTATTATATTCAAGGCAATGGTAAGAATTGCACTAACTTACATTACTTCTTTTCAATAAGATGATTCTTTTAATTAAGTGGATTCACATTTTTCATGTTTATTATCACTTAGTTCTGTTCTAATCAATTTCTTTACATTGACTTGGGTTGGTTTTGTCAGGTAAAAAATGTTCATCTTAGATACAAAATAGTTGACAAATATTATTATCATAATGCAAATGCATTGTATATCATTATTAAACTTTTATTTCTATAAATCTTTCTTTTGTAATTATTTCAGTGTAGCATTTTAGTTCTCTAGAGACTATTTAAATTATTAGCTGCAGTAATTAAACTATTTCCTAGGCAGCCTACTTATTTACCTGGAGAAGTATGTGCAGAATGAGACACTCTTAATACTGTCCAATGCCAACAATATGGATCAAAGTTATCATTGGAAGTTCACCTCAATGGATGTTATAAGTGACTCATCTTTTTATATTGCTTATGAAGCCCAGCGTGAAGCAGCAGGGGAGACTACAATAGTCCTTGATGATGTTGCCCTTGTTGACGGGCTTTGTTCCCTGCAGACTTCTCCACTTCCTGCAACAAGCCCAACACCTCCAAGTAGGTTTAAATACTCATAATAATATAGTAGGGCAAGATTTAAAGAATTGCTTTTTATCATTTCATACAAGAAACTACAGAAACAGATATGACAATTGTGGTGCTCTAAAGTAATCTCTGGTGATTGTAGCTCTTCATTGATAAATTTCCAGCACCTAGCACATTTTTTGTTTTTAATGTTGATAATTTCTGTTTTAATTTGTGGCCATGTACTTTGAACTTATATATTATATATTGTCAAATTTTGAACTACTATATATTAAATATAAAACTAAATTAAGGATCACACTCACCACAGATAACTAAAAACAAATTCTACAATTCAATTTTGGTTTCAAGATTTTCTTTGTTAATAGTGATGTGATAAAATACTGGTATTAACAATAATTACATTCATTTGAGAATTTTTTACAAATTCACGTCTTTGTAGGAGGAATACATATCTGAAAAAGCTGTATTTTAATATGTCTTCTGAAATATTGACATAAATCAATTTGTCTATATTAATAAATATGAAAAAAAAATTCTAGCTGTCAAACTACCTACGTTTTTATATTCTTAATATTTTTTTTATCTTGTGTTTTGGAGCTTTGCTTATAGTTTTTGCTAGCTATGTATGAAATATGTTGTCCTTTAAGTGTTCCTGGATGTCCTAACTTGTGACTTTGAAGAAGCCCAACCTTTGTGTAATTACACACAAACTGTGGATGATGATTTCGATTGGTTAATAAGTGTTGGAAGTACTTCCTCTGATGGTCCAGAAGCTGATCATACCTTGGGGAACACAAAAGGTTCTTTACATTATTTATTAACATTTATACTTTTTAAACATTTTTATAAATTTAGGAATATTTAAACTATACTATATTTTAACTATAGTTATTGTTAAAACAGATATTTAATGAAAAAAAAAGTTTATGTCAACAGATGACATTTACATCATCTTCCCTATAGATTGCAAGGTCTGGGAAGAAAATTAATTTAAATTAACTAATTAAGATGTAATTAATATTCTTAATAATCTATCAAAATGAAATTATTTTTTGAAATAAAAGATGTATTTACAAAATAGTTTTTTTTATTGTAAACCTTTCTTTTTTAATTTGTCCATTACTTTCAGTTTTAAAGCTCACAAATAGGTTACATATCTTAAAAATGTGTAACTATCTTGTAGGATTGCAAACAATGATGTAGCTTTTATTAGTTCTTATTACTTTTCTGTCTAACTTTTATATATTTGTAAACATGCTTTTGTCATGTTTGATTCCTTTATATAATGATCTGATTTTCTAAAATTGGTCTAAAGATTGTGATATAAAGGGAATTAAAATAAATCAATTTATTAGATTTCTTAATATTAATGTTTGCTTGTCATAAAAAAAATATTATTCCATGTCTTCAGGTCACTATATCCACATTGATGCCTCTGCTAAAAGAAACAATGCTGCTGCCAGAATATCTAGCTCACAGTTCCGCAACACTAACTCACGCTGCTTAAGTTTTTGGTACCACATGCACGGAGCTGACATCAACAGACTGAATGTTTACTTGTCCACATCTACTGGACTTGGTCCAGCAATCTGGACCAAACAAGGAGAGCAAGGTTTGAATTGGTTGAATGCATTGGTAGAGCTTGGTGGGAAGGATGGCTATCACAAGGTTAGTTGCATTCTTGAGAATAATATATCATTCTGAGATAACGATTGCAGTCTAGCATCTGTAATTCTTTATCAACTTTTTAAATTATTATATAATGTAAAAAAACAACAACAACTGTATATGAATAATCCAAAAATGTGGAATCAAGATCTAAGTTGAAAATAAAACAAAACAAGATTACAAAGAGAGTTTGTGTTACACAAACTCAGAGGCGGCCCCCGTCAAAGTCGGATCCCTGTCGGATCTGCCTATTCGCAAAGAATATTCAAGAGGTTATTAAATTTTGATGGTCAAAAGTAATAATGTTTCAAAGATTCATTTGCCGTTGTAAAAAATGTTGTTTTTTTGTTTTACATGTTTTGGGTTTTTCTTCTAACTTTAAAATAATTAACTTCGCGCTGGACGATGGAGGATGGCAACAAGCAGGGTATGAACCCTGCCTGGTCGTTTAGTTTGCGTGCTGGTTCAGATTTATCGATGGTCCCTGGTTCAAACCCTTCATGCTCCCATCCCCCATCGTCCTACGGGAGGTTTGTAATTAAAAAACAAAAAAAGAAAAGAACAGCACAGTTAGGCCTAGCAACAGAGATATCGGCATTTTTTATTTAAATGGAACTAGAATGAGGATGTAGATCTACCTAAATTAAACTTCTGATTTAGCATTCTTAAGATCTATATCTACTAGATCTAGATCTAAAATATGAACTTGGAATAATGTAGCTGTAATTAAGATAGATAAGATTTGTGTAAAAAAAATATCCTAGATAATCTATCAATAGACTGAATGCAACATTAAATTTAAAAATAGTATATTAGTTTTAGTATAGGCCCTATTATATCATTGAAATATTATCAAAACGTTTGGAATTCAAAATCTACTCTTTAAGTCTAGAAATTGAAATTCTACATCTTAATCTAGTCTATTTTAGTCTAAACTAGATCTAGAAATTCTAGATCTAGACTCTAAAACAATTTAATTAGAATATAAATCCAGATACCGTAATAAAAATCTAGATCTAGTTTAAACTTATGGGGGCCGCTAAAAATCTAGATTAGATCTAAATCAAGATATCATTCCTTTTTTAAATGCGAGTCACATAACGAGGCTTAATAAACATTACTATACCGAGTTCTTTTTAATGTTTCATTTAAAGAATTCATTCCATAAGACGTCAAAGGAAAAAAACAAACACTACGTCACACAGCCTAGCTAGAGTAAAAATCGCCTTCATCAATACAAGCCATTTATTGAGTGTTCATAGACATTGGCGCACCGAGTGCGTTCTTTTAGCTTTTCATTTAAAGAGCTCATTCCATGTGACGTCAAAGGAAAAAAAAACACTACTTCACACGGCTTAGTTAGACTAAAATATGTTTTCATCCATACGAGCAATTTTTCGAGTGTTCATAGACATTGGTGCACCGAGTGCGTTCTTTTAGCATTACATTTAAAGAGTCCATTTATATGACATCAAAAAAAAAAAAAAATTCCATTACCTCACAATAGCCTAGTACCGGTCCCATAAAAAAATGTCTTTATTTACACGAGATATTTAACAAGGGTTCATAGACATTGGTGCACTGAGTTCTAATAGAATTTATTTAAAGAGGATCAAAGCCGCATTATTTTTGCGTTTTGTCTGTCAGTTGGTCTGTCCGTCATCTTAATATAAAAAAAAACAACTAAAAGCTATTAAAAATTGATTAACCTTTATTTTACGTTTCAAAACATCGCAATAATTTTAGGTATGAACACAATTGATTTAAGTTTATATAATAGATTGTTCCGGATGTTTGTATAAATAGTAAAAGACAAAGAGAATTCCAGATAAATGTAATACGTTAATTAAATTTGTTGGATGGTCTCGTATAAAAATTAGAAGAACTACAGCCTTGTGTAGAGATATTCATACCTTACTTTGGTGTTTGGATGTTGTTTTCCTTAAAAATTGGAACATAATATTAATGATAATTAGATTTTTTTTATGGTTTAGGTAGAAAATTAATTGTACTGTTAGAGAGAAGTGAGTTAAAGTATTTTTCAAAAAAATCCGGAATAACATTATTTCGTAAATGAGAAGATTATTTGTTTATTAATTAGAAGAGCGAGTTCAAACAGTTATTTGGCGTTAGTAGATTTTTAAATAAATTCGGAAATTTCTGGCAACGATTTGTAAGAAAATGTAAGTAATGTAAGTTGATTTCTTTTCAAAACGAAATCCGGAACATTCTTTATCGATTACTAAACTTTTATGTTATGTTTCAGCAAGAAAATTAAATGTCTAAAAAGTGATTTTCAGTAATCAATTCTAGTAAATTACTTTTTTTTAAAGCCCTGAACAACCTATTGTCGATATTTTAAAAATTTGTTTAAAGATGAAAATACGGAACAATTTGATATCGATAATCAAATTATAGTGACGCATTGTCAAATAATATGCGTGTAATATTAGTCAATTATGAGATTTCAAACAATCATTTGACATAATTCATTTTTTATAAAACAATATCCGGAACATTTTTACACTTCATGAAATAAAAGTCAGTATAGAGATTTTGATTTAGCATTAATATGATATTTACATAAAAAACGGAACAACATATTATTGATAATGTGTTTTTGCAACGTTTAAACATGGAAATTAAATGTAATATAAGTTAGAAGAGCAAACAAACATTTGTTGGCGTTGATTAGTGTTGCACAAAAAAATCCGGAACAATCAATTTTAGATACTTAAAACTATTGAGATGTTACGGGAGGAACATTAAAGGGTTAATCAGATTTTCAATAGCTTTTAGAGTTGTTTTTTATCTAATCATGACGGACAGACTTACCGACAGACAAAATGCACAAAAATAAACCTTTTTTATTCTGATGAGGGCACTAAACAAAAAATAAATAAAATCTGATTTTTAAAAAAAGTTAAAGAAATTAGTTTAGCACCATGTCAAGGCCGGGCTTTACGCTACTACACGAAAGTCGCTGCATAAAAAGTCCATTTTAAAAAATGTGCGTGATATTTACATACAAAGTGCATTCTTAGCTTTTGTAAACAAACATAAATGTTTTCTTTTAATTTTAGCAGCTAGTTGACCAGAAAAAACACCTTTAATTAATATTCATATTTGTTGTAAACATTTCTGGTACATTTTATAAAAATATTTGACTTATGATACTGAAAATACGCAAAAATTGTCCATCTTTGTTAGCATATTGTAACATTGCCTCCCTTGCATTTACGTTATTGTTTTAGAATTGGTGTATTTTTATGAAAAAAATCGCTTGCATAATTAATTTTATAAATTAAACGGTTTGCTTTTAGAAAACCAAAAGTAGCTGTTGCACCTAAACTTTTCAAGCCGCATTTAATGGTGAAATAATAATTTTTAATACCTTTTCTAGTTTTCGAGATCTGAGTGTGACAGACGGACATTTTGCACAAACCTAATAGCAGCTTTTTCCCCTTACGGGAGCCGCTAAAAAGGCTGCAAATGACAGAAAGTAAAAAATGATAGATTAAAAAGTGTAGTATTGTATTTCACTGTTAAGACCCACCTGTAACTTTCATAGTTTGTCACATCTAAGGAAGACATAGCTGCTGCCTACTGTAGTTTTTAGTCATCTTTGTGTTTCCTTGACTAGTTTTTCTTTGGGTCTAAAATGTAGACATTATTTGCTACAGTCTTTGTAAGACATTGTTAGAACTACTGTGATGTCTCTTTTGTAGGTCAGTTTCTTCTTAATTCTAGTAGGAGTAAACTGTTCTCTGATCTAATCTTTTAAGAACTTCTTGGGAGCCCTTCTGTTATATTATATTTCTTTGTCTTGTAGTCTATTCTTCAAACAATAAACATGGCTTCTATACTTGACTTTAGGCTATAGCATTAGATTAATAATTACAAACTATAAATGAAACATACATAAATTTGCATGCATGCTATTTAAAAAAATATTTCTACAGATAGTATTTGAGGGCTTAGCAAGTGGTGCTTCCAGTGGAGACACTGCCCTTGATGATATTACAGTCTATGATGGCCCATGTCCAACTCCAGGTGAGGTTCTTACTATTTGTAACTTACATTTGACACATTGTATTTCATTATACATATATATTCATTGTATTTCATTGTATTCAATTGCTTACCATTGTGTCTTATATTCACCATTTAGAGTAATTGTGTGCCATTGTAGCCTTATATGTGACATTGTTGACCATCATTTCTAATTGTTCTAAACAGCTTTCTGTGACTTTGAAGATGATGGTGTTTGTAGATTTGATCAAGATATTTATGATGATTTTGATTGGTTGAGACACAATGGTAGCACTAGCACTGGACCTAATGTTGACCATACCTATGGCACCAAATATGGTAAATATTAAGATTGTAATCATATTTTAACATACTATTTTTAGGATTAATGAATTAAGCTGTAGAGAAAAAAAAAGATCTTAGTATTCTCCCTTTATATGTTGATGTGATGAGATAAAAAAAAAAGAACAATTTGTATACTCCAAATGTTAAACCTTTTTTACCTTTTTTTAAAATTTTAATCATTTCATTTTAATCATAGGTCACTACATGTACATTGAAACATCAAATCCTCGAGTCCCTGGTGATGTAGCCCGAATGCTGACCCCAGTATACCCTGCAACAGATGGTCGTTGTCTGAAATACTGGTATCACATGTATGGAAGTAGTATGGGAACTCTGGCAGTTTATCTGAGAGATGTCCGTGGGAATGATCTGCTACTAGATAATAAAGTTGGAAACTTTGGAAACCAATGGCTATTGGCTCAAGTGGACTTAATTTCTCTAACACCTTTTCAGGTCAGTCTGTTGTCAAGCAAATTTTGATTTATAATATAATTACTTTCTTTTTTGCTACAAGCAATTACATTTTGTTTCTTAAAACTGTAAAACTATTATAAAAAACATGTGCAAATTTAAAAAAGATATTTTTCCTGTTACATTAACAAATGAGAAGATATTTTCTCTACAGTATGTGAAAAATTAGAATGTCTCCCAAGTCTAATCACAATAAAAACCAAAATATCACAATAATGAATGAAACACTAAATAGCAAATATATATATATAAAGGTACTATCTCATTACTATACTTTGAAATACTTTCTTATATTAATCTTAAAATGTGTATAGTTAACAGTAGCTTAACATTTGTAGTCAAATAATTTACTTGTAGATTATTTGCTTAATGTTTTGTATCAAAAGTTTGTCAAACAGACTTTGAAAAATTTGTTCACCTCTGAGCTTAACATCTATTTATTCAATCTACTTCTTACTTTTTAAAAAAAATCTGATTCATTTTGCTAAAAAATTGTCTAAATTTGATACATTTACTTTAAAATTTATTACTTTATATAAACCATAATTTTGACTTCAAGAAAACTTCTTACTTATTTTATCCATCTGTATAAAATAAAACATATTTTCAACAATAATTATATTTGTTCTTAATTGTTATGATTAAAGGTTGTATTTGAAGGAACTGTTGGGAGAAATAATAGTGGAGACATTGCTCTTGATGATGTGGAGGTAATATTTTTATGTAAATATTGAGTGACTATTGTCTCTATTTAGACTGTTTATGATAAAATAGTAATTTTCTTTGATACCTAGTCTGTGGTACAAATGATGTACAATGTATGTTTTCTGTGGTCAACTGATATAATAACTAACTTTGACCCAATGACTGTCACTTCTCATTAGGACTGGGGAACTGTTATTAGAGACATCATTAATTCTCTCCAAAAATGTCATTCTATTTTGGAATTCAAATTCAAGATACTCGGTTTGCCAACTTATCTCCAACTGTCTTTGCCTTTACACCAAGCTATTGTTTATAAACATTTTAAAAAATATCTTCTTTTGTGTATGCTAAGGTTTCCAAAGAAGCGTGTGTACTTATGTATGGCTGTGACTTTGAAAGAGGACTTTGTTCTTGGATACAAAATAAATCTGATAACCTGGACTGGATGATCAATCATGGACCAACTGCTACAATGGCCACAGGGCCAGCCCAGGATCACACCATATCCTCTTTGGCAGGTTATTAAATATTCTATTATAGAATTTATAATTTTAGAATGTTCAAATTATTTTTAAGACACAAATATTTGCTCTACCTGTGAATAGAAAAAGCAATTGTCACCTATACTTTAACCTAATTCATAGACCTATACTTAAACCTAATTTATAGATCTCCAATGCTGATTACCACCCAGAGTGCAGCATGGAACTCTTCATGCTCTTTACTAACTCTTTCAGTGCAATGTTACTCTCAGCAATAACTTCGCTAGTGCTGGTGAGTGCGGTGTTACTCTGAGCAAGTATATAAACTTGTTATTTCTCTCTTTATTTTTTATTTTACCGCATGAGAGAGTTATCGTTCTTTGTTTTGGTTGTAAATTGGATGTGGGACCAAGTCATTTTGTTTTTTAATTTTAGTTTATATCACAGACCCCAAAATATTTAAATAATAAATTTTTTGTGCATTTTTTTCATTTTCTATTACAATTAAAGGAGATGAATACAGTTTAAGTTTGTGATTTTTTAATATTTTTGGAATAAATGTAGAATTATAAGGTTAAATCTTTCAGTATATTGATTTTTTAAATGAATTTTTTTAAATGTTTTGTTTTTCCATAATCAGTTTAAACTGATAAAAAAGAAATATTTTCTTAAATGAATTTTTAAATTTTTACACTTTTGTAGCCAATTCATTTTCCTTTGAAATAAAATCAAATATGTCAGGTTATAAAATAAAAGTTAGGTTAGTTCTAGTAACCCTACCCCCCTTGCAAATTTTTGTTTCTCCCAATAAACTCCTTTTTTAAAAAAAAAATTTTAATGTTGGAGGGTTCAGACTACTAGTCCAATATCTGAGATGAACTGTGCAGTGGTTTCCAGATCTAGCAGCTCTCCATATAGTTTTTCATGTATATGGGGTACTTGGGGCCAATCTTGTTGAGAATTCTTGATGGAGCATGCAGTTTTGAAGGACATGGTCAGCATTTTCCTGGTTCACTCACAAGGACTAATTTCATGTCCAAATACTCAGCTTCTGGAACATAAGTTGTCTCATTCTGTTGCATCTAGTTCTGAAGCAAAAATTTATAAGTTTGTCTTTTCTGTATAGCTTACAGTCAGTATTGACTTTCTTATAATGTGGATAAGAGCTTTGTCCATTTTAGATTTATTCTATTGGCTAGCTGTTAATTTGTAAGATTCTTGTTAGCAATGTTTCTATCGATATATATTTTAACTGAGTTATTAATGCCAATTACTATTTTATTAATATTTTAAAAAATATTGCTGAAATTTTTTAAGGTACCACTATTACTTTTGAGTTACCTTATTTCACTTATTTCACTGGAATAGTTTGGTATATTTTAGTAGTTTTATTAATATATTTCACCTGGCTACTTGTAATCTTTAATAACTTTTGAAATGTGTTATGTAAAAAACTGTTACAATGTGTTATTCAGGTCAATATATCTATCTGGAGTCTAGCCCACCCAGTAAGCCAGGAGACATAGCTGTATTAGATTCACAGATGATACCAGTTAAAGCTGACAATGATATGTTTTGTTTCTCTCTCTGGTATTTCATGTATGGAACAAATATAGGGTATTTGAATGTCACTGTCAAGGTAAGTGGATCATTATAATATACTAGGCACTTACTTTTTATTATTTCAAAACTCCCTAAGAAATGAATGTCACTACTCATTAGGGCTCAATTAAATTTTGTGAAACATTTTGATTACCAAAAATAAAAATATATTTGAACTAAACCTTTTTTTTCTTCTCATTTTTGTTCAGACCATTGATGACACATCAGCACAGACTCTCTTCTCTCTATTTGGTCCCAAAGGACAAAGCTGGAAACAAGCTCTTATCAATATACGAAAACCTTCAAATACATTCCAGGTATAGACTTATCAAATCAGTGCATTCATATTTATAAATTTCAAGAAATGTTCATTGTTATTTTTGTCTGAATTGTAAAACAACTAACACTGAATGTTTTTATCACTGTAGATTTCTGTGATTGGATCAGTAGGTTCAGGATATCTTAGTGATATAGCCTTGGATGATTTTCTGCTTAACCCTGGATCCTGTCAGGATAGTAGGTTTATTTTTAAACACTACTGTAACAAAAATTTAGGGGTATTCATAAAAAAATATTTTTGAACATTTCAGTATTTTAATGAAGTGACCCTTAATAGACAATAAAAGAATATCTTAAGATTTAATTTCTTTTAAAATTAAATAAAAAAACAACAAAAAAAAAGGTTATAAGCTTAGAAAGCCTTGTAAGAAAATTGAAATAATTTAAAACACAGACAGTATTTTCTTTACAAAAATTATTGATTTTAGATAGTATGACATACTTAGTTATTACATGGACTTTTACTTCTATGAACAATGTCTACTACTTTATGAAACTAAATTTGCTTAAGCTGAACAAAATATGATCATTAGATTTCCCTACATTCTTATTGTCCAGCTGCTTCTTGTATTTGAAAACAATATTGAGAATATCAATAGTTGATTCACTTGATTCACAAAGCTTTACAAGGAGAATTAAACATTAACAACTGGTAATTAAAATAATATGTAACCAAGAAAGTATAACTGAGTAAGACTGAATTTGTTTTCAATTAATAAAACTAATTGTTATCATTATTATTATTACAAAACATGTTTCAAATCTCTACCACTGCGAAGCTAGAGATTCATTATTATTTTTAATATAAATAAGCATCTCAATTTATTAATATTTATAAATGATATTTAATTGTAATTGAATAATTTCAGTCAAGTCTCAGCTGTTTGATCAAAGTTTCTGCATGATTCAATATTTTCCTGTTCAAACTACTTTCTAGAACTGTATATATAAAACATGCTTTCTTTGTTAGATTCACTATTGAAGGGCAACTTTAGCTGTGGAGGAGCCAGAAATCAAACTATACCTTATTCTAAAGTCTGTGACTTTGTCAGAGATTGTACTGACACTGCTGCAGATGAAGGGGAATGTGGTGAGTTCAGAGAGTGTTGCTTGTTTTGTTGGTTGCAAAATAGTTTTTCAATATTTAATTGATGTTCATTATGTTTTTTTCTATTACTTGATGTATAAACTTTCTATTTGATTTGTCCAGGTGATTGCAGTTTTCAGTATGACTGGTGCAGATACATAGATACCAGTGTTGGAGATCAGAGATGGAGCAGAGGATTCAATGGATCACTGACTTCTAATACAGGGCCCACTTATGACCCATTCAATGATAGCTCAGGTAAGGATTTTTGTTCATACATTATGTTTACATTTTTATAACTGTATTTTATAAAAGTAGATTTTAATATCTTTTTTATGATTTTAATACTGTACTTTATTTATAATGATTTTATTATAGCCTTTTTTATCTATATGGCCAAACTTTTAATATATGTATTCTAGGCTATTATATGTATGTGACCAAACTTTTAATAAATGTATTTAGGCTTTTATATCTATGTGGTCAAACTTTTAATAAATGTATTTAGGCTTTTATATCTATGTGGTCAAACTTTTAATAAATGTATTTAGGCTTTTATATCTAGGAGGTCAAACTTTTAATAAATGTATTTTTAGGCTATTATATCTATGTGGCCAAAGCCCAAGGTACCAAGTCAGATATGGCAGAAATTCAGACCAACTTTAATTTTGGCCCTTCCTCTGCTTCATGTCAGATGAAATTCTTTTATCACATGTTTGGTAGTGGTAAGTCATTCTAGAAATATGAACATCACTTGATCTACCTGTACTGATATACACATAGTGTTACGTAATCACTTGAATGGTACTCAGGCCCTAGGAAATGTAATATTTAGTTTGCAATTATCTTTTTGGAACCATCTTAAGCCACCTTTAAATTTGGTAGATTTGATACTTATTTAGTAAGATGTCATTTAACAGGTCTTAATAGTTTATGAAATTTATCTAATAGGAAAAGTAACAACACTTTTTCCTTAAAATTCTGAATAATGTATTTGAAGCTGTAATCAATTTTTTAATGTTAATATATTTTACACTTAAATTATTTTGTTTGTTTTATATGTTTCGGATGTTCCTTCCGAATTGAAGATTAATATACATCTTATAACAAACCTCCATTAGGTTGCAGGGGTTGGGGCAAACAGGGTTTAAAGCTGGGACATTTGAGATGACAGCCAGATAACAAGTTTGTTGAATTAAGTTTCATTTTATCATCAAAATATTACTTTTGTTACTAGGCATTGGACGCTTAATGGTTGTTTTAAGAGAATCTCAAGAAGATACCATTGTTTTTGAAAAAGTTGGAGATCAGGGAAATAGATGGATCAAAGCCCTGGTAGATATAGGAAGAGTGGCTTCACATTTTAAGGTAATGATTCTAGACTAAAAATGCATTAAGCGTTTTGTTTCATCCTTTAAAAGTGATTCACAATCATTTAGTAGTAGTGACCGCATTTTTTATGCATTAAGCAACAATCATTTTTATTATCAATGTCATTATTCTTTCAAGTAAACTTACTTGTAAAATAACTTAGAAGACAGCAAGTATTTGTGGGAAGTTCGTAGTAAGTTCAAATAGGATACTCATCTTGTCTTATGGGTTAGTAACTTGCTGCACAGAAAACGGGATATTAGAAAAAAATGAATCAATATTGGTAGGTTGTTTTTTAGAATAAATACTTTATTACTTAAATTATTTTTGTAAAAATATCTTCAAAGGTTGTATTTCGTGCTACCAGACTATTTAGTGTCAATGGAGATATTGCTATTGATGACATAACTTTTATAAACTGTGAATATCCAGGTAAGTAAATTTACCTGTCAAAAAGAGTAAAGTTTCCCTTTCAAACCACTCAGCCACTGTGCCCCATATATATATGTATATATATATATATATATAGTTTATCCATCGTGGTTCGATGATGACCACTTTGTCATCCAGGGGGCTGAGGGCTTTACACTGGGGTTTTATGCCTCCTCATGTGGCTGGTGAAACCTATGTGAGCCCGTAATGTTCGGCCGCACACTTGGCAGGTTATTCCAGCTGGAGCTAGTATCGTTTGTCTTGCTTTTCTTTTCTGGCGTTTTTCTTCTGCCAGCGTTGTTCTTTTTTCCTCAGCAACCTGTGCGCCAGTTTTCACAGCGCAATGCCATGATGCTCTGTCATGTGCCTCTGTCTCCCAGGTGCCTGGGTCTATGCTGAACGCCTTTAGAAGGGTTTGAGGGTGTCCCTGAAGCGCTTTCTTTGACCACCTTGTGAGCGCTTTCCTTCGCTTAGTTGGCCCTACATATATATATATATATATATATATATATATATATCAGAAAAGATTTGGAGATGGGGGCAAGGGGGGGCAAAAAGGTTTGAAAGGGAGATGGAAAGGTTTGAAAAGATGAGGACAATGAGAATGAAGTTGATTTTAAACAAAGGTGTTCAAAAGAGGGTACAAAGACAGTAGGATATGGCAGATAATGGGGACAAAGAAGCAAATGTGATGGGAGATGAAAAAAATGAAGGTGGTGAATGGGAAAGAAATGAAAGATTTGATAAGCACAATCAAGGCTTTATTGAAACAGTTTAATGCGGACAAAAGGTCTCTAAATGAAAAGTAAACATGTAGAAATTCTTTTGCCAACTTTCTTTTTATCTTTCAATGGAATGACTTCCATTATAATTTATATCGTTATCACTCACTTTGGTCAGTGAATTCTAGTAGCTCTGAGTCTTGTTTTTTTTTTCTCTAAGTAACAGTTCAGTAGGACATCCCTTTGCTTCATTGAAATGGCCTGCAGGACAATTCTCACTCACTCAGACACTTTTCTCAAGTGTAGTCTAGTAGTTCTAGTCTTACTTCTTCCATGCATATATTGATAGGCTCACTTCTTTCCAGCCATGATATAAGCACTCTTTTTTTTAACCAATTAATTGTTGCTAATATCTGTCATCTCTGTATTGACTCTATTTTACCTCACTAGAACAGCCTGCAATATAATGCCACCACTTCTACAACAACATGTTTTGCCAGAACCTTTTTTTTTTTTTTTTGAATATACTGACCTGCATTTTCTTTTCACGTACATAAATATTTTGACCTGTGAATTCCAGTAGACCATAGGGAAAATGTGTTTATACCATGATATTTTTCTGGTTCCTCTTCTAGATCACGTTTTTATCTTTAGCTGCTCTTTATACACAAACTTTTGTCTTGTATCTAACACACAGATACATGTCTACATGCTACTGTTTGTATTTTAAAAAAGACAGCTATTCAGACTTTTCTAAAAAAAAAAAAAAAAAGCAACCATTTGCACTATTAAACATTTGTATTTCTTATCTTCTTTTATCTTGTAAAATACAGGCGTTACTTCAAAAAAGATGATTAGGTCCTATGCGTCATACATTATGTCATGCATATTAACTAATGACTTAAATTCTGCCAATTCATTGGTTTTCTTGAAAACCTATGGAAGAAAAGATTGATTTGGGAAATATGACTAATGATCCTTTTAAATATATAAAGAGCTTAGTTGTTCTAAGAAAGTAATAACAGATTAAATGTTTTGTATTTTTTTGGCACTCCCAATTGGGAAAATTAGGGATGAATGAATGTCAGCTAAGGCTTTGGCTTAGATCTATATTTATAGGTTGTGTCTTGTATCTAACACACAGATACATGTCTACATGCTACTGTTTGTATTTTAAAAAAGACAGCTATTCAGACTTTTCTAAAAAAAAAAAAAAAAAGCAACCATTTGCACTATTAAACATTTGTATTTCTTATCTTCTTTTATCTTGTAAAATACAGGCGTTACTTCAAAAAAGATGATTAGGTCCTATGCGTCATACATTATGTCATGCATATTAACTAATGACTTAAATTCTGCCAATTCATTGGTTTTCTTGAAAACCTATGGAAGAAAAGATTGATTTGGGAAATATGACTAATGATCCTTTTAAATATATAAAGAGCTTAGTTGTTCTAAGAAAGTAATAACAGATTAAATGTTTTGTATTTTTTTGGCACTCCCAATTGGGAAAATTAGGGATGAATGAATGTCAGCTAAGGCTTTGGCTTAGATCTATATTTATAGGTTGTGCACTTCTACTTCAGTGCTGTTATAGACTATACTTGTGCAAGGCAGTTAGCTGGAGCAGTAAATGCTATTTATTTATTTTGTATTGTAGCACCACAAGCTAGTTGCCCTGCTGGACAGTTTACTTGCCAAAGAAAGGCATGTATAGACTACAGCCATGTTTGTGACTTTTCTGATGACTGTGGGGATGGCAGTGATGAACAGAATTGTGGTTAGTACTTATGAATGCATAAATATTTGGTACAAATAATGTATCTACCTAAATGAAATCATTAGGCCATGTTTCAATATCATTGACTGATTCCAGCTGCTTATCCACTGCTTACTGATTTTGAGTACAGCTACGGGGCTTGGATACAAGATAAAACAGATTCTTTTGATTGGATTCGACGCCAAGGAGCAACAGGGACTTCAGATGCCGGACCAACACGTGATCATACTAGGGGAACAGTGAGAGGTAACTTTTACATGTTTTGATATCGAACAAGTTTTAACTATAAAAAAAAATTTGTTGAAAATAATGTTTTTTGAGAATTACTTCTAAATCTATTCTTATATTTGTCCTTCAGGTCATTACGCCTACTTTGACACTTCATCCCCTAAAGCTGTAGGGCAAAGAGCCACACTACTAAGTCCTCTAGTATCTGCTACATCAAATAAGAAAAGATCTACCTCTTTCTGTCAGGTGATTGAATTATGGTATTAATGAATTCTATAGTCTTACATTTTATATGATAATAAAACAAACAAATTAAACAATCAATGATATAACAATTACCCTCGTTTTTTTTTTAGATGAGATTTTTCTATCACATGTATGGATCATCCATTGGCCAACTTAACATTTATACCCGAACAAATACTAATGGACCTTTGAAAACAATGTTTACAAGAAGCTTGAACCAAGGTGACAGGTGGATTAGACAAGATCTACCCATTGCAGAGACTGCTGATTTCCAGGTAAATATTAATTGTACAATACATTGAAGCTTTATTTTAAAACAAAATAACTATTTTTCTAAATTTTGGTTGTTAATTCTTTGATCTACATGTAATTTCAGATCATAATTGAAGCTGTTGTTGGTGTCAGTTATTTTGGTGGTATTGCTGTTGATGACATTTCATTGACAGATGGATGCAAGCTAAGTGTGAATAGTAAGTAGATTATTTTCTTTAATTTCCATATTTTTTTATTTATTATCTTTGTTGCTTGTCAAACATTGTTTGTACTAGCTTGTGTTTATGTTTTATTTAGACATTCTACCTACTGGACTTCCTCCTGCTTGTCAAACATTGTTTGTACTAGCTTGTGTTTATGTTTTATTTAGACATTCTACCTACTGGACTTCCTCCTGCTTGTCAAACATTGTTTGTACTAACTTGTGTTTATGTTTTATTTAGACATTCTACCTACTGGACTTCCTCTTGCTTGTCTAACATTGTTTGTACTAACTTGTGTTTATGTTTTATTTAGACATTCTACCTACTGGACTTCCTCCTTCCTCCACTTCACTTTCACCTTGTGGATCAAACTTCAGATGTGGTGATGGCCAATGCATTCCACAAAGTTCCGTTTGTAATTATGTCTTGGATTGTATCGATGCATCAGACGAAGTCAATTGTGGTAAGATCAAATTGCAGGATGAAATGTGAGAAATGAAGAACATATGTGAGAATGAAAATCAGCCGTGCTTATCCTTTCTTTATCAATTAGCATGCAAGGTTACAGCCTGAGACTTTGATGACTGGATATTCAGTCCAAACAATATAAAAAAAAATAGATATGTTTAACATCTCCAACATTAATACTCACTCCATTTTACACCTCTCCCATTTAGACAGACCCTGGAAAAATATGGGACACATTATTTTTATATACTTGGAAGCTATACATCAGAATTGGCAATTTATTGTGTTTTGACCCTGTCCCAACATTCACCTTCTCATGTTCAAGGAGAGCCCAGGGTGTATATATAAATAAATAAATATATATATATATATATATATATATATATATATATATATATATATATATATATATATATATATATATATATATATATATATCAGGATAAGAGACAAAGAGAAGATAGACAGCTAGGAAGTTTCCAACTCATTGACCTCTAATATACCATTTTATATATAGCAAAGATGTTGATGTTGTTGCATTGACTCTGTTTAAAAGTCTTGGACATTTTCAGGTTATTACTGTCCACTTACAAATACCTAGCTTAACAACTTGGCTGTGCATTTTTTAAAATTTGTATTTAAATGTTGTGGATGACTTTACAGAATTATTGATAATTCTTGACACTTAATCTCAAGACAATGACCACCTGCCTGTCAATTTAGAATTAGTTATTGCCACCTAAACTGGCCGCCCTAGTTACAAACTCATTTTGGGCAGTATCTGTATGTAACTGAAAACTGGTCTATGTAAATATATATTTTGACTATATACAAGATCAAAACCTTTGTTTGTCTTTAGAAAACTTGTCCATTGATAGGCTTTAATTATTAGAAATAGAGTATTTGTTTCTGTTTCATCTTTGATTTGAACCCATAGATAATTTACTTGGTACTTGGTAGTGGTTCAGGATTCTGTTTCACTGAAATTATCCACACATAGTTTTGTAGTGTTGATATTTCATGTTTTGATTTCAATGTTTTATATCTAAAATACAGTAGTTATAGTTACCAATAATTGTTCCTTTTGTCTTTTGTTCAGGAAACTGTAATTTTGAAAGCAATCTATGTGGCTGGACAGACAACAGTGTTGGTATATTTAGATGGATGAATGTCTCAGTTTTAGCTGCGACTGGTCTGTTACCTAACACAGACACAACATTCCCTGCTACTAATCAAGGTTTGCTCAGTTCTTTTTTATTTCTTATGTCAATTTTAATTGGTACCTAAAATGATTTAAACACTTTATCAATGCTGTAAATTAAAATTTACTTCTTAGGTCATTACGTAGCTGTAAGTCCAGGTCCGGGATTGACTGTTACTGGTGCTTTATTGATATCTCCACAATTAAAAGCAACTGGACCTGACTGCAGGATAACTTTCAATTATTACATGAATGGTGATGGTTCAGGTAAAGCGGAAACAACTATAAGAAATTCTACAAGCAATGGTCATTCATTGGTTTTGTAACTTGAAATATTATGAAAGTATTTTTTTTTATGATTGATAGATCATAGTTTTAAATAACTAGAACAAACAAAATTAACTCTAGATAACCTAGAAGGAGGAAAGATATTATAGAATATACAAATCTAAACTGAAACAACAACACTTTCTTTCCAACATAAGTTGATTATGAAAAATTCAGATTAGAAATAAAAGGTATAATTGTATTTCTTTCACCTATTTCAAAGACTTTAGAATGCAATGACCTTGAGCTGCTAACCCCTTCTATGTTTTAATGACCACCTTTAGCATAAATGTAGGCCATAGATACCATAAATATATATCATTGCTTTACCAAAATGAAAGTACCTTTATGCAAAATATTAATGTATGGAAATAGAACAAGATTATTTTACAAAGAGAATAAGATGAATTACAAAAATGGGAATCACATTGGAGCATGTCTTTTTACCCAGAAAAATGTCAGTTATTAAGAGTAAAAAAAACAAATTAATTCCACTTATCTTATTCATGGTAAACCAGTAACACAGACTAAAAACGCAAAATACCTAGGTGTTATAATAAATGAAAAACTCATGGAATCCCCATATTGATGAAACTATCAAAAAATCAAACAAAGCATTAGGGTTTATTAAAAGAAATTTCTATAAATCAAATAAGAACATAAAACTAAAATGTTATTGAACCTTGGTTAGGCTAATAATAGAATATGCATCCTCCGTTTGGGACCCCTCAACTCAAGAAAACATTAAGAAACTGGAACAGACACAAAATAGAGCAGTGAGATTCATAACAAACGAATATTCACATTTGACTAGAGTAACACCTGTAGTAAAATCACTAAATTTAGAAAGCCTTCAGGATAGAAGACTTAAAAGTAAAGTAGCAATTATACATAAAACACTGAACCATAATCTTCAAATACAAAAACAAAATTTAATAAAATACTCGGAAAGACACAAAGATAAAGGCACATTCCTCGTTCCATATGCTAGGACAAATTTGCACAAATGCTTTTTCTTCCCTAGCGCTATTAAAGCATGGAATGGGTTGCCTGAGCTAGCCAGGAAAACCAGTGACTTGGCAGAATTTATGTCATTGGTTAATATGCATGACTAAATGCATGACGCGTAGGACGTAATCATCTTCTTTTTTGAAGTAATGTCTGTATCATATAAGGTAAGATAAGAATGTAGATCATTAAATAGTCTGGAATGATACAAAAAAAGAAATAATACTATTTCTAGGTAACCTGGCCATACTACTTCAGAATTCTATTTACACTGGTACAAATAGAGCCACTACTCTATGGACTGTCAATTCTTTGTCATCCTCAAGCTGGACCACATACTCTGTAGACATTGGTCAAGTTCCTAATGGCTATCAGGTATACTCTGTTTTAACATTATAATTAGTTAAACAAGAATATATGTCTCATCTTAACTTGTCCAACATTGGAGCATTCACCTAACTAGTTGATACTACCTTGTAGTATAAGCACTCCACTACCTATAAAATGCTTCCAAAGATATGTGTCTCACAATCAGTCTAATTTTGGGCCTTCACATTATGGCTTGGTACAGCCCAGCAAAACTGTTACCATGGCAGAAGTGGCAAAGGGAAAACAACTGGTGCCTTCACCAGAAATCTTCGATGTGCTCAAATAAAAAGTTACAAAGCCTTGACATTGTCTTTTGTTGCAATAAATCCTGCAGTTTTTTGTTTCTTTTAACATTTATTGACACACTTCACTACTTCAGGGGTTAAAAAAGTTTCTGCTCTTTTGTGTGGGTTTGGAAAGAAGGTTTATAAAACATTGTCCTCAGAAAGTCTTATATCCATTTCAACCAAATTTTGATTGAATTAGAGACTATACTTTACAACAGTTTCCTTACATTTTAGACTAATGAAATTGAATGAGAGAAAAAAAAAACATCTCCACTTTTATAGTATTAATTCTAAAAACTCTATGAATTAATATAAAAATGTATTGATTTAGGTTCTTATCCAGAGCACTCCAGTGAATGGTTATTCCTATGCTGTAGCTATCGATGACATAAAATTTCTTGGATGTCTACCCAACACAACATTTAACTTAAAACCCACAGGTAAATGTTTTGTTTTGTACTTGTACATCTATGACACATCTCTAGAAAGAAATGAACTGAAGATGCCTCTATAAATACTTAGATCCTAAAATGTACAACCACTATAGCCATGCTACAATGTTCTACTTGTCTTGAACTGATATATGTTAGACCACTTTCACTTTAAATTCACCTTGTTTCATTCTGATCATAAGGGGGGGGGCTGTGGCAGTTTGCCGAATCCCTCCACTCTTCCCAGTCAGCACATGTTTTTATTAGAATATCATAAGAGAGGCTGGTCCATTCTTTTATCTTGTCCAGCCAACCTTTCGTTGGAGGACCCTTTCTTCATGCTTCCTCCACTGTACCTTGATTACATAAATAAATAGTTTGATAATAAGTTATTCTTGTTTTTCAATTGTTCTATTTAGTTATTCTCATTTTAATTAATGCTTTAAAAAAAACATATTTTGAACCCAAGCAAAAAATCCATTGAAAAAATATTTTTTTTTACTGTTCCTACTACTAAGAATAATTATCTTTATTGGATTGTATGATATATTTTATAGTTAAAGTATTCTGTGATAAGTGTTTTGCTGGGTCTTTAATGTCTATTTGTAAGTAATATCTGATTACTAGTGCATGAATTGACTAACTTCTCAGCCTTATTAATAGTTTATGATTGGATGGAAGTCTCTTACTACATCAGCTATAAACCTGACTTCTGCTGGGCAAAGTAAATGCAGTTGGTCATATGCTGTCTACACATAACTATTGGTTCAGAAATAGTTGAACTTAATATCTTCTGCCTTTTGAACCATCAGGTCTAGTTGGTTTTTATTAATTTTACTACAGTTGCTATTCAAGCCTGCTTTTGTGATGGGTAAAGCTATGTAATGACACCTATTGACATTCGAACGTCTTGTATTTTTCGAGTTTGACGTAAATCAAGCAGGCTGTTGTAAAATAATAGATATCCTGTGTAGTTGTCATCTTGAATCTAATTAATTATTTCTAAAATAAACTATTTACAATAACACAAAAATACTGACAAATATTCTATGAAATTAACTTTCTGATTCATCTGCTAGTTCTGGATTGTACATTCACTGGTGGAGATTTCTGTGGCTACTTTGAGTCCAGAACTGATGATTTTGACTGGACACTGACTAACCATGCCACACCATCTCTAAACACTGGTCCTTCTGGTGACCACACCACAGGTCATGACTTCTACATTTACATTGAGTCTTCCTCACCACAAAAGTTTGGAGATAGAGCTGTCCTGATTTCTGCACTCATGGCACCTACAAGTATGTCCCATATTTTTAAACTTTATTTTATTTTATTACTTCTTTTAGAAGCTTTAAGCTTTACATCCTAGTTTAATTATATCAGTTTAGTTTCACGTTTTAGTTTCATGTTTTAGTTTCACAGTTTCATGTTATACTTTTTGTGATTAAGCTTTTTTGCATCAAATTAAATACTCCTGGTTGCTAATGGACTTGAGTCCTACACTCTGTTTTATTCAAACTTAACAATATCTTTAAACAGTGTATCCAAGTTTCAATACCAGTTTGTTAGTTTCTTTTCCTCAATATATTATGCTTGGTTTTTATGTTGTGCAGGTATCCATATGTGCCTGAAGTTTTGGTACCACATGTTTGGTGCTGATATTGACACTCTGAATGTCAACCTTATCAATGGTGCTAACTATTCTCTTATCTGGACAAGATCAGGTTCTCATGGCAATGTGTGGAGACAAGGAGAGGCTCCTGTTTTTTCTACTCAAAACTATCAGGCAAGTTAAAAACATGGCATATCTGTTTGAGTTTCTTCACTATGAGTGGTCTCTCTTACATTTATTCAAATTGTTGTGTTTGTTTCATGTTATAATTTCTTATTTTTAGATTTCCTTTGAAGGTGCAGTGGGTCATGGATATGGTGGTGACATTGCATTAGATGATATTTCTCTAATAAATGGATCATGTTCACCTCAAGGTTTGTATCTCATTATTATTGAATTTTTGGTCTAAAATCTACATAGTAAGCAATAGCTTCTTGTGGCAGTTAGACAAAAATGTTAAGAATTTTCTTTTGGCAGATATGTGTGATTTTGAAATAGACTTGTGTGAGTATACACAAATAGAATTTAAAGATGTTTTTGACTGGACAAGATGGGCTAACAAGACAGCCTCAAATGGTACTGGACCAGCTACAGATCATACCACTAATAATGGATATGGTTAGTAAATAATCTTATAAGTTCTTATATCAGCCATAAGTTATTGCAAGCTTAGCTTATTAATAAAATTTAGTCCATAAAACAAAAAAAAATTCAACTTTAAATATTTTTCTGTTTCCATCTTATACTGAGGTCATTCAAATTAACTTTAGATGATGGTGACAATACACATCGAATCAGTTTCTATTTAGGTAGATTGACAAGAGCAGGTGTTGCATTGAAAGTGTCTTAGAATCATGATCTTTCAAATAAAATTATCTTGTTTAAGTGTTGGTTGAATGGTACACCACTGCTTAAAAAACATTTATTTATAAATTCTGATATGCTAGCATTATAAATAACCTTTTGGGCAGTCTTTAAACAATGGATAATATATTCTCTCCTTTTTTCAGTCAGTAAACTTTAAATAAATGACTATGCTTACTTTTCCATGACATTTTAAGTCTCGAGAGATGATCCCCTTTGCAACTAAAGAGGCCAATCCTTGATAGATTTAATCACCAGGTGCTGTTGCACTTTCACCCTTCTTTCTACTACTGGTGTGTATGCCATCTGCCATCCAGCACCCTTTCTTTGAGCTTGCTCTCCATGTGTATCTATCCAGTGCCTCTTTTTACCAACTGTTAGTGTTGATTTTGAAGAGCTTCATGTTGCATTTGCATATCTTATCTTATATAATACAGACGTTACTTCAAAAAAGAAGATGATTACGTCCTACGCGTCATGCATTTAGTCATGCATATTAACCAATGACTTAAATTCTGCCAAGTCACTGGTTTTTCTGGCTAGCTCAGGCAACCCATTCCATGCTCTAATAGCACTAGGGAAGAAGGAGTATTTGTACAAATTTGTCCTAGCATATGGGACGAGGAATGTGCCTTTATTTTTGTGTCTTTCAGAGTATTTTATTAAATTTTGTTTTTGTATTTGAAGATTATGGTTCAGTGTTTTATGTATAATTGCTACTTTACTTTTGAGTCTTCTGTCCTGAAGGCTTTCTAAATTTAGTGATTTTACTAATGGTGTTACCCTAGTCAAATGTGAATATTCGTTTTTTATGAATCTCACTGCTCTATTTTGTGTTTGTTCCAGTTTCTTAATGTTTTCTTGAGTTGAGGGGTCCCACACGGTGGATGCATATTCTATTATTGGCCTAACCAAGGTTAAATAACATTTTAGTTTTATGTTCTTATTTGATTTATAGAAATTTCTTTTAATAAACCCTAATGCTTTGTTGGATTTTTTTATAGTTTCATCAATATGTGGATTCCATGACAGTTTTTCATTTATTATAACACCTAGGTATTTTGAGTTTTTAGTCTGTGTTACTGGTTTGCCATGAATAAGATAAGTGGAATTTATTTGTTTTAGTTTTTTTGTTACTCTTAACAACTGACATTTTTCTGGGTGGAAAGACATGCTCCAGTTTGATTCCCATTTCTGTAATTCATCTAATTCTCTTTGTAAAATATCTGTGTCTTGTTTTGTTTTTATTGTTCTATATATTATGCAATCGTCTGCAAATAATCTGACTTTTGTTCCTGAACTAATGCAATTTGGTAAATCATTTATGTAAATTAAAAATAGTAGTGGACCCAAGACTGTTCCTTGAGGTACACCTGAGTTTACTGTTATTGGTGTTGATTTAGAGCCATTTATTATTACAGTTTGTTCTCTCCCTATCAGAAAATCTTTAATCCACTGATGCAGTGGACCGTTAATGCCGAAATATTTTAATTTTTTAAGCAAACTATGGTGGTGAACTTTGTCAAAAGCCTTGGAAAAATCTAGTAAGATAGCATCTATTTGTTCACTATTATCTAAACCTTTTGAGAAATCATCAATTAGTCCTATTAGTTGTGTTTCACATGATCTATATTTCCTAAAGCCATGTTGGTATGGGGTGAGGACATTATGTTTGTCTAAGTGGTTTATGATGTTGCTACATATGTGTTCTAGTATTTTACATGTGATGCTGGTAAGTGATACTGGTCTGTAGTTTCCTGGATCAGATTTTTCTCCTTTTTTAAATAGGGGGGTGACATTAGCTTCTTTCCAGTCCTTTGGTGCTCTGCCCTGGTTAAGCGATGCCTGAAAGAGTATTTTGAACACTGGGGCTAGCTCATTGCTTAGTTCTTTGAGTAATCTAGCTGGAATACCATCAGGTCCAGACGATTTATTTGGTTTGGTGTTGGCTAATAGTTTTTTAATTCCATTTTCTTGTACTACTAAATCTTCTATGTTGTCTACTTGGTTCAAATTAAGAAATATGTCTTTGTCTCCTGGGGCTGAGAATGCTGATGCAAAGTATTTGTTTAGGATGTTTGCTTTAGTTTCATTATCATTATGTATTATGTTATGTTCATCTTTTAATGGCGCTATGCCTGTTGTTTCCATTTTCTTAGACTTAATGTATGACCATAGATTTTTGTTGTTATCTTTAGATATTACATTGTTTATGTATTCACTCTGCAGCTGTCTGCTTACTTTTTGGGTTAGGTGTTTAATTTTTAGATACTTTTTGTAAACTCTTTCTGCCTTGGTTTCTTTAAATTTTCTATATAGGTTTTCCTTCTGTTTACAAAGCTTCTTTAGTCTATTATTAAACCAGCATTTATTTATTTTGTTTGATGTGTATTTAGTTGGTATATGATTTTCTATAATGCTTTTAAGATGGTTTTTAATGAAATTCCAGAGGTCATCGACTGGTTGGTTAATGTCTTTTTCTAATAAGAATGTTTGTTGAAAGTTTAATGCAGCTTGGTGTAGTTGTGTTAGGTTACATTTATTCCAGAGTAAGATTTTTCTTTTGGTTTTTGTATTGGCTACTGCTTTTATCTGACTGTGTATTTTTATGATCTCATGGTCTGATAGACCAGGGATAATATCATAATCAACTACTAATCCGGGTCTGTTGGTTAAGAAGAGATCTAATGTGTTGTTTAATCATATTAGATCACAATTTCAAAATGTCTTGTGGAAGTTGACCTTGTGGCACTCTGTGAACTGATCAAGCCAGTCACAAGAGCACAGATGTCATGGCACTCCACTTTTTGCAGCACTTCCATTATTGGTTATTTTATTTGCCACCTTATTTAAAAAATCCACCTTAAGCTAGCTATAACTAATTTTAAAAGTATTTTGTTTTTACAGCTCAAAAACATTTACTGTCCTTTTGATTTTGGTTATTACTTTTATTATGCATATTGTACATATGTTTTATACTTTGAAAACTAAACATTTACCTTTATTTCATTTTAATCTGATCATAACCTAAAAATTATTATATTTTGCATGCCTCTGAAAAAGGCTTACTTAAGTCGATGTTAATTCATTTATTTGAAAAATACTTTGCCTATATAGATTTTTTGTTTCCTTACTTACTTACAATGGTATTCAATTGTGAATAATTTTATAACTATCTTCATGAGGATTCTAAGCTAAGGCCTTCAAATAGAAAACTTGTCCATTCAGTCCATTGATTTATAGCTTATTGACATTTAATAAACTAGCTATTTATACTTAAAAGCATTAGAGCATAGTATTGGTTGCCTGAATCAGCCAGGAAGACCTATGACTTATCAGAATTTAAGTCTCTAATTAACATGCACGACTAGATGAACACATGAATACTCAAAGAACATAAGTATCTTCTGTTTTGATGGAACACCCGTAATTTATAAGATAAGATTCAAATTGTGATAAAATTCTGAACACTTTATATAATAATCCAATAAGAATAACAGGATCTATAAGTCATTCATTAATTTTAATAAAATTAAGGTAAATTGTTTCTTTCCATTGTTCTTTTTCCTTAGGGAACTACTTGCACATTGGTCCATTAGGAAGAACTAGTGGGGATAATGCTCAATTGCTTGGACCTGAGATTGCAGCTTATGGTCTCTCTCACTGTGTTTACTTCTGGTTTCACATGTATGGTGCAAACATAGGTACTCTAAATGTTATTGCTAGGACACAATTCAAAGATGTAACTATGTGGACTAGAAGTGGTCAGCTAGGGGATTTCTGGTCTCAAGGAAGAGCTACAATTGATGGCAGTCTAGGCACTTTCCATGTCAGTAAATATTTGTTTACATTCTTTTTGAAAACATCTTTCCTTGGACTCTGTTACCTTCACTTCTTGGCACTAAAAAAAAATGTTATGTTGTTTTATTATTATCTTTTAATAACTTGTTCTCATGTAAAAGCTTTCTCTTTAGGTGTAGAAAGTACACCCCCCTTTAAGAATCATGAGACAGAAAATATATTTCTTCTATGTTAACATTTTTAAAAATTCTTCTTCTTTTAATCTGTACTTTAATATCGGTTGTGTAGTTCTTAAACGTTTTTTAAAAACATTTTTTTAAGTTTCACCTAACACTATCTTATTTATAAATGTATGCTTATTTAACATTAACAAAACAACAGATTTAAAAAAATCTTATTTAGAATTAATGGATGCAATCTTAAATTCATATATGTACAATTAAAAACACAACTTAATTATTAAGAGGTAATTTGGAATTGTGACATGGTTAACTAAGAATTTCATATCAACAATTATAGGAAAAACTCTTATTTCCTACTTGATTGTCTTACAATCAACATATCAAATGCTTGGTCAATATTGTACAATTTCAGGTTATTTTTGAAGGTGTAATAGGCACAGGTTATCAAGGTGATATAGGTTTAGACGACATAAGGCTAGTGGACGGGGCCTGTCCTCACATTGGTAGTTGTGACTTTGAATATGACATGTGTGGCATGTATAACAGTTATGGTAATGACAAATTTGACTGGCTTAGAAATGCAGGTTCAACCTCCACATCCAACACAGGACCACCAGCAGATCACACAACAAACTCTGGCCAAGGTATGGTGTTGCACATTGTAAAGCTGCATCGTATATAGTGTTGTATCTTTGTCAATACAATTAAACATAATTTTAGTTTTATATTAAAGCTCTCTGAAATTCATTTCATGATAGATTGACAAAAAAATCATTTCCATTTTTGTTTAAAATGTGTGGTTGGTCTTGCATTTTAGGCTATTACATGTACACTGAATCCAGCAATCAGAGGCTTGGTGACAAAGCTTGGCTGATCACAGATATTATTCCAGCTACTAGGGCTTCCTGCCTTACATTCTGGTATTACATGTATGGTTCAGGTTGGTAGTCATTGACATACTAGACCCTGCTGAGTACCTAGCTATAACATGTTATTACATCTTTCATTTAGATTTTTAAAATAGATTTTGGAACAAGTAAAGTATATATATATTATGTCAAGTTGAAATATGGAACATGTAGAGTATATAAATATTATGTTAAGTTGAAATATGGAACATGTAGAGTATATAAATATTATGTCAAGTTGAAATATGGAACATGTAGAGTATATATATATATATATATATTATGTCAAGTTGAAATATGGAACATGTAGAGTATATATATATTATATCAAGTTAAAATATGGCGGTCGAGAGTGGTTTTTTTTTAGTTGTTAAAATAAATTTCAGCAGTTCTGTATCCTCATGTAATGTAACTTGACTTCAAAATGAATAAACCAAAAACAGGAATGAAAATTCTGAGCACTTTAATTAAAAATCCAATAGGAATAACTGGTCCAATAGAATCAGGGATTGAAATTGCACAAATAGCTTTAAGCCGAATGAAACTATTCATCTAATGTGTGAACTCAACTCCATTGCTAGATGTTTACTCATTTTTGAAATACTTTCTTGAAACTCAAGTGTCTGTGAGACCTTTTGAGACAAGGATGTGATGTAAAAAGCTTAGTTTATGTTCTCCTGTAGATATAGACATATATATCTTGTTGAGTTTAGATTATTGTCCACTTTGCAGTCCATTGAGATTATGTCTGTAGAGATAAATGTTTACTAATAGAGATACTAAACTGTAGATGAGATAATAAAATGTGTCTAGTCCATGACATATAAACATATATATGCCTTTTTTTAGATGTTGGAACATTGAGAGTGTATCTGAGCCAGTCCAACAATGTATCTTCTGCTCTCTCTGTTTGGCAACTTACTGGTAATCAGGGAGCAGAGTGGAAACCAATACAGTTACCTTTGTTTAGTCCTGTAGATTATCAGGTCAGTCCAGGTCACTAACATTCTAGTTGTATGTACTTTTACCAATATTGAACTCTGTTACTGTTACAATTTTCTTAGCTTATTATCTCAGATCATCTCTTTATTTATATTCCCCTAAATACTTGCACTGAAGATCATATTTGTTGGTGAACAAGGCAGTGGTTACCTAGGAGACATTGCTATAGATGATTTGTTGATCACTGATGGCCCCTGTGTCAACCTCACGACACCTTCACCAACAGATGTTACTGGTGCCTCCACAGTGACTAATGGTATGATCTGTAGTTAATATTTTAAAAGTTCATTGTTTTTAATATATTTTAGTTGAATGTATTGTATATGCTGTAAAAAATATTATTTGTTACTTTATATTCAATGATAGCTCCAAGCCAGTGGGCTTGTAACTTTGATGCAAATAATATCTGTTCATGGCACCAGGATACAACAGATACATTTGACTGGACAGTCCACAAGGGAATGACAGACTCTTATAACACTGGACCCAATGGAGATCACACCTCGGGCCAAGGTGATTACAAGATAAAAATGTGAAAAATATAAGCAGTATCTCATGTGTTTTTTGTAACTTTAACAATGTTTTTTTTTTTTACTGTACTTCCCTGATGCATATTCCAAAGTTTTTATTCAGTGTTCATTGTTCTCTTTAGGTTATTATATATATACTGAAAGTTCTGGTAGACAGACAAATGATACTGCAAGAATTTATAGCGATATTATTACATTGCAACCTGCAGGATTATGTGTGAGATTTTGGTATAATATGTATGGAAGTGATACTGGCACTCTAAACCTGTATGCCAAACAAGATGGTAAGTGTATTCTATCTATCTATGTAAAAGTTAATGTGATCAGTCTAAAATTATAGATCTACCAATGAAAACATTTGCTTAACAAACATTTTTTTGGCAGGAGAACTTGGACCAGTTTTATGGAAAAGAGTTGGTGAACAAGGTCAATCCTGGAAACTAGGTTTTGTGCATATTTTAGAATATGGTGGACAGATACAGGTCAGTGGCTTTTTTTGTTTGTAAACTTTGTTGTCCTGTGGAGAAGATAGACTTTTGTTAATTAATAATGTGGTGATATTTTGATATAAAAAAGGCACTCATTTATTTAGCATAAGTTCCTGTGGCATTTTACGTCTCGAGAGACAATCTTTTCCCTTTGCAACTTCTTGTGTGACTAAAGAGGCCAATCCTTGATTCACAGCTGCGATCGCAGGTTGGGCATATATAATCACCAGGCGCCGCTGCATTTTCACCCTTCTTTCTGCTTCTGTTGTGTATGACATCTGCAATCTGTGACCCTTCCTTTATGCTCTCTCTCCATGTGGATCTGTCCAGTGCCACCTCTTCCCAGTTGTCAGTGTCGATTTTGAAGAGCTTCATGTTGCGTTTGCATACATCCGTATAACGTAAAAGTAGGTGACCAGCGACTCTCCTGCCTTCTATTAGATCACCATACAGGATGTCCTGTGGAAGTCGACCTACTGGCATTCTACGAACATGGCCAAGCCAGCCAAGGCGTCTGCTGCTGATAACAGAGCGGATGTCCAGGCACCCTGCTCTTTGTAGCACTTCCTCATTGGTTATCTTATCTTGCCACCTTATTTTAAAGATCCGCATTAGGCATCGGAGGTGGAAGACATTCAGCTTTTTCTCCATGTTTCACTTCCGTACAGCAAGGTGCTCAACACACAGGTCCGGTAGACTAGGGCTTTAGTACTGCTAGTCAGCAATATGTTGTCCCAGACTCTTTTCTGCAACCGTGACATGGTGGCCATTGCCTTGGCTATCCTGTTGTTTATGTCTTTATCTAGTAGAGTGTTGTTGGATATGATGGAGCCAAGGTAACAAAAGTGATCAACAATTTCTAGTGGTTGGCCATTAATGCTTACTTGAGGTGCAGTGTTTGTGTTTTGGACAAGTATCTTAGTCTTGCTTTGACTGATGTTTATGCCGAACTTCTGGCAAGCAGCAGATAGTTTGTCAACCAGGGACTGTAGCTGAATATCAAAATCGGCCACAATAGCTGCATCATCAGCATACAGGAGTTCCCTGATGAGTAGCTTCCTAACCTTGGTTTTTGCCCGCAGTCTTGATACATTAAATAGTTTTCCAGAGGATCTTGTATGGAGAAACACACCTTCGTTTATGTCATTGTACGCATAATGCAGTAGACAGGAGAAGAATATGCCAAACAGAGTAGGTGCGAGCACACATCCCTGCTTGACACCACTGCAAACCTCAAAAGGTGCTGATTGGGCTCCATTGAATTTGACAGTACATTTAGTTTCCTTGTGAAAACACTCAATGAACTTCAGTAGTTTGGGAGGGCAACCTATTTTCCTCAGGAGTTTGACAAGGCCACTTCTGCTGACTATGTCAAAAGCTTTAGTCACATCAACAAAAACGATGTAAAGGGGTCTGTCTCTCTGAATTTCTCCTGCTGTAGTCGTAGAGAAGATATCATATCTATAGTGGATCTACCACTCCTGAATCCACACTGAGACTCTGGGTAGACTCTTGAAGCTATCACTTGCAGCCTGGATAGTGCCACTCTAGCAAAGATTTTGCCCACTATACTGAGGAGAGAGATACCCCTGTAATTGTTGCAGTCACTCCGATCCCCGTTGTTCTTGTATATTGTGACTATAGTTGCGTCAAGCATGTCCTGTGGGACATGATCTGTTTCCCAACAGCGGCAGAGGAGAATATAGAGTTCAGTGAGCAGGAGTGATTCGTTGACTTTCACTACTTCCACTGGGATACCATCACTCCCAGGAGATTTTCTTTTTTTTATGCAGTACTTTTTAAAAATGTTGTTTAGTCCACTTTAAATACTTTTTCCATTTCTATGAGATCTGTAAACATTGATTCTATTTAAATTACAGTTGGTCTTTGAAGGCATTCTAACTGCTGGTTACATGGGAGATATGGCACTGGATGATATTACTGTTACTGATGGATATTGTATGGAATATGGAGGTATGTGTGCAATTTAGTCATAATTTGTCATAATGTGAGTTTTTTGGCATTTATTTCCATACCATATGTCTTGTCTATGCACATCACCAAGTCAGCTTGTTCTTCTGTCCCTGCTTAGCCAGCTTTGTCATCAGCAAAGCGCAAGTTAGTAATTCTTCTTCCTCCAACACTTAAAGTACTTTCATAGCCCTCTTGCATTATCCTTTCAAGGAAGGTATTTAAATTGAAAAGAGTAGGTGAGAGTAGGCAGCCCTGTCTCACTCCAACTGTGGTTTTAAACCAGTCCTCAATGTTATTGTTGAAGTACACCACACTAGTGGCCTCCTTCTAGAAGTTCAGGATTACTTTTATTATGTTTTTATTTATGTTGTACTTTTTCATTGTCACCCAGAGTGCCCCGAGCCATACTCTTGTCGAAAGCTTTATTGAAATTAATAACCATTACTACATGATAAAAACTCTTTTGTAGCATGTTGATTAGATTAAGTTAAGAAAAATTACTTTTATCTTATGTAGGTCAGTGTGATTTTGAGTCCTATGACCTTTGTGGGTACACACAAGATTCAATGGATGACTTTGACTGGATAAGAACTCAGGGTCCTACTCCTGATAATAACACCGGACCTACACAAGATCATACATATGGAACACCGCTAGGTGAGAGGATATGCCTCTTAACACATGAACATTTTTTACGATCGCTGAAATAATTTTAAGCAGTCTTATACTAAATTTTTTAACATAGTTTAAATAAAGTTAACCTAAAAAATAAATTTACAGCAAGCTATAATATATTAGAAATTGATCTTTTGATTAGCATAAAAGAAAATTGCAATGCTTTGTTATTAGCTTATAAAACTATTACAAAAAGCTCTTTAGAAACACAAATTAGTATATGAAAACTGTTGAGCTCATTTGTATACCTCTCTACTGTATTCTATATAAAAACGTACATTTTCAAAAGAAATGTTTGTTTATGTTCCAAGGTTTTTATCTGTATACAAGCTCTGCACCACCACATAATAGAGGTGAGAAAGCCAGACTGATTAGCCCTACCATGATGCCTACAAGTGCACAGTGCCTGACCTTCTATTATAATATGTTTGGTCAAACTATGGGAACTTTAAACATTTATCTCAAAAGTTTGAGTGGATTGTCCAGTCTTGTGTGGTCAACTAGTGGTCAACTACTAATTGATTGGCTTCCAGCACAGGTCACATTAAACAATCCAGTCAACTTTCAGGTTTGCTATCTTAGAAGTAGTTTGCAGACATTAAATAATTCATATGGATTAGACTGTCTTAAAAAGCATTAATAATAATAAGACATAGTCTGAAGCTTAATGACTAGGGCAGAATTTTTGAGGCATGCTGACCCTATATATTTTGGTACAGATAAAGCTGTTGCCTGCTGGAGATTTTAAAGATCTATTTCATCATCTGCATCTGTTCTTGGCAGTAGATTTAATTGGGTAAACAATATTAAACAACATTATGATCACTGTCCTGCTTTAGAATCAGTCAGTTTGTATATAAATGTATTTCCAGCTTGTGTTTGAAGGTGTCTTAGGAGGCTTGACAAGTGACATGGCTATAGATGATATATCTTTCAAACCTGGAGCTTGTAAGCCAGCAGCCACTTGTGACTTTGAAGATGGTCCATGCCTTTTTTTTAATACACCAACTGGAGATGACTTTGATTGGGAAGTACATACAGGATTTGATCATACACTTCAAACACAGAATGGTGAGTTCTGTGACAAATGTAACTATATATTTTTTCTACCAAATCATGGTGTTATTCTTAAAATACATTATACAATCAAGACTTTGGTAGTGAAGCTGTTCATCATTTGGTTGAAGCTCATAAACTCAGTTCTGATGCTAGCAATATTTGTTTTATCCTCACTCTAATGAGTGTTTGATGGGTTGGTTAAAGACAGGTGATCCTTGTGCTTGTCACATCATAGTCATTTTGTTACAAAAACAAGATTAATTTAGTATGACCTGTTGCTGGACATAACCTCCACTAGGCTTTGAAAGGACCTTTTTTTTTACATACTAATATTATACATGTTTTTTTAACTCATTTATATTTTGTAAGTGTATAATCATTAGGTCATTATATGATAATAATCAGCCCATTATCTGATATCCTTGGGTTACTCTATAACAATCATTAGGTCATTATGTGATCATTTTTGGGTTGGGTTACTCTAACAATCATTAGGTCATTCTATGATAATTTTTGGGTTGGGTTACTTTATAACAATCATTAGGTCATTCTATGATAATTTTTGGGTTGGGTTACTCTTTAACAATCATTAGGTCATTCTATGATAATTTTTGGGTTGGGTTACTCTTTGACAATCATTAGGTCATTCTATGATAATTTTTGGGTTGGGTTACTCTTTAACAATCTTTAGGCCTTTCTATGATAATCTTTGAGTTAGGTTACTCTATAACTATTTGAAGCCCTTCTATGATAATTTTTGGGTTGGGTTACTCTTTAACAATCTTTAGGCCTTTCTATGATAATCTTTGAGTTAGGTTACTCTATAACTATTTGAAGCCTTTCTATGATAATTTTTGGGTTGGGTTACTCTTTAATAATCTTTAGGTCATTCTATGCTAATCTTTGGGTTACTCAATGACACTGTTTAGGTCATGTTATGATGTTGGATGGCACCAAGAAAACAATGGGACAAAAAGCCAGACTACTTAGCCAAGTTCTACCACCCACTCCAGCCTCTTGCTTTAGCTTCTACTCCAAGTTAAACCAGATCAATGGTGGTACATTAGTAGTCTATGTGGACACCAATATCTCTGGAAGCAGTCACTACCAAAATCTCTATACACTGACAGCTCCTCCAAATCCTGACTGGAGATTAGCACAAGTAAGGCAATTTTGTCTATATTTATGGTAAATGGTTAAGTTTGTGTGTGTGTGTGTTCTAAAGACTTTTAAAAAATTCTCAGAAAAAAAAAATGGAATCCTCATTAAGCATACATGCATACAATACATGGCTACACACACTCAGCTGTGACTGCTTTTTGTGTGGACTGATATTTTTAAGTTTTTTTTTTGTGTTGCTTGCATATTCTTAGCTTTTCTAATGATCTCAAATGTATATGCTTTAATCTTTATAAAAGATTCTCAGGTTGTCTCTTTTGAAAGTATTTGCTGTCCAATGTTTTCTATGCCAGTAGTAAGCTGATGATTGAGCTTTTGTCTTTAAAGAAATTTCTTCTCTCCCAGCCTTAGGCTGAAGCCCTGGTGGAAATGGATTGGCTGATAGGAAATCAAACACATAATTATCTGTGGGCTATCACTGTACTGATGGTGAGGAAGAAAGAAAGGTTTGTTTAACCCTGGTGAATGGCTCCCCCAGAAAAAACTTCCCTTGGCCTCAGTTGATTAAATTTTGTTCTGTTTGCCATTAACTTGAGAAAAAAAAAGAAAAAGAATGTTCTGGCTCTCTCTCTTGGTATTCTGCTAAGGGCAGCTGCTGACCAAGAAGAGTAGAGGGAATAGATTACATGAAATTTCACAACACCCCCATGACACAAGTCAAGGGTCAGACAATGATGATTGCAACATTATGAATCATAAGCTTCAAAGCAGGGGCGGACTGGCTATATGGGCAAACGGGCCAATGCCCGGTGGCCCGGTACCAAATGGGCCGGTCTGGTCGCGACCAAAGAAAAAAAAATTTCAATGCAGACAACTTTTAAAAAAAGTGACAGCAGCAAGACACAAAAGCCCGAACACGTTTTCTCGTTGTTTTTTTTTTTTTAAATTCTTATTACAATTAATTTTGTTTGAAATTTATCAAGAATATAAAAAAAAACACTATACACTGTATGTATTATCATTTGCAAAACGTTAGACCGTACATTCTGCAATGCACGAGCGGCATGGACTGCTTTGATGTCTTCGAGGCTGTGTTTGGCCTAATCATTTTGCTGGTCGGCATGGGCCTTTGATGGCACTCCCATTTTTTTGTGTGCTCCTTCCCTCCCCCGTCTTTTAATGGTTCCAATGAAATGTAACCAAAAAGAGGGATGAGAGAGGTTAAGTTAGAAAACATTGATATAAGATAGGCGCAACAATTAGCTCTTTAACAATACTTAATAGAAATTAACTTAAACACATACGCACAGCCGCGAAATTGCAAACCACCCAACTTATTCACAGCTCAATAGGGGTATAAAGCTCTACTTTCTGCGATTTAAAAAGAAAAAGTAAGTTTCTTTTTGTTTATTTTTAATAACATAGATCTAAAAATACTATACTTAAGACTTACAAAAAAATATTTAATTAAAAAATAAATCTACATCTAAATCAATTTTTATACTATTATAATTAATGGCAAACTTATGCTTAGTAATAATACTAAGGCTAGTCTTCGAGTCCAAAGATTAGTGAGGAATACAGTATTTCCCGTGGCTGCGCAGCCCCAGCTGAGACCTACATATTTTGCCATATCCAGGGCAAACATAACCATTGTCCCAGGTGGTCGATTTAGATTTTCTTTTCGCCGTCTGCGTTTGTCCTCGGCAGCAGATTTTCTTTTGGTCTCCAATGTGTATCCCGCTGCCTTCGTGAGTGACCTCCAGCTGTCTCGTTCTCGTTCCTATGTCAGCCAAGGAAAGTTGACGCCTAAACTGGTCTTTGAAGCGTTTCCGTGGGGCGCCTCTGTTACGTCGACCACTTTTTAGCTCACCAAAAAAGACTGCCTTTGGCATACGTTCGTCTCCCATACGGGATACGTGCCCTACCCAGCGTAACTGTAGGACCAAAAAAAAATCCCTCTATACTGTCCATACCGGCGCAGAGGACATCGCTGTTTGTAGTGCGGTCTTGCCACCGTATATCCATGATAGAGCGCAAGCATCTTTGGTGGAAGCGCTCAAGAAGTCTTAGATGTTTCCTGTATAGTGTCCATGTCTCAGAGCCATACAGAAGGGTTGAAAGAACCACCGCCTGGTAGACACTCGCCTGAAGGCGTCCAAAAGCGCTACTGGCCCTGGCCAGACGGTTATCAACTTCCCTTGAAAGTGAGGCGTCATTTGACACTATACTACCTAGATATGTGAAGTGGTCTACCACATTAAGGGGCTGTCCGTTTACGGTGATCCTTGGGGCAGAGTATGTTTTATTGGGTGACTTCTGGAACATTACTTCTGTTTTCCCGAGGTTTATAGATAAACCGAAAGAGGCGGCAGCGTATGCAAATTCGTGTACCACGTTCTGGAGGTCATGTTCATTGTGAGCTAGCAGGGCGCAATCATCGGCATAGAGAAGCTCCGTTATGACCACCTCCTTTGTTTTTGTATGGGATAGTAGACGTCGAAGATTGAAGACATTGCCGTCAGAACGAAACCGGATATAGATGCCTTCGTGCAATCGCTGCCTCATTTGACCCAGCATTACGCCAAAGAAGATATCGAATAGAGTAGGAGCAAGTACACAGCCCTACTTCACGTCATTTTCTACTGGGAAGTGATCAGAAAGGACACCATCTGGCCTCTTTGTCTCACGTGAAGCTGCTTGAGAATGGATAGGAACGAAGATGGGCATCCCAGCCTGGCTAAAATCCTCCACAAACCATCGCGACTGACTGTGTCGAAAGCCTTGGTGAGGTCCACAAAGGCAGCGTATACGTTTAAGTTCTGCTCTTTGCATTTTTCTTGTAATTGTCGCAGAACAAATATCATGTCAGATGAACCTCTACCGGCTCTGAAACCACATTGGCTTTCAGATAAGACCTCGTCCACTAAAGAGTCTGTTAGTCGGTCGAGCAACTTAGTATGAAGTCATTAATGATGAAAATTATTACAATAATTACAATAATTGATATAGCGCTGTCACATCCGATCAGAGCAAGTAATGGGTCACTGAGCTCGACCCAGACCCATTGAAACAAATTTTGGCGAAATAAAATATATCAAACTAAATCAAACATGGGACATATTAAAATTGTTTAAAAGTAAAAATATGCTTCAACAAACTACGAAATTTAAAGCACAAAAAGTAAAATGTAAAAAGATGTCAGTTTTTTATTGAACAAAATTTCATCTTATTGCAACAGTTTTCCTCTGTAACCATGCAAAATGACAGACAAAGCTTCAACTGTTTCAGGATGCATGCAGTTGCGT
This sequence comes from Biomphalaria sudanica, assembly GCA_036873155.1. Classification (NCBI taxonomy): domain Eukaryota; kingdom Metazoa; phylum Mollusca; class Gastropoda; family Planorbidae; genus Biomphalaria; species Biomphalaria sudanica. Next base: position 1,379,600 of record JAZGLO010001033.1, read on the forward strand.
TGTGCTGTAATTATGTGCCGTGCATTAAATGAACTAAAATGTCTTTCACATTCCGCTGACGAAGCTGGTATGACAAATATCCTACGTGCCATGTCTGACAAAAGTGGAAATCGTTGGACCCTTTCTGCCCACCACTTCAATGGATTAAATTCACCAGGCATTTTTTCTTCTGGGACTGGTTCTTGGTTGTATTTCGCCATCTCTTGCTCAACCCTTTCCACCGATGTCAGACTGGAGGCAATGACTTAAGTTCTTTCACTAGAAACTCTAATGGAAAGACAAAATCACTGTAATAAACAGAAATCCTAAATAATGAATAATGACGCAAACATATAATTACATATTTGTTTCAATTATACTATTTGTATGATGCGAAAGTGTAGGCACTATTACATAACATATATACATGGACTGGACATAGTGCAAGAAATCTTAAAGCTGCAACATATATAAAGGTTAGGGTTAAGTAAGTACTTACCACTCTGAAACCATTCAAAAGGATTGATTTTTGTCCTTTTTGCTAGAGTTGAAGGTTCATCAGTAGAATTTGTTGTTGATTTGTTGCCCTGTTCTGCTTTTCTTTCTGTTTCCCCGGCTAAGGAAGTTACACCTTTCTTGATTTGTTTCTGGAACGATTCTCGATCATTATGAATTTTAACAAAATGAAGATCCCGTAAAGTTATGTCTAAGTACGTAGCAACAAAATGTAGCATATTCGTACTTCCCCAGTACTTACTGTTCAGTGCAGAAAGAAATTCTCTCTTAAGAAGTGCAATATTTTCTGTATCTGAGGATTGTGGCTGCCAAGCTTCATGCATTGAATAATAAATTGGCAACGCGTTGTTGAGAGTGGGAAGATTTGCGTATTCTAACAGGTTGAAAAAAGTTGGAAACACGCCCAAGAATTCTTCAACCTGTCTTAGAAGATCGATATCAATTCGGGCTATCAGGTGTTCTTTTTTTTTTTGAGAATATTATGAAGTGCTGAATGACTTTTAGATATGGAGGTAAATATCCCACTTAGGCTTCGCCAAGGCCTAGTTTCACCCCCATGTTTTAATGTTGATGGAAGAAGCGACTGTATTCCACTTGCCTGTCGAACATATTTCACAAGTTCATGGCAAAAAGTATTAGTTGGCGGAAGTCGGCTTCAGATGATAAAACTCGTTTCCATGCTGTGTCAATGGCAGTATTAAGACGGTGACAATTGCAATCCAGATGAGTTTTTGATACTGTGGCAGCAACAATGTTTGATCCTCTATCAGTTGTGCATGGAGTGTCGGTCAAACTCATACCTAGCTCATTCAGGTTTTCGTCAATGAATTTACGGATATTGTCAGCCGTGTGCCGCTCAGCTTGAGTTCCCAGTCTGAAACCCAAAAGACTGTGAAATCACTAAATGAGTTTTTATTGACATCGTCGGTAGTCATGTCAGTGCAGAAAGCTACAGCATTATGTACAGCTGCAGAAGAAATCTGTTTTCTGATATTTTCTTGACAGTATTTCATTTTGTCAAAAGCCGCATTTCTTACAGTTTTTTGCCCATATAAAACGTCATTGACATCTAAATTTCCATGCTTACTACCGATATTAATCAACGTCTGGGCCAAAAAACGAAAACCAGGATTGTTGACATTGGAAATGAACTGCCAGTCTCTGCAACAAAGCGAACTTCTGCTTCTTTTACTGTGTTTCGTTCTGCTGCGCTAAAATTTTTTCCTGGCGCCCGTTTCACAAAACTAGCCATTGTCAATTGTCTATTCGGACTGCAGAAACAATTCTTAGCATGATCTGCCATGTTTTTAGTTCCATAAAGTTTCACTGAACCATCTTTACTTTTTGCCTTATACATTATGCAGCAAAAACAATCCGCACACGCGGTCCAGCCAAAGATTGGGGAGCCGTCACATGTCTCAAGTATACGAAATTTTTTCCATGATTCTGATTTACAATCATTATTTGGTTTCATAACAATCTGACCTTTCATGATTGCTTCCTTCAGCCAATCTGCTGAGTAAGAGACATTATCGACGTCGTTACATGATGATGTACTCGCCGACATTTTAGAATTAAGTTTAGTTTAGATTAATTAAGAATGAATTAAGCACATTCGCTGCAAAACAAAATGTCAACAGGAACAGGAAAGAGAAATCTAAATACACGGGTCATGAAATAGTCGATATGGGACAAAAATATAGATTTTTAAAAAACTGCATATTTTGATAGCAAAATATGTCTAGAATCACTTGGTATACTTCAAATTATTAAAATATTATTATAATAATTATTAAAATATTGCATTTTAATACTTAAAAACATGTTTTAATATCAGGGGGGCATCTAAATTTGTTGAAAAAAAATGAAAAATTCAACTAATTTGAACACACGGTAATGCATAAGTCTTAACTACGACCGTATCATATTTGGTATCGATTTAAAGAGGACGCTGTGTACTACGTCATTTTCTTGATTGTTTTCCAAGCTAAAACTAATTATAGAAACTAGAACACGAGAAATGACGTAGATCTCAAGGTTTTTGTTAACATTTGATTGGCTAAACGGTAGTCAGCTACATAGAGGTTTATTTTGATTGGTCTCAAGGCGGCCATCTTGGAAACCGGAGGGTAACTTTAGACCACAATGCAAAGTGTGTGTATCAGCATCCGTGTAAACTTTAAATCCCATTTTTCTCAAAATAAATTTTTCATGACACACACAATCTTGTTTTTTATTTTTCTAGAAATCTAGTTGTCCAATTATTTTGTTATTGTATATATGTGTTCAAATATATATATACTACATAGTAACTGAGCGAAATTTTAAAATTAAGTCAAGAAATGGAGATATTAGCAGATTATGAACAAATTTAACTTTAATTTTCTATACAAATGTATGGAAGGGCACGTATTGTTTTTGTTGCAAATAAAAAAAATCGCGCAACGACGGGTTTTTTTCAGAGTCAGGCGGAAACTAAGGATGGGTCGTGGGTCAGGGAGCATTGACCCATTCAATTTTGCGACCCATTCGACCCATTACTTGCTCTGCATCCGATATTTAATGAAAGAAGATTTATATTTTAAACAATGGGTCATGGTGTATTCCTATACAAATGGCGTTTTAAAGCAAGAGCTTTTCACATTAAGTAAGTGCCTTTCTAACCGTGGGTTGCCTTAGTCAGCCAGGAAAACCAATGATTTAGCATATTTTAAGTCACAGATCAACATACATGACTAGATTGACACGTGAAATGCGTAAGACGTAACATTTTTTTTTAAAGAAACGTCTGTAATCTATCTATAAGTAATACCAAAAAGCTTCATACTCATTAGGCTGCTGTTGTATTGTTTATAGTTTTCAGACTACATTCATGTATAAATAGAATACATTATGTAATCCTACGAATGCATACATCCAGTTTTCGATACGTTATCAAACTTTATATATTTTGTAGAGAATTAGGCTTACACCAATAATATAATAGATGTGCGTAGCCGGGAGGGGAGGGTCTTCAAACCATCACTTGCCTCAGACCTCATTGTCTGAAAGGGAAATTTTACTTACTGCCCCAGTGCAGCCAACTTAAGCAAACTACAGTCACCAAATTTCATGAGCGTAGCCAAAAGGGGTTTTGTGGTTTCCCTTCCCCCTCCAATACAAAAAACTAAAGCATTTTACCATTTTCTACCAGTCGCTGGAATCCATTGAATAGCAGATTTTGTTTTTGAATTTTTTTAGCGAAAGAGTAGCAGGCTAATTGCACTAACCTCAGAATATGCATTTTTTAAAGCTTTAAATAACGGAAATAATGCTTGGTTCAAAGCCCCGGATCCCACTAGGAGGAGCTCACAGCGCTCCCCCGGACTCCCGAGATGCCCTTTGGCGGTGTGTACTGTCTTTCCACTAATTATAGGAAGAGAGTATTCTAGGCTAGAAAAAGACGTTTGAAAGAATGAAAGATCAGAATATAATGAAGATTAATTACATACACACACACACTAGTATATATATATACACAGGGCCGCCACTGCCTATTGTGCATTGCACTCAGGCGGCCGTCTTTAGGGAGCGGCCAAATCATTATTTCAAGGTTACTTTAAAAAAAAATTAGTTAAATAAAAAAGGTTACTAAAATATTTTATATAAATTCTAATTACTCCATTATCCTTTGAGAATATAAATGATATTCGTACATAAGAAATTATTTTGGAAAGTAAAACAAACAAATAGAGCAGCGTGCGAGGTATTCCCACGAGTTTTTCATTTCTGGCTTTGAATTTTCGCGGTTTGTTTGTAATATTTGTTTTGAGTTGAATAGCTCGCACTGTATGTAGATATATTATCGGTAATTAAAAAGTCAATTTTAAAAATATTTTCACTGGGGAGGGGGGCGCTAATTCCTCTTATATGGAGGGGGTAGGGCGCAACGTCCTGACAAAAAGGGGTGTTATGGAGTATGTGTGTTTCCTAGGCGGCGGTGACAAGAGGTTAAGCGATTGATTAGTGGTTATGCAGTGACAATGCTGAAATTAGCGTATTTACTTATTTACTTTGTAATAAACTCAAGAAAAATATTCAGCGCTTAATTGCTTCATTTGTTGGATAAAATTGTAGGCAACCCTGAATCTGTGTATGTCAGATGATTGTGGACACAATGCTCATCTCTTCAAAATACAGTCGTGATAATTATTATGAAAGAGTACAGAACGTTGAGAAAGTTCTACTGTCATTGGCTTTTGTACTTCAATCTTTTTTATCACATTATTCTTCAAAAAAATTTATATAAAAAGTGAATATATCCACATCCAGTCCATGTAACACTGTTGAGCTGTCAAAGTTATCGAGAAATTGTTTATAAATCATGATCATTTACACTGTTTATTATAATATACCTGCTGCAGCTCATCAATTATTATCGTTGAAAATACAGGAGAATAAATGAGTAGTCTGAACGAGATTAAGAACCAAGATGTCAGAAGTCTGAAAGCACGTTTATCCGATATTGTTCCTGAGTTCCTGGTACATATGGTTTGTAGTTGTACTTGAGGGATACAACAATAGAGCGAATATGAATGTCCAGCTCAGTCTTAACGGAATTGTTTTTTTCTAGAAAAAAAAGGGGGCAGCATTTTTAATTTCGCACACAGGCGGCCACAACATTCGCGGCGGCCCTGTATATATATATATATAGATATATAAATTGCAGAGTGGGGTAAAAAATCCCCCCCCCCCACACCGAAAATATATGACATGCCATTTGTGGGCCGGTTTATGTGGTAATGCCCGGGCCGATTTTGATACCCAGTCCGCCCCTGCTTCAAAGCATGGGAAATAATACTGAAGACCTAACAAAATATATTCACAAAAAAACATAAAATTTAATTAGCATATTTATTTTTAACATTATTTATATTTTCCACAGATTAATATCTCATCCACCAATCCTTATATGATTTTAATTGAAGGCAGGATAGCAGATCCGCTACAGAGCACTATGTATATAGATGATGTAACATTAAAAGATGGTCATTGTGTGAAAGCACCTGAGAATTTCGCTTGTGCAGATGGAACACACATACCAACAAACAGAGTAAATAGAATTTATGATTTATAAAGGACACATTTTCTTTTTCATTATTATACAAAACAATCCGAATTCAGCAAGAACAAGTCCATACTACACCTATCAATACAAGCTAACGAGGTCTAGAGTGGAACTTGAATAATAGTTTTATTCTTATCTTAGTTTTATTTTTGGCAATAATTGCTTTGTGTAAGTCTTATTTATTATTAATTGTCATGATTGAATGGATTTTAAAAATAGTTTTCTATTTAAAGTATCTTGATGTTTACTCTATTGGCACTCTACATTGTTAGTTTTTCCATGTACAACTGAAAACTAAGAGTCACTTAGACTAGCATTATACTAAAGCTGTGCTGTTTTTGATTACAAAATTTAGTCATTCTTTTTAAGGCTTATTATTAGCAAAACTAATGAACTCCTATGAGCCAAACCAAAAGCTTTTTCAATTGCATGTCTTGTGGAAGGTGAAGCAAAGCAAAGGGCAATGAGCAGAAATGGGATATATTAATACAGGCCATAATTTTTGTCACCCTCACTGTACCTTTCTCCAGCACAGGTGAATATGTCTACCTAACCAAAGTTGCTAGGTACATTTTATCAGCATCTCAAACACTGTATCAAGCATCAACAAATTGGTAATAGATGTTTAAAAAAAATTGTTTTTGATGTCAGGCAGCTATGTAAATCGCAGCTCAAATGTAAGCTGCTGTTAACACTTCTGGCACTTCAAATATGTTGCAGCTGAGATTTGACAGACTATGGTAGCCTACATCATTCTTATTCTTCTCTCATTCATTTTCTGCTTACCAAAAACTTTGTCATAGTACCATCATTATGATTTAACAAGTCTTTGTTATTTTTACCAATAACATTTTACTTCAAGAATTAGTTTTACTGTTAGCTGAAGCTATTGTTTATTTAATCTTTCCCTCCAACACCAGCTGTGTGACTTCCATCACGACTGCAACAACAATACTGATGAATCTCATTGTGGTACTTGCACTTTTGAATCTGATTTGTGTGGCTTTGTAGATCTGAGTAAAGGATCCTTTGTTTGGAGACAGGCTACTGATGCTGATGCCACAGATGTTGTTGATAGAATTGGTGCTGACCACACTACTTCAACCACCAATGGTCACTTTTTATATGTCACTGGACAAAGAGGGTTAGCTAACACTGATGCCACTTTGATAAGTCCACTGCTTCAACCAACATTTGGAACTTGCCAATTCCAATTTTTTTACAAGAGATATGATGCCGAACTGCAGGTCTATGTCCAGGTAATAACAAGTTGTAAAATATTTTGCCTAGTCTTGTGTGAATTTATTGTTTCGAAATTCTTATATTTATCTATATATATAATTCTCTTCTTCCCTCAAGAGTTTTGGAGTAAAGGAAAGATCACTCTGCTGATAGTCCATGAGAAAACAAGGGGGGGAGGGAGGGGAGAACACGTAGTCACAAAATAGCAGGGGGGCAGGACCGTTGCAATATCACTCTTTTTTTTTATTTCTACCTCACGTTAAATAAAAGGGGGGGGGGAATTAATCTACTCTGTAGTAACTATCGAGGTGACAGAGCACGCTCAAGAGTTTGGACACAATGGAAAGATCACTCTTTTTATTTTTGCAACTCGGACGGAGGGAGTTATCCTTGGTAATTTAAGAGTGAAAAAAAAAAAGATTTTTTTGTCGGTATATTTCAGGAGATTTGTATCAGTTTTCAAAAGATTTTAATAATTTCCGGAGATTTCCAGGACCTCCTGACACGAGGCCACAGGAAATCTGTTATAAGTTATAAAATGGTTTAATTTAATAATTTATACACCTAAAATTAGCGCAGGTCGTATAAAAGTGCTGGGACCACTGAGGTTGCATAGGTTGCAGTGGCCTAAGGTTGGCCCTGCAAAATAGGCTATACTGCCGGTCGACTAGTATAATGTATTACTGTTAACACAAATGCCTGACAAAACTTGTTTACATTTATTTTTTGTTCTTTAGGTTGGTGCTAGAGAAAACTTGTTGTGGGAAACTACAGATGTAGTTACTGGACCAAGGTGGGCAAAAGCCTTAGTGAGTATTGGTCGCTATAATACTCCAATCCAAGTTGTAATCAAGGCAACCAGAAGCTACTCATCACCTAGAACAGTGGCAATAGATGACACAAGCTTTTTGAACTGTGCCAAACCAACTCCTGGCACATGTTCCACTCAGTTCAGATGTTTAAATCAAGTTTGTATTGATCCAATTTATAAATGTGACTTAAATGATGACTGTGGTGATGCTTCAGATGAATCTACCAGCTTATGTTCATCTGCTAACCAATGCACATTTGAATCTGGGCTGTGCTCATGGACTCAAGACACACAAGAAGATCTGAACTGGCAGATTCATCAAGGCCCAACCTCAACCCCTAGCACAGGTCCAAGTGTTGACCATACAACTGGACTTGATACTGGACATTTCATTTACTTAGAAACATCTTCTCCTAGTAAACAAGGACAGAAAGCAAGACTACTAAGCCCAGTTATTAGTGCAACATCACTCTCAAGTGGATGTCATTTGTCTTTCTTTTACCATATGTATGGTGATACAATGGGCTTCTTCAATATTTATATCTTTACAGAGAAAGGAGGCTATCCCACCTTATTGTTTTCAAGACAGAATCGTGAACAGAATTACTGGGCCAGAGATATAATACCTTTGAACAGCACAAAAAATTTCCAGGTTTTGATTGAAGGAGTTGTGGGAAAAGGCAACACTGGTGATATGGCTGTTGATGATATCACTTTATCTTCTGGATGTCGTCTGAGTCCTACTGGAAACACCCTGCCCAACCCAAGCTATGTGGTGACAACTCCAACTACCATCCGACCAACATGTCCTTATTCTTTTGCTTGTGGCAGTTCAGAATGTGTTCCACTTGTCAAAGTATGTGACTTTGTAGCTAATTGTAAAGATGGATCAGATGAAGCTTTATGTGGTCCTTGCAATTTTGAATCTGGTCTCTGTGGTTGGTCTTATGCAAGCACAGGACATTTTAAGTGGTCACTCACTACCCAGACAGTTATGGGAAAAGTTGGTCCAGCCTTAGACAGTACCAATTCCTCTTTTGGGCACTACATGTACATTCAGCCAGACTTTGGGGTTACTCCATCTCCAGCTGTTTTAAGGTCTCCTTATCTTGGTGCCATGTCCACTGCTTGTGTTATGAACTTCAACTATCATTTATCAAATACAGCTAATGGCAACCTCTCAGTAGTTCTAGTCTATCAAGGAGTTAGGAATACAATATGGACTGCAACACGGACTTCCACAAACTGGATGCGAAGCTTCATTTACATTGGAAGATTTGCCGGTCAACTGATACCTAAAGGAACTCAGATTGAAATAGTTTATCAACCAAGAGGAACTTACTCTCCAACTATTGATATAGCAGCTATTGACAATATAACATTCGCAATGTGTAACCCCAATCAAGTGGTACCTTCTTTAGCTTGCTCTTTTGAAACTAGAAATCTGTGTGCATGGTCCCAAAGTAATGATGACCAATTTGATTGGACTTTATTTAATGGAACCACAGCAACTTATGGAACAGGTCCACGCGCTGCACATACTGGAAGATGGTACATATATGCTGAAGCATCTTCTCCTCAGAAAGCTAATGATACCACTTTGTTAAAGAGTCCAACATTATCTCCTACTACTCTCCAAGGCTTCTGTCTGACTTTCTGGTATCACATGCATGGGTCAGACATGGGCAGCTTAGCACTGCTAGTCAAACATCCCTATACATCATTTGATACCCTTTGGTCTATTAGTGGAACTCAAAGAGATGACTGGATTCAACAAAATGTTTACATCAATATGTCTAGAGAATATACACTGTATTTCAAGGCTACAATCGGCAAAGGTTTTGAAAGTGATATAGCCATTGATGACATCTCAGTATCTGCAGGACAATGTCCAGCATTGGCACAATGTACTTTTGACTCTGGTTTCTGTGACTTTACCCAAGAAACAAATGACAAATTTGATTGGTCTCTGGGCAGTGGTTCCACAGCAACTTTTGGAACAGGACCTAGTAAAGATCATACTTTAGGATCATCTCTTGGTAAATATGCCTACATTGAAGCCTCAGGTCAGATGACAGGTAACAATGCTATTTTAAATAGTGGTACTTACCTTGGCTTCCAGTACAGTAGATTAGGGTGTTTGACCTTTTGGTATCACATGTATGGCAATGGTATTGGAACACTTAATGTCTATAGAAAAGATCAAGGAAATAGTTCAACTGTAAACATATGGACTTTACCTGGGCCTCAAGAAAATATGTGGAAAAAAGCAACTGTATCAATAAGGGCCCAAGGTAATCCATATCAAATTCAATTTGAAGGCATAGTAGGTACAGATCTAGGGGACATTGCCATAGATGATGTATTGATTAGACCAGGAATGTGCCCTCCTGTTGCCTCATGTACATTTGAGAGGGATCTGTGTAGCTATATCAATCTCCAAGGAGACAACTTTGATTGGATACAGGACAGTGCTGGAACAGACTCTGCCAATACTGGACCACAAGTAGATCACACTACTGGTACAACTCGAGGTCAGTATATATACATAGAAACTTCAGGCAACTACAAACTGGGAGATTCAGCCTTACTTCAGAGTGAACCAGTTCTAGCTAGCAACAGCAGCTGTCTAGACTTTTGGTACCACATGTATGGGGCTGGTATAGGTCAACTGAATGTCTACACCAAACCTTCATCAGCTCCATCTCGAACTCTTATCTGGACACTTAGCAACAATCAAGGCAACTTGTGGCAGCATGCTATTGTTCCTCTGTCTTATTCCTACATGTTTGAAATAATATTTGAAGGTACCTATGGTGGTAATTACACAGGTGATATTGCACTGGATGATATCAGTTACCATAATTCTCCTTGCTCTGGAGTGACTGCTTCACCTAATACTCCTACCCTGCCTTCTTTTGTTACTTATTCTAAAAGTCCTCTTGACTGTGACTTTGAAACTTTCTGTGACTGGACACAAGATGATGGTGATGATATAAACTGGATTTTAAATACCCTTGTCACAACCATTAAAGGAAATGGACCTCGGTCAGATCATACAGTAGGTAATAGCCTCGGTCATTACAGACACACAGAAATTCAAGCTAACGCTAAGGCTAGGTTCATTAGTCCAACATTTACAATACCAGCAAATGGGAGTATCTGCTTCAAATTATTTTATTACATGTATGGTGCAACAATCAATCGACTAAGTATATATGTATCCACTGTAAACCCAAGCACTGAATTAATGATATGGACTAGAACTGGGACACAGGGACCTGAATGGAAGCTAGCACAGATACATGTCCAAAATATGACAGGATCAGTATTTTTGATAGTTGAAGGCCTAACTGGACTTGGTGATGAGGTCATATCAATAGATGACTTGATGATGAACACAGGTAACTGTCCACCACACCCAGAGTGTGACTTTGAAGATGGAGTCTGTGGTTACCAACAGATTCAAACGGATGACTTTGACTGGACTTTAAATAGTGCAACCACCAGTACCGCCAACACTGGACCACAGACTGACCACACATTTGGAACAAATGAAGGCCATTATGCTTACATTGAGTCATCTTCACCTAGACTACAAGGAGACAAGGCCAGATTACAAACTCAACTCTTTGATTCAACCAGTGGATCTTGTCTTTACTTCTGGATCTCAATGTTTGGGGAAACTATGGGCACTCTCAATGTCTATCAACAAGATGGTGGTGTGCCAGATAGTGCTGCTACTTTAATTTGGACTAAATCTGGACAACAAGGTCCTAACTGGCAATTAGGACAATTGCTTCTTGCCAATCCCAGAAGATTTTATATTATATTTGAGGGAGTAGTTGGCAATGGCATCTATAGTGACTTGGCTATTGATGACATAAGTATGAAATCAGGTCTGTGTCCAGGTTTTGGAAGCTGTGATTTTGAAGGTGATATTTGCTCTTGGATTAATACACAAACAGGGGATGTTTTTGATTGGATGAGGGCTAGAGGATCAAGAAATGTTGGCACTGTAGGCCCTCGTGTAGATCACACACTGGAAACTGAGTTTGGTGGTTATCTGGTTATGGACAGTAATGCACCTAGAAAGCAAGGAGACACCGCCTTATTGTACTCCCCTGTTTTACAGAATGGTACAAGTTACTGTTTGAATTTCTGGTACATGATGAATAACAATGGGGATGGTACTTTGAATGTTAATATCAAATCCTATCCCCAAGGACAAAGAAGAAATATTTATCATTTACAAGGTAATCAAGGCACTGATTGGAAATCTTTGAGAATAACTATTGCCAATGTCAGCACCATCTTTGTCATAGAGTTTGAAGGTATATTAGGACAAGTTGGTTATAGTGACATTGCTATTGATGACATTGCCTTACAGTATGGCTCTTGTGAGTCTCTGCCTCAACCACAACAGGCTTATAATGCTTTTCACTGTAGTAAAGATAATAAATGGTTGCCATTGAATAAAGTGTGTGACTTTAAACCAGATTGCAGTGATGGAGAAGAAGAGTTGCAGTGTGGCTATAATTGTAATTTTGACAACACTACCTGCAATTGGAATAACACTATCGGCAGTACATATATTTGGACTAAAAATCAAGGAGCCACACCAACTGCCAACACAGGGCCATCAGTAGATCATACACTAGGAACAATTAATGGTTCTTACATGTATGTAAGTGCTGGCAATGGTTACTCTTATGCTACTGCTTCATTTCAAAGTCCAGTTCTTCAAAGAGCAGCCCCAACATGTGAACTTGTCTTTTATTTCCACATGCGGGGCACATCTATTGGAACACTATCTGTTCAGAGAATTTCTGGTCTACAAACTTCTACAGTTTTTACAACTTCAAGAGACTATGGAAACAATTGGCAACAGAGTGTTGTACCCTTGGGTAAATCTGAAACACCATTTACAGTAGCTATATTAGCTCAACGCAGTTACAGCACTAGAGGGGATATAGCCATAGATGACATCACATTTAGAAACTGTGCTTTCCCAACCCCCATTTCAAGCTGCACTGGACAAAATACATTTAAATGTAATAATTCAGCTTGTATTGATCCTGTTCTATTGTGTAATTTGGAAGACAACTGTGGAGATAATTCAGATGAAGATCCAGCTTTATGTAAAGCTTATGACAAGTGTACTTTTGAAATAGACCTTTGTGATTGGTCACAAGAACTTTTTGATGACAACTTTGATTGGACAAGAAGAAACATGGGAACAATGTCTACATTATCTGGACCTCAAGCTGACCACACAACATCTTTAAAGTCTGGATACTTTTTATACATTGAAACATCATCTCCAAGACTTCCAGGAGACAAAGCCTGGCTGCTAAGTCCAATATTAAAACCTACAACAACATGTCAGTTGTCTCTCTATGTGTTCATGTATGGTAAAGACATTGACACATTCTCAGTATATACCAGAACAGCAACAAATGGCCCACTTACTATTCAGAAAACATTAAAAGGAGAGGCTGGTAATTTCTGGCAACAGTGGATTGTCCCAATCTCAAGTAATGCTACCTTCCAAATTGTTCTTGAAGCCATCAGAGGCTATGGTAATCTCGGGGATATAGCCATTGATGATGTGGTGCTTCTACCAGGATGTGTTGCTAATACAGATAACTTACCAGTGGTGGATCTTGTTACAACAACTACAGCACCAAATCCTTGTGGTGATTCGAATATGTGGCAATGTAAAGACAAGAAGCAATGCATTTACAGTATTAATGTTTGTGACTTTGCCTATGATTGCAATGATCAGTCAGATGAGCAAGACTGTGGAGCCTGTACATTTGAAACATCTACATGTGGCTGGCATGACATGAGTAGAAGCAGTTACATATGGGACAGGGTCAACACTTCGTCAAGGGTTGTTGTGGCTAAACCAGCAAATGACCATACTCTAGGCAACCAGGGCATAGGCTGGTATATGGTGATACATCCTACAGACATTGGTTATGCCAGAATGTCCATACTTGAATCTCCATTGTATGGAGCTACAGAAGCCAACTGTGAGATACAGTTTTTTTATTTCAGTGATGGTAGTGGTAGAGTTTACCTTTACTTGTATCCAGATGAAGTAACTAAATATGATGCTGCTGATCAAGGTATTCGACTTTGGACAGGCTACTCCATGAATAGTTGGCAAATGGGCATAGTCAGTATTGGTTATAGAGCCCCAGGCTTCAGGTTGATATTTAGATATAACTATGTGTCTCCCTTAAAGACAAATGGCATGGCTTTAGATGACATTACTTTTTCAAAAGGATGTCAGCGTGGAACTCCTTCTAGCAGTTGTCCTGCTATGGATTTCCTTTGTCCCTCAAGCAATGAATGTAAACCATATGATGATGTTTGTGATATTGCACATGACTGTATTAATGGTGATGATGAAGATGATCTTTTATGTAAGAATTATTATTTGTGTAATTTTGAAAGCGGTACATGTGGATTTGTGCAGGATGACACTGATAATTTTGACTGGACTTTAAATCAAGGCAGGACATCTACTTCAAACACTGGACCAGATAATGACCACACCTATGGAACAGCACTAGGTCATTACATGTATATTGAATCTTCCAGTCCTAGACTTCCCAATGATACAGCAAGACTGAAGAGCCCTGTATTCTTACCCAATCCACAGGGCAATTGCTACATGAGAATGTTTTACCACATGCTTGGTCAACATATCAGTGCACTGAATGTCTATACAGAAACTAGAGAAGGTGGACCTTTAACACTTAAGTGGAGCAAGCAAGGACCTCAGGGTGCTTTATGGCTTAAGGCTATCATCAAACTAGATGATGTTCAAACCTTCAGAGTTGTAATTGAAGGAGTTAGAGGAATAAGTTTCGATGGAGATATTGCAATAGATGACATCACATTTACTTCTGACTGTGTCAAGCTGGACACAGTGACCATTCCTCCAGTCAGGCCAACAGTGAATCCAGGCATATGTAAGGCTGGTCTAGAATTCCAATGTGACGGTAAATGTAAGTCACTATCTCTTCTTTGTAACTTCCATCAAGACTGCACTGATAATACAGACGAAGTGAATTGTCCAGCAGTTTGTGACTTTGAAACTAACATGTGTGGCTGGGGAGCTTCTGGTTCAGTTGGAACATGGACTATTAAACAGGCTACTACCTATCCAGGTCAAGTGGACATAGCACCAGGCAACAGCAATGGTCATTTCTTAACATCAACTGACCGCTTAGGTGTTTTACTGTCTCCTTTCTTCTCAGGAGCTGGTGAGCTGTGTTCATTTTCTTTTTCCTTCAAGACCAACCACTACCCTACAACTCTATCACTGAGCATTAGAGCTGGAGGGTTTGACAACCAGCTATGGGGCTACAGTACATATGGCACAACCTTTTCAAATTATAATTTAAATAGCTGGCAGAATGTTTCCGTCCAACTCCCAATATGTTCATCTGACTTTCAGATGGTCATTGCAGAGACTTTTTCAAGCTCTTATGGAAGTACAATATTATTCTTAGACAATTTAGCCTTTGGAGATTGTGAAACACCTGTCCTAAGCATTTGTGAACCTGGAGAATTTCGATGCACTAGTGGTCAATGTATACCAAATGACCAAATTTGTGACTTAGAAACAGATTGCTGTGATAGCTCTGATGAAGACAGCATCAAGTGTTACTATTATAGCAAAAATACCTTTGAAGGTGGACTTGGGGATTGGAAGATGACCACAGACAGTCAGGGGTGGACAATCCAGCAAGGCTATGCAATGACTGGTTCTTACCCATCAATGCCTCGCCCATTCCAAGATCATACAACAAAGTCCCAATATGGTCATTATTTGTACACAGGATACGACTATACCATGTCAAATGCTAAAGCTGGTATTTCTTATATCTTGCCAGCTGCTAATGGTGAATGTGATATTAGCTTCTGGTATTATATATCTTATCTTGATGCAGGAAATATAACTGTCCTAAAGGATACAGCAGCACAAGGTCTGAGTTTAGTTGCTACAATCCTTCCACCATATACTGATTATTGGATCAAAGCTTCATTGCAAATTAAAGGAACAGATCCTTTCCAATTTATTATTAAAGCCAATCACGGTGTCAATCCAAAAGGATATTTTGCCATTGATGATGTAGTCTTCAGTCCTGGCTGTAATGTCCCTGTTATTGCTACACCTCCACCACCATTGACCACTTTAACTACACCAACTACATCTCCTGGTAGTACATTCAAACCTTGTGGTCCCAATGAATTCAGATGTGCTACAAGTAACATTTGTATAGGCCAGAGTAAAGTGTGTGACTTCCATGTGGATTGCCTTGATCAAAGTGATGAGAACAAATGTTCCACTCTGGGCTGTGATTTCCAAACTGATCTTTGTTCATGGTATGAAGTCAAACCAGATACATTAGACTGGCAACAAGGATCTTCAAAGAGTAATCCCCCCGCTAAAGGTCCTACTTATGATGGTACACAACTCAATGGAGGTGGTTATGCTTATCTTAATGATACAAATAATGGACAAACAAGAGGACAGACTGGAGCTTTAAGTTCTCAAATATTCAGCTCATCAGGAGCAGGTTGCTCACTACAGTTTAGCTACTATTTATCAGGATCCAATGCTGGTAGCTTGTCTCTCATACTTAACACTACAAATCAACCTTTGGCAGCTCTGTGGCAGACATCTCAAAGTTTGGGTCAGTGGACATCAATTATTGTCGGTATTGGCCGCAGGACATCACCCTTCTCTTTAACCTTTACACGTGCACCCTCTGAATCATTCTCTGGTCAAATGGCTATTGATCAGTTTGAGTTTATCCACTGTAGTCTACCATTACCCCAATCCTCTTGTGCTCAGCATCAGTTTAGATGTACTAATAAAGCCTGCATTGATGACTCTTATCTTTGTGATCAAGAAGATGATTGTGGAGATAATTCTGATGAGACCTCTTGCTCTCACTTCTTTACCACTGACTTTGAAAACTCACTTGGAAACTTTGTACAACTCTCTGAAGACCAATTACACTGGCAGAGTTGGGATAGTTCACAGATACCACCAGAAACGTTACCTGGTGTTGACCATTCAACAGGATTATCTACAGGCCATTACATGTTTGTCAAAGGTAGCAGTAATACTAAAGGAACTGATGCTGGAACATTGCTTTCCAAGACATTAGCACCAACCAATGATACATTCTGTAAGGTAGGTAATTGTTCATATTAATAAAACTGAGATACATATAGAAAATATTCATGTTGTTAAATTTTGCTTTGCTAGCATTCTTAAATAATAAGTAGATTAAGTAAATTTAATACATTAGATAAAAATAAATGTTTTATTCAGAATAGAACAATGCATACTGTAACGCAGGGTCATTGTGAATGTGACAGTCTTATTTTCAATAACAAAGTTGTTTTAACTTTAAAATAAAATAGACTTTAGCAAGAATGAATGGTGCTGATTTTTTCAGCTTTAGCTAATAAAGATTAGAAAAAGTCTTTATTGCTTTTCTGCTGTACATTAGTCATGTTTGGATTTCAAAAACTAATGTGCTAAGAATATCTAAAGTATTGTCTTTGATGTGCTTTCTTAAAATCTATGTGTAACAGCCACTGGTTTTCATCTGAAAGAGAACCTTTTCTTTTTAACAAAATTAGTTGTTAATTTTCTATAATATTTTAAAACAAAGAAAATAGACTTTTTTTTTTCTCATAAAAATTACTGTTCTCTATTGCAAAATGGTTTTTATGATCAAATTTAAAAGGTATTTGTTGTGTTTTCTTTGTCTAGTCTCCCTTGTACATGTGTTTCCCAAGTTTGTTCTTATTATTTTTGCAATTCAATAGTTGTATGGAATCTTAAATGTTATTTGATTGATTCATGTTTGTATGTAACATAATTCAGTATACAACTAACCGTCAGGGGACACCTAGAGGTTTTTGCTGGCACATACTGACTTTGATATCTTTAATTTATGTTTGTTTATCTCTTGTAATTACATTTTTTTTTCATGACAGATTCGCTTCTATGCAGTAATTCCATTAGGCACTCAAATCAAAGTCAGTTTTAGGACACACAGTGATGGACAACCAGATGGAAATCTAAATATGAAGGATCCATATCCTGGGACTTACTGGCAGCATATGGTAGCCAGTATCACTTCAGATAAACCATTCCAGTTAATGTTTCAAGGAATGCCTGGTAGTCCCAGTGGAGCTCTGGCTATTGATGATGTGGTCTTTGATTCAGGCTGCATGTAAGTGTATAAAATTGGTAATCAATAAGAATTACATTTACTAATAACACTAACTAACTAATAACTAACTAATTAACTCTTGTAATTCACTTTGACAGATTCATTGATGCACCATTGCCTAAGTGGCCAACAAAACCTCCCTTGTGTAATGCCTCCATTCAGTACCAATGTATGTCTGATCAAAAGTGTATAGATATAACTCACAAGTGTGATGGTACCATAGACTGTTCCGATTCTAGTGATGAAAATCAATGTCGTAAGTTTAGTAGTTGTTTTTTTTTTTTAAATAATGTGTATAGCTGCAGATACTTGATCCAATAAATAATCTATAATTCAGTGCATAGAGTCAGTGAGTAGCATGTATCAAGTTCCCAATGCACATAAAGGATTAATATAAACAGGTGGCTGCTATGTCTACTTTTTTTAAATGTCAGAATGGTCAAATGTCATTTAAAAATTGTGCACATAGTTGTGTTAATGACTCTTGTGTAACAAAAGAAGGTCTTTGACAAAATGCAATAAAATAATAGTTCTAGTAACACTACTCCCATGCTAATTTGTGTTCGTCCTTGAAAACTCCATTTTTTTCTTTCAAAATAATTCTGGCTGAAAGAGTTACTTAACATGAAAGGGATCTTATGACAATCATGCCCATGTGCTAAACTTACCTCAAATGTCCTTCGCATAAAAGTATTAGCATGTCTCACACCTTTTTAAAACAACCTTTTTTTACATGAATTCTTTCCTTCTATGAAAAAATTTTTGTATTAGGCACCAGGAGAGAGAATTTCTGAAGCTCTGAATGTAGGAAAGCACATGGTTCTGGACCCTGCTGGGGGAGCTTACAGCGCTTCCCCAGACTCTTGCTAGCTGTAGGGAGAAGCTACTGTCTCTGCAATACTATTGCCAGAAAAAAAAAATTACATAAAAAAAACACTAAAAAATTGTAAACAAAACAATTTCTCTTATTAAAAAAAACAACTAAACAGACTAGTTGACTTGTTTATATATGCAAAGCAAAACTGGGAAATTGATATAATTTGTCATTAAATTCTTTTTCTTTTACATTACATCCTGTCAGACCCCAATGTAGGAGATTACAGCACACCCCTGACACTAGCTGGTTATAGGGGGGATGGAAATGTTTGAGAAACACTGGGTTAGACTTGTATCTTTGTGCTTAGCTGTGACATAATGGGGAGTTAACTATTTTTGTGTAATTGTAAAGACAGGAGTGATTTACCATAAGAAGGCTATATAAGGCCTTTGCAAAGTGTGTTTAGTTGCCACTTGCTCTTGAGTTACCAGCTTGACCTTGCTTTGTGTTATGAGAACTTTATATATATATTTTGTAGGTTAAAGGTCCTAAGGTGAATCACTCCTGTCTTTACAATGACACAAAAATGTCACATTAGCCATACCTATATAGTTATAATGAAAGTTACAGTTGATTCTTGATAGGGAGTGTCACGTTAATAAACATATGTGATTCAAAAATATCAGCTGTACTTCAAAGAATTTAGTGTCAAAAAAATATATTTATGATGTGATGATAGTCTAATCTTAGACTTTAAGGGGTACAAAATAAGCAATAGGAAAAACATTTATTAATCTAAAAAATACCAGACAGAACTGTTAGCCACCTATATTCTAAAAATATACATATAAATTTCATTATGAAAAAAAAGATTATTATTATTATCATGGAAGTTAATTAGATTAAATTTCTGGCACTGCCAGGGTCAAGCTTTGTAAAAGGGAAACAAAATTCATTATAGTCCCCTTAACAGGTGTCCACTGAAAACCTCTCTGATGATGTGCCAGATCAGCAGCAGTACTGGACTATTATTATTATTACTACTACTGTAAACATTAATTACAGCCTACATCAATTTATGCTGGTGCCTTGTCGGACTGCTGAATGTTTCTGATTATTAGGTGCCAGACTATCAAAAGTTAACTGCTCTTTGAAAATGGTCTTGTTACTCTCTCAAATAGCTTACAATGTAAATCAGAAGCTTCTAGATCTACATATTGACAAGTCTTATTCTCATATGTGCATTCAATTCATAAGATAGATTATTCAATCCAATGTATATGTTACTGTAACATGGAATATAAAAAGTTATGTGTTTAATGGTCTCCACAGACTCTTGGAAACAAACAGTTGGTATTGTACTTGGAGTGATAGCTGCTGTGATCTTAATTGTTCTACTTTTAGTGTTTCTCAAAAAAACAAATACACTGTAAGTAATTTTACTGTCAGTGCAACTCTTGTGAAGAAAATGGGGGGGGGGGGGGGCTGAGGTGCTAAGAATGAGATACTACTAGTCTTATTTACCTTAAAAGTTATCTGCTAAACACTGGTCCTTGTGTTAAAATATCCAAAACTTTTTTTTATTTCTAGCTGTATGATCCCCCCCCCCCCCCCTAATAAAATTGGTTCTTGCAAAATAAACTCCAAGACTATTAAACTGCTTTCCAAAGATTCTAAGTAGTTAGCAATATAGGTTAAAAGGGTGAATGGTAAAAGTAATTTATGCAAAGTGACACAATAGAATTTCAAGTATTGCATTTATTCCAATTAGTAATTAAATAATTTCACCTTCTTCATATAATTACTGGAGAAATGAAACATTATTTATTTAATAAACAATTGCCTATATATAGTAGTCTATAGAAATAGGAACAATTCATGCTAAATCTTCAGATTGACATATAAAAAAAATAAATACAAATAGCAGTATCATATTTATTCATATAGACCAATTTGAACAAAATATTTTTAAAATTAATATATGGAACTTCAGTCTTCTCAGAAAACTGCTAAAACATTTAAATGGTGGTGGATAAAAGTGGGCATCGAACTTCATATCTTTGTCACATGATTTTGACATTTTATTGCTAAGCCTGACATGTCAGACCCCCCTATTTAAAAAAGGAGAAAAATCTGATCCAGGAAACTACAGACCAGTATCACTTACCAGCATCACATGTAAAATACTAGAACACATAATATGTAGCAACATCATAAACCACTTAGACAAACATAATGTCCTCACCCCATACCAACATGGCTTTAGGAAATATAGATCATGTGAAACACAACTAATAGGACTAATTGATGATTTCTCAAAAGGTTTAGATAATAGTGAACAAATAGATGCTATCTTACTAGATTTTTCCAAGGCTTTTGACAAAGTTCACCACCATAGTTTGCTTAAAAAATTAAAATATTTCGGCATTAACGGTCCACTGCATCAGTGGATTAAAGATTTTCTGATAGGGAGAGAACAAACTGTAATAATAAATGGCTCTAAATCAACACCAATAACAGTAAACTCAGGTGTACCTCAAGGAACAATCTTGGGTCCACTACTATTTTTAATTTACATAAATGACTTACCAAATTGCATTAGTTCAGGAACAAAAGTCAGATTATTTGCAGACGATTGCATAATATATAGAACAATAAAATACTCTGAAAGACACAAAAATAAAGGCACATTCCTCGTCCCATATGCTAGGACAAATTTGTACAAATACTCCTTCTTCCCTAGTGCTATTAGAGCATGGAATGGGTTGCCTGAGCTAGCCAGAAAAACCAGTGACTTGGCAGAATTTAAGTCATTGGTTAATATGCATGACTAAATGCATGACGCGTAGGACGTAATCATCTTCTTTTTTGAAGTAACGTCTGTATTATATAAGATAAGAAGATGTTTGCATATGGAAAGTAGATCTTATAACTATCTCTTAACGGTTGTGTGGGTATGTGCTTTGGACTGTCATCATGATAGCCCTGAATTCAAACCCTGTTCACTGTCATCCTGCTGGAGGTTTGAGCTAGGACATCATAATCTTCCAGAACATGTACAACAAGGAAACGAGCTGACCAATTAGTTGTTTTTTTAATTGTATTTTAAAGGGAGTGGTAAAATAGCTTATTCATTTTTTTAGCTTTTATATGTAACCTCCCTCTTTCTTGTCAAAGATTTTAAAAACCAAAATGCAAATCTTAACAATAGTTTAAAGTGTAGGAAACAAAATAATCATTCAGACATTTTGAAATTCAAATTTGAAAGGAAACATAGTTAGTAATATTATTTATTAGATTTAATGCATGGCTACATGTGGTAAAGAACCATGGCTGTTTTGAGACTAATTTGTTTCCCCAGGAGCAGTATACCATTTAGAAGGTTTTTTAGGTTTGGACAATCATCTGAACATTCAGAGGTAGAAGGTTTTAGTAACTCTGTCTATGATGATGCTGGTGGTGACATGGTGAGTTTGGACTTTTAACTCCATTTGGCTTTTTTTCTTTTTTTAGTAAGAAGTTTAAACATTTGCAATTTGTACCTGACTGGGTTTGGAAAGGTTTAACTCTTACACATGGTTTCTCTTTGGTAGTGGCTTTTTTTTTTATTGTCCATAAGATCAGACAATCTAGGTCATCACATTGTCTTAAATGTTTACATTGTTCAATAATTCATTTATCTTTTTTTTTTTACTCCAAAATGATTAGTCCATGACTATTTTTGCTCTAAAATGAATTATCTACTTCTTACAGATGACAGGCTTAAAAGACTTGTAAAGTGACTTCTGTCTGTGGAAATGAAACTGAATTTTGTTGTGTGTCATTTGATGTCATTTCTATTTAAATTAATCATTAAATACGCTATTTTGGTTTCACTATTTTCAAACCATACTAAATGTTTTAAGTCAGTAAGAGAAGTCGTAGCTTAAAAGTTTGTAACTAACAATAGATAACTATAAACCTTTTATTTTCATAAGCATTTTACTGGCACAGTGGTTAGTGTATTGGCTTGACATGCTTTAAGACCTCGAGTTGGAATTTAATTAGATCTTGTCGTATATATTGATTATTTTAGCTTTCCCTCTCAACTTTAGATCATGCCTGACAAAACCATAACATTGAGCTAGAAATAGAAATTCTGTTAGCAGTTATAATTTATCTGTTTCAAAAGAGTTGAACACAACTGTCACATTTTTACAAGAACCTGAATTCTTTTCTTTTCTTTTTTTTGACAATGTACATTTACACATTTTGCCAATTGGTGTTTTTTTGTATACTCATTGAAGGAATCTGTACATATACTGAATTTGTAATAAAAATGTTTACATCTCCAATAATGATTTATGCATTATGTTCATACACTACTTCTGCTAGACCCTTTAGAACAGCGGTTCTCAACCTTTTAAGCTCGGCGACCCCTTTCTAGAATCCCCCACTCGGCCGCGACACCCCCCCCCCCACACACACACATCAAAAGAAGAATAGACAAAAACAATCCATATTTTCAATGGTCTTAGGCGACCCCTGGCAAATCGTAATAAAAAAGTTTCCAATTGAGCACATAAAGCAGTTTGTCAAAGAGAAGTATACTTTTAGGCTTATATGTAGATTAATACAACTAATTTTAAAATGTACATACCGGTAAAAGAGTAAGTACAAAAAAAAAATAGCTTAATCAATATTATACTCATTCTACGCATTATGGGAAATGAAAAGGCTGATAGACTATCAAACGTGGGGTAATCCATTGAACAACTAGACAGACCAGTAAACTACCTCATTCTCAAGTAATGTTAGCCAGCAATCACAAAGAGGAGTGGCTCAATCAATGGGTGCCAGGAAACAAATGCAGAGCTATGTACAAAGAAATGACCACACCAAACTAGATGATATCAATTTCCTCCCCTGCAAAGATCAATCTTGCAACTAAGAACAGGACACACACCTTTAAATTAACCCCATAACAGAATAAATCCCATCATCCCTCTGTAGACACTGTGCCCACCCTTATCAAACTGAATCCTATCCTATTTGAATGTCCCAATTTTAATCCAGACTCTACAGCCCAACATCACCAACACTCAGTGTGGCAGTGATGAACAACTGAAAAAAAAAAACGCCTTTTTTTCCTTGGCATAGACTGCAAAGATGCTTGTTAGAAGAAGAAGACCACGATCCTGATATCTAGCCTAACAACTTGTATACAATCCATTGGGTTTAAGGTTACACACTCCTTCCCCTCCTCCTATTGGAATAGACAGCAGCTGTATGTCTCTACTTTTAAAAACAACTTATATTTGTGTGAATAATAGGCCAAAATGGTTATAACCTCCAAATAAAGGGTTAAAACCAATTTCTATCGTAGGGTCATTGAAAAGTAATATAGGACAGTGGGAAAAAAACGCCTACAATTTCAAGTATCTATGTTTGGTTATTGCCATGTACTAAAAAAAAGAATATCAACACTTGATATTACCCCCTACTGCTTTCTCTCCCATTATAACATCTGCAATGTCTAAAAATCTGTATTTCTGAAGTGTTTCACCACCCACAATTCGATTATGAAACAACTGAACGCCATCATGACCCTGTAGTAGAATGGTCAGGCCCTCTCAGTATAACGTACGAAATGAAGATGTTACTATCAGAAAGTATCGTCACTAAAATATCAAGATTGCATTTAACTGGTAGGCTGATAACGGAGTGGTGGGCGTGTTCGTGGTGATAACATAGTACAGTGCACAGGCCTCAGTGGACGTTTGGATTTTAAAAAAAATAAGTTTTTAATCACCTGGCGTAGGGGCACAGTTCACTAGGACAGCGTTAGCTTTTTTGTTTGTTTTTCGCTTTAAAGACTATATAGTTAATCTACCGTGTGGAAAAAAAAAGGAGAGGGTCTGGCGGAAGCTGAAATCAAAATCTGAGAGAAGAAGAAAAAAGAAAGTAGGCCTATTTGTCGTTCAAACATTAAGACTGCACAACAACGTGCTGCTAATGGCGAGTCTGTCTGTCAGTAGTTTCTGTACGTCGTTTCTTCCACCCAATCTCGGATCAAGTGGACATTTTGCACAATTATTTCTTGTACCTGAGAAACCAAGAATCAATTTTAAAAACAATAACCTATTAGTTTATTAATCTATAGTAATAGTTATTTGTATCGAACAAGGGAAGGTAGTTGCACTTGACTGATGTGGATGTATAAGTTGAATTAGTCCCCTTTATATTTTGTGTAGAGAATTAGGTGAAAGCTTAAAAGTTTGAAACTAACAATAGATAAAATCATAAGCACTTAACTGGTACAGTGGTTAGTGGATTGCCTTGAGACTTTAAAAAAAAAAAGCGATCACGGTAACATTCACATAGATACCCCCTTCTTTCTCTCCTCCCACCCCTTTCCGAACTGGTCCAAACCAGTGATAGAATCATAGCGCATTGTGAAAGCTAAAAGCATGAAATTGCGATAAACACAATCAGTAAACAAAGACAATTGGTAAAAAATATTTGTAATCGCACACATTTATTGTTGCTAGTATAGATCTAATAGAAATTTTATTGCACGATTGATCCAAACTAATTGATACAATTACGCTTAATATAAGCTATGTTTTTTTTTTAAAGTATTTTTTAAATTGTACTTTCTGTCTCTCTCTCTCTCTCTCTCTCTCTCTCTCTCGCTCTCTCCAGATCATTATGTATGATTCTTTCCAGGTATTGGGTGAAAGCGGTTAATGCAAAATGTCTGAATGCACCGCACAAAAGTGCCTTGGTTAAAAAATAAATGATACGCCAAATTATGTTCACGAGCAGAAATACAATTGTAAAAGTTAGAATCGATATATAGATATTACACCCACACTGCAAAACCATTTCTCTATCTATGCACTTGTAAATAAACGTCGCCTAGTTCTATATCAGTGACATTTTTGTATATAAAATAAAATGTAAAAAAAAATATTTTTGTCGCTATAGATTCAAATTGTTTCTCTTTTCCCCACGCAGACTTTCATTACACAATACAATAGCTTGTCATCTTTTTACTCAGTCTAGAGTCTAGATAATACGTTATCTTGTCTTTTATCAAGTCAACCAGATCGCTAAATATTTCCTTAGTTGATTTAAAAAAAAAATAAACGTAAACTTACTATCTTAACATCACCGCCAGGTGAAATCTGATAATAGGAATATAATCTTTCTCTGAATGAAGATAACATTAAATGATACGCAGTGCGCCGATCAAAGACCCAGGCTATATCAGGATTTCTCTCTTTAAAAGAAAATGTTAAGTAGACTATCCCAGAAGTAGACTTCATATTTCAAGCGACGTCATACGTAAACATTTATTTCATTAACGGGCCATTTGAGAGCACACCAGAATTCCGTGTAGATGGTTACTGTTATTGGTGCCTAAAGCCTCAAAATGATTCATTAGATTACTGTGACTAACGAACAAGTGGACGTGAAATACACTGCTTATCTTGACAGCATATGAACAGTTATGTCCTAGTCATCTTCAATATAGTAGGCCAGTAGGCCTATTGACTTCACTAGGGAGTTTAAGTGAATTCAACTGTACTATCTTAATTGAAGCATTTTTTTAACGAATGATTGCTTGCCTTATTACAAATGAATTAGCGATATTCAACTAAAAAAAACAATCAATAGAAAAAAAAAGAATACGTTTCAAAAACAAAACTTATTTAAGGGAAAGAACTGATAATTACTGCAATTTATCTGAAAACTACAGGGTTTAGCTTCCTTACCGCTATATAAAACAAAATTAATTAATTAGCACTAAATGATTAACTAATTGGTTTATTTCTGGATCGATTCGTGTATTGTCATCGACTATGAATAATTATGCGAAATTTCAACTTGATCCGTGAATTGGAAGTGAGAAAATAAACGGGTCAAAACGTGAGAAGGGGATTAAATAAATATATACATCCACATCTCTCATACAGTAGCATTTATTCCCCTTATTTCGATATCAAATAAAATAATAAATTACCAACAATTAATTAACTAATTGTTTTTTTTTATTGATTCATGTTTGTCAGATTCAATGAATAATTGTGCAAAGATTTAACTTGATCCCAAAATTGGAAATGGGGAAAAACATATTCAAACGTTTTACCAGACTGACAGAGTGAGTTGATACAGTGGCGTCTACAACGCATTTTTATATCATCATAGGAAGATTACAAGTAAAATACAATTAAATTTAAAATGTTTAGGACATGTTGATACTAAACTTTGAGAGACATTCGAGGTAGTAGTTTTTATTTTAAAAGTTGCATTTTGGAAAAGTGCATTTTTCCCACTTTGGTGTCACCTCCTGGTGGGTGTCACCCGGTGCGGACCGCACCCCCTCCTCCGTACCACCCTAGTGACGCCACTGAGTTAATATAAGCTTTGTAACGAGACGGAAAGTAGTCTGAAACAATACAGAATGCTAAGTGACTTGTTGATATAAAGCCTAAAGCAAAGTTTCTGTTTTTACTACTTCATAAAATACTTAAAATCGTGGTAACATTTGTATTAATCCGACGTTTTATGATGTACTCTACACTCTACCATAAGACACCAACATCCAAAGCGAATGGCCACTTAGTTTACAGAGCGTACAACAGTACAAGAACCTTTAATATATACAATAGTTCTCTCATGCATTAAACTGTAAACATATGAAAGATTCTGGTCTGCTTTTCTTTTACATTCCAGACATGATTTAGAATTGATAAGGCCCTAAGACAGTGATGCCCAAAGTACGGCCCGCGGGTCAGATTCGGCACGTGAAGTGGTTCCATCCGGCCCGCCGAAAGGTCGGCCCAAAGTGTAGAAAAAATCTTCCCTAAAAAAAAAAGGTTGAAAAATGCATCTTTACTTACTTAAGGGCCCTTAATTTTACTCTGATGAATTGGTACCATGTGAGTGACTTTTGTGTTTGGTACCATGTGAGTGACTTTTGTGTTTTTATGAAATGGGACTCTGAATGTAGAATCTACCTGAAAAAAAATCTAGATTCTATATTTTTTATGGAATTTTTTTGATAATAAGTCAACATATTTGTTTATAATGAAAGTGTGACTGCTAAGAAAACAACAAAACAAAACAATATCAAAACAGCATAATGAAACAAATATGATGAAAGGCCAAGAACATATTAGCGGATTTATGACAATATTTACCAAAAAGAGACTAGAAAATGAGTCGGTGCTAAAGCTAGCTAAAATCTTGCTCACATTTTAAGTAGAGAAATTAAACCATTTCCCAACGCGCAGTTGTCCCATGAATCAATTGTGTGTAAGTAGATCTCACCGGGTTTCTTATAAAATAATTTCAAGTCGATTTCCATTTTGTTTTTATTCGTTAATGTGGCCCTCGACACGAGTGTCGGAAATTAAAACGGCCAGCAGGTCGAACTAGGTTGGGCATCACTGCCCATAGCTATTTTAGATATGTGCCTTGCCCCTTGTCATTAATACACGATACGTTTTCTTTTTCTTAAAAATGATTGAAAAAACAACAACCTGGAACCGTTTATGTTGCCATTAGTTAACCCCGCACTGCTTACAGTTACATTTTTATGAGGGGGGGGGGTAGCTTTTAAGAGTTCTGAATGCTCACCACACTCACTTCTCAGAGCCTTAGTCTCGTTAATCCAGAACCTTCTAAAACAGTATGCCTCTATTAAAGCATTGCTACTCAAGTTGAAAAGCAAGAAGAGATGTAACCTTTGCACGGCCTGTGTACTTCACACTGTTCTGTTGTCACAGATAAATAAATAAAATACTGTAGACATTAATTAGTAATAACAACCATTATAACAGAGACTTTGCGTTTATACAAGTAGACATAGAAGACTACCTTTTTTTTATTTCCTCACTTCCTGTTAATTACTTTCTCACAAAACATTCACAACAAACAAGGACGTAATATAAACATTTGAGCACACACATCAAAGTCTCCTCCTCGAATTGAACTGTCAAGCTTCTCAACTTGACAATAATAGTGAACAAATAGATGCTATCTTGCTAGATTTTTCCAAGGCTTTTGACAAAGTTCACCACCATAGTTTGCTTAAAAAATTAAAATATTTCGGCATTAATGGTCCACTGCATCAGTGGATTAAAGATTTTCTGATAGGGAGAGAACAAACTGCAATAATAAATGGCTCTAAATCAACACCAATAACAGTAAACTCAGGTGTACCTTAAGGAACAGTCTTGGGTCCACTACTATTTTTAATTTACATAAATGATTTACCAAATTGCATTAGTTCAGGAACAAAAGTCAGAATATTTGCAGACGATTGCATAATATATAGAACAATAAAAACAACACAAGACACAGATATTTTACAAAGAGAATTAGATGAATTACAGAAATGGGAATCAAATTGGAGCATGTCTTTCCACCCAGAAAAATGTCAGTTGTTAAGAGTAACAAAAAAACTAAAACAAATTAATTCCACTTATCTTATTCATGGCAAACCAGTAACACAGACTAAAAACGCAAAATACCTAGGTGTTATAATAAATGAAAAACTGTCATGGAATCCACATATTGATGAAACTATAAAAAAAAATCCAACAAAGCATTAGGGTTTATTAAAAGAAATTTCTATAAATCAAATAAGAACATAAAACTAAAATGTTATTTAACCTTGGTTAGGCCAATAATAGAATATGCATCCACCGTGTGGGACCCCTCAACTCAAGAAAACATTAAGAAACTGGAACAAACACAAAAGAGAGCAGTGAGATTCATAACAAACGAATATTCACATTTGACTAGGGTAACACCATTAGTAAAATCACTAAATTTAGAAAGCCTTCAGGACAGAAGACTCAAAAGTAAAGTAGCAATTATACATAAAACACTGAACCATAATCTTCAAATACAAAAACAAAAATTAATAAAATACTCTGAAAGACACAAAAATAAAGGCACATTCCTCGTCCCATATGCTAGGACAAATTTGTACAAATACTCCTTCTTCCCTAGTGCTATTAGAGCATGGAATGGGTTGCCTGAGCTAGCCAGAAAAACCAGTGACTTGGCAGAATTTAAGTCATTGGTTAATATGCATGACTAAATGCATGACGCGTAGGACGTAATCATCTTCTTTTTTGAAGTAACGTCTGTATTATATAAGATAAGATATAAGATAACTTTGTGTTTACATTCTACACATTCTCCTGCCCTGAATCTCGTCCCGTTTTTTCCTACGCTATTGCAATAAATTTACGCCTCAATGTGAATAATTTAAAAAAAAATTCCTTTCCCTTAGTCAAATGTATAACCTAAACAGCATGACTACAATTACTCATTGTGAACTGACAGATACTCTTCCTTTGATAACAAGTAGAATTCTAGTTTCAAACGACAACAATGAACGACAATAAGGTCAATATATTAAATTGGGGGTCGGTTCGGAGGAGCAGCGCTAGGAAAAGTAAAACAAAATGGCTTGATGTAGGCGTATTTTAGTGATCCTAACCAAGAAAAAAGAATTATACACAATTAACTAATTACTTCAAACAAATTGTGTAATTGTATCCCCTTAAAAAATCTCACCCCATCCGGATTCATTACTGTACTGAGCACCTAGCATTGTAAAGGCAATGCAGTCCGTTGAGGGGTGGGACAGCCTACCTAATAGATTTGTAATGTGAACATCATCCACGAGCTTCGTGCAACATTATCTTCAGCGTTTCAGTGCTCAGTACCAACAGTAGTGGGCTATATACGACCTAGTCTAAGATGGCCGTGCCTGGTACTTGAACTAATCAACAGATTATCACTTGATATAAAAACAATTAATTGATAAATCACACACTCCATTTCAGGTCTTCTCTGTTATTCTATAACTAGAGACCTGTTGATTAATAACAAAATATATCAACAGTGAACTTCAACTTATTTCTTTTTAATCAATTGGAACAATATTATTATTATTCAAAACAACTTTCAACAAAAAGGATTATAGCTGAACATTGAACTACAACGCTCCCTAATGGGAGGGAGCAACGCAATACTTTTTACTGTGGCCGTTGTTTTATTGATAACAGGTCAGTCTATATAAAATCATATACATTTCATCCATTAGGACATAGCTGATATGGTTTAGACCGTGACAATAAGTTAGGACACAACTCCTGGAGTCTCCCAATCCCATTTTTTAACCTCGATTGAATGAAAATAAAAGTAATTATACTGGTCTTTAACATGTCATAAAGTGATCGTGGCAGCAATTAGCTAATAAACCTTTTTTTTTACAATTAATGATGAAGATCATTATTATTATTCCCAGCCAATATTACAATAATAATAACATTCATAAAACAGCAAATATTCATAGCCGTTTCTAGTAGATGTGATATTAAAATAATGCGTTTTCACTCAAACTCAAAGGTTCACTAACGAATCCGCTTTAACTTCACCGTCACTTATTCCTTAGTCTGTTGGACCGTTTGGGCACTACTCAAGATCTGTCAAGCGTCTTTCTCCATTTCTCTCTTTCCTTTGCATTTGATAGTTTCATTCACTAACAGGCCTGTCAATTCTTTGATCTTGTCTTCCCATCGCTTTCTCTGACTTCCTCCTCATCTTCTTCCTGGTACTGTTCACTGAAGGAAGGTCTTTGCGAGTCTTGAGGACCTTGTAATGTGGCCATATAGTCTGAGTTTACGTTTTTTGACAGTAGTTAGAAGGTCATCGTGGGGTCCAATTGCTGTAGTAATCATGTTTCTAATCTCTTCATTTGTGATGCAGTCTTTGTATTTAACTATATCTTTTAACCATCAGTTCATTAAATACTTATGAATATTAACAACATACAATGCACTAATAATAATATATTTTTATCACTAATATCTTTTTGCAGTTGTTGATAGTTTGTAGTTTATAGTTTCTGATGTTCTTTCTAAAAATATTATAACCTGCCTTTTTAACTGCCTGAGCGGACCTTTTCGGGGGCCGATTTCGAGTTTGTGTTTCCTCACAAACAGTCTTTGTAGCCTTTTAAAAATATTTATAACACATCTAAAAGGAGGCGGAAATGGCGCAAGGCATATAAAAAATAAGAAGACTTAGGAAAAAAGAAAAAAAAATGCTTAAAAAAATACGGAATTTGTGATATTTTAAAAATGTTTTGAATGTATAGTGCAGATTTTTGGGGAAATACCGATAACAAAACACAAAGGTTTGATAAAAAACTTGCGTTTTTTTCGCCCACCTATATAAAAAAAACAACACCTATGTAAAATATTTCATGCGGATCTGTACGACGGTTTAAGATATCTCTTGATCAATGAATGAGTGGTATTTTACTAATATATAGATTACACATTCATTTGTTCTAGTTTGTACAGTTATAAATAATGAAGTTTACTTATTGGCTATGTTTATATAATTTGTATTTTAGCGGCCACAGCTCAAAACTTAAACTGCACATTTGAAACGGACTTTTGCGCCTGGACACAAAGTACAGCTGACCAACAAAACTGGACACGAATCAGGGGAAAAACTCTTACAGCTAATACTGGCCCCAATGGAGACCACACCACGTCAAGTAAGTACAATAGTGTGGCAAGATAATTATCTCATATTTAGCAGACTGTTTAATGTGCTGTCCTCACAATTCCAGCGTAAGTATCATGAATAGAGAATGTCTGTTGACTTGACTCCTACACACTTAGTTCTAGAGGGAAATTTAACTAGCCAGATAGATGTTCGAAATATTATTTAAAAAAAAGAGAAACATAAAAAAAAAATAAAAAAACAACAACAACAAAGCTTATATTAAGTGTATCAATGTTGGGATCAGTCATGTAATTATATAAACGATTGACCTAGATATAATAAATCTGTGTGATGAGAAATATATTTACATGTTTTTTTTATATTTTTCTCAATGCGCTATGCAGAGGCGGCCTTAACAGAGTACGGGGCCCTGGGCGAGTGCCATATGTGGGCCTTGAGCCGTACCACATCACGCAAACGGGCTCGCCCGCCTCTAACGCTGTATGCCTTATTTTTTGCTACTATTGGCCTTGCACTAATTACATACTGTATTGTAATTATTCAGCAAGAACGATTTTGCTGTTTAATGTTAATAAACGTAACTAATGATTCAGAAACATTTGCATGAAAAATCAACAAATGAGATAGGCCTAATAATAATTTCTGCTAAGCACGCTGGAGTCGAAAAGTAACTATTAATAGGAGACCCAGAACACTTGCAATGACCAAGTAGATTCTGTCACGAAACTTTCTTGACTTGTAGCTTTGCACTAATAATAATAATATTTTATTTTTTCTCCCAATGCGCGGTCGATTGCTGAAGCCAAATTGATGTTCTTTAAGAACAAGGTGTGCTGTAGGAGCTACAGTTGTCCCAAGCATTCGCAGATTCGACTTTCGCGTAAGGACTATACCACGGGTTTCAAAATAAATAATGAAAAATATTTCCGTTTTTTTTTTTTTTTAACACCGGTTTTCCAACGGCTACCTAATGTATATGCACAGTAGCATATTTGAAAAAAATGAATAGGTCAAACTTTCTGGATGCTGCTTGGTCGAAATAACCGTATTAACATTTACATTAACTGGTTCAATAGTGACCAATCGTTATAGTGGCCTCAACACTGACCTGCGACGTGGCAACCTCTGTAGATCAATAGCTCGTCGTATCACAGGTTTGTGACGTCAGAAACAGGTGGCATGTAAAGGTTATTGAGAGGATAGAAAAAATAGTTATTTAGGAGATGAAATGTTAGGGGATGTCTGGTGAGACTGTAAGGGGATGTCTGGTGAGACTGTTAGGGGATGTCTGGTGAGACTGTTAGGGCATGTCTGGTGAGACTGTAAGGGGATGTCTGGTGAGACTGTTAGGGGATGTCTGGTGAGACTGTTAGGGGATGTCTTGTGAGACTGTAAGGGGATGTCTGGTGAGACTGTTAGGAGATGTCTGGTGAGACTGTTAGGGGATGTCTTGTGGGACTGTTAGGGGATGTCTTGTGAGACTGTTAGGGGATGTCTTGTGAGACTGTAAGGGGATGTCTGGTGAGACTGTTAGGAGATGTCTGGTGAGACTGTTAGGGGATGTCTTGTGAGACTGTTAGGGGATGTCTTGTGAGACTGTTAGGGGATGTCTTGTGAGACTGTTAGGGGATGTCTGGTGAGACTGTTAGGAGATGTTTTGTGAGACTGTTTGTATCCCCCCCCCCCCCAAAAAAAAGTGTACGTTTCATGAAATTAAATACAGCGGAAATTTTAATTTCTCAGAACGTATCCCCCTCGAAAGTCAAGAACACACTTTATTTTTTTATTACTTTTCATTTAAAAAAAACCCCAGTCGATTTATTACACCATGCCTCTATATAAAATGAGTTAAAAAAACAGCCTTTATCTGGATTGAAACTCAAAACCTTCACTAAGGCTGCCCCTCATTTTACCACTTGAAAGTTTCAGACGTTCCTATAGAAGCCCTGTTCCTGTAAAGCTGCTGTAACGTTCTACCTAAAGTTCCTGTAACGTTCCGTAAAGGAGGACATCGGGCAGAAAAATGCGATACCACAATGCAATGACAGAAACATCCGTCTGCAGATTGAAATAAACATAAACATATGCCAGGCAGCCTCCACCCTGACGGAATCAACAACCAACCCACTTTTCACACCTACCCACTATTATCTTAGACCGCACCGTCCCCTTCCTATTTCCCGCGCTTTTATACCGCGCAGCACATTTCTTTTCCGCCTTGATAGACAATAACATAGGAAAGATAAGTCAACTAAAAGCCTATTTTGTTTTAATTGTCTTTTTGTTGTTTGTCTGACCCAAGCTGATGAAGGCCTCGTGGCCCAAACGTCCTTTGTTTTTAATTGGTCCGGCAGGGTTTCCTATGTGTATCATGTGTTCATCGTATTTTTGTATACAGTCGTTCACACCTACAGAATTTAAAAAAAAACAGAACTCTATATCTGTTGTATCTATTTCAGATGGGTATTACATCTATCTTGAAACTTCAGTTGGTAACGTAGGCAGCAAGGCTCAGCTCCTGAGTCCGACCATAACAGTACCTGCTTCAAGAGGGTGCCTACAGTTTTGGTATTCTATGTATGGTGAACATGTAGGTGACCTTACAGTCTACAGGTGAGGTCAAAAATACTCACAAATAGGTCTCAAGATATGGAAATGGAAGGAGGGGAATAGAAGCCTCTTTAATCTGTTTTAAGAATGTATACAATGATTTCTAATGTTATTGTAGACACTCATATGTACAATTGTCACTAATAAGACACTATAATATACTGTTGTATTGGTTGGTAATGGACAAGGTTTTATTACGTTTAGGACATCGTTTTTACCATCAATAAAAACTAGAAAAAAATCTCACACAAGAAAAGCATTAAACAAAACTACATACACAGATAGCAAAGAAGTCAAAGGAGAGCTTAAGCTATAATATAGATCTAGTCTTAATTATGACACATATCATCAGCAAGCTATTGCAAACAATTATATATTTTTAATGGTAGCTTAGAAAAAAAAACAACTTTTTTTTTATATTATGAATTTTAATGCACACTGTGTATAATACAAAAAACAGTGTCGTCGGGCAGAGTAATTCCAGACTGTGGACAAGACATGGTAACATGGGATTGCCATGGAAACAGGCTTTCGTTGATGTACCTGCGGGAGTTTATATGAAGGTCAGTGCTAACTCGGTTAGACCACCGTCTGATTTTCAAATATATTTTTATGTGTTAATTTTTTTTTTTTTTTTGTAAATAAAAAGAGTAATTTAATCATCATTCTCTTTGACTATATCTGCTACACAGCTGATGTTTGAGGCTACTAGAGGAAATGGTTACTTGGGAGATATAGCAATTGATGATATTAGCTTCTCATCCAATGGTATCTGCCAAGGAGCTGGTACGTTGATGATAATATTTAACCTA
Organism: Biomphalaria sudanica; assembly: GCA_036873155.1. Taxonomy (NCBI): domain Eukaryota; kingdom Metazoa; phylum Mollusca; class Gastropoda; family Planorbidae; genus Biomphalaria; species Biomphalaria sudanica. The sequence goes on from JAZGLO010001033.1 coordinate 1,415,319, forward strand.
GAGGCTAGAACCTTATTTCATTGTCCTATCACCACTTTAGACCACCATTCTGTTTTCCCACCATAGACACCTCTTTAGGGCCTATTCGTTCCTAGATTATGAAAATATTATTTACGAGAAAAAAGTATTACTAGTATTGATTGGCCTTGATTTCTTAGGTCTAGGCTGTGATTTTGAGGGCAGCGATATGTGCGGCTATGTCAACAATCCCACCAGCGTCAACAAGTGGATCTGGGGAAGTGGTTCCACTTCGTCTTCTGTGCGACCAGACAGAGATCATTCTACAAGAACAGTAGGAGGTAAGTTTGGAGACTTGTTCCAGGGTCAGTAACCCCTGGAAAGTAAAGATAGATCTAAATTTAAGAAGCGCCTTTTTCATCACGGTTTGGGTAACGGTAAAACAAAGTAAAAGATTTAGGTTTGAAAATGGATTTATCTATTTCCCATAGTCACGTGAGAGGATTGGGCTTTTTTTTTTTTTTTTAACGTAATATTTAAAGAACAATTTTTTTTAAATGGTCCATATTAAAATCATGAGCATAGGCGCATAGAACCCCTTTGTTTCCCAGTTGCTACGCAACTGTTAGATCTACAAGAAGCCAGGGTGATTTTGTTTTACTTCTAGGACATTATGTTTACGTGGATTCTTCAATGGCAACTCCAACAACTAGCCTAAATACGCATGCTCAGCTGATGACAAAGAGCATCTCAGGAGATAGACAACGATGTCTACGATTTTTTTACAGTATGGGTGGTGCTCATCCGGGTAGCTTGAACATTTACACAAAAAATGCGACACTAGGAACAGCTCTGTGGGCGCTTCGTGACTTCAATGGAGCAGGATGGATGACTGCAGAAGTTAATCTACCAGCAAGATCGACAGCTTACCAGGTAAAGCATTTTTTTTACTCACGGCGATTTAGCACCTTAATTAACTTCACAAATTTAAATGTTGGCCTTTTACGGGTATCGTTTGGTGGGTTAAGTGGGGTATAAAGTGACTTACTTAATATTCTAAACACCGAGTAAAATATTGTTATAAACCTGGTTGTGTCACAGATGGGGTTGGTGGTATGTGTTTAGTCAGCCGACGCCAATCGCCCCAGGCCAGCGCTAGCCGAGCGGTCAACCATGACGAGTTACGATCGACGGTCAGCCGAGACGAGTGTCAACATGACGGTTCGGGAAGGATCGGCGTCGTGAACAGAGCTCAGGAGCGTCACTAGGGATGTAGTCATCTGACCACCCAGAATAGTCGAGCGAAATTTTTCTCAACTTTTTCTTGCAACTGACAATACAAGAATCAAGTTAAAAAACAAAAACAACTATTTTTTTAACTATTGGTAATTTTTTTTTTGGCATCGAACAAGGGAAAGAAATTTTTCCTTTAATAATGTGGTGGCATAAATTGAATTAGTCCCCTTAAAAGTATGTTGAAATAAATAGGTGGCCGCTTTAAAATTTGAAACTAACAAAATATAACTATAAACAGGCGCAGACTGGGTGTCAAAATATTGGCCCTGGCATTACCGTAAGATTCAGCCCACAACTTGATTACATCTGATATGCATACAATTGAACGCATTGCAAACGGATTGTATTTTTACATGTAAAAAGGCTTATGGGATATAGGAAATCTCAATTAAAAAAACTACAATGCGATCGCAATCTTAATTAGTGTATTAAATTATTTTGAGATAACTAAAAGAATAAAGCATAACACTTAATGGTTGTCTATTCATGTGTTATGCGCTCTGTACTGTCGTCTCGGTGGTCCCGGGTAGAAATCTAGTGATGGGAACTAAACTAACTTTTAAAAGTTAAACTAAAACTAGTTTTCAAATAAACTAAAGTAGTTAAACTAAAAGTTTCTAACTTTTTCGTTAACGTTTGCCCACCACTATTAAGAAATCTGTTGCCCCCACCCCCAAACTCTATGTGGGATGTTTGAGTTTGATCTTTTAAAGTAACAAGTAAAACATGTAAAACAAAAGAAACCAACAATTTGAAAAGGAAGTAACACGAAAAGTTCTTAAAACAGATCAGATGTCTCCACATGAAGAATATCTTTCATCAACAAACTACAGATCTTGTGAACGTCTCTAGCATCAGTCTCCTACGTGAACTTCTGCGAGGGTTATTGGCTCATGATGCTTTTCATCGTATTCTTTACATGCAGAAACGTGAAGAAATCTTATCTCACAAGTTAGGCCTACTTACGAATATGAGAGCATTAGCACTAACTCAAAAGCCTATATAGCTGATGATTTCAAAACACACTTCCCTCCATTCATTAATAGCCATTGGAAGAGTTATTACAAGACATCTCTCTTTGCGATCATCTCCATAACACCATTTCCTTAATATCCATCGTCCTTACATTCCAAGTGTCAAATTTCTAAACATCAATTCGTGACCTAAATTGCCAATGCCTACTCGGGTAAGTCAACGTCAAATCACAGGATTGCTTCAAGACACTGCTCTACTGTTTTGTGATCGCATTTAGAGAATAAAATTATTAAAAGACTTACGAATTGGAAGGCGCACATGTATATCCAGGAATTAGAGCGTTTAAGTCTGCATCTTTGTGGACAGGAGTGTTTCTACGTCATCTAACGTGTACGTGACATGATCTCCAGGAGGAAATGGAGTTGTGAATGTTTCTTTGTGAAAGTTATTAGATTCAGCAATATTTCTGAATTGTTTGTGACAAACCCGTGTGGAAATCAATAATTTTACTATTTTTACTGCATTTCTTGGCACAGGATTCCAAAAATAAATGTTTTGCTTTTTTTTTTGTTACCCGTAACTTTCCTTTCAATTTCGATTTGGTAACATGTTCAATTGTTAATATAATAATTGTCATTTGTCAGTGGCTAAGTAGCTGAGGAATCCTGTAAAAAAAAAAGTGTTATGTTATTTGTTAATATCTTATAGTTATTAACTTATAGTGTGTAAAGAGAATTAAAACTCACAGTAGCATGGTTTACGGGTATAAGGGTTAGGGTAAGGGAAAAAAAATTGCCCCCCCCCCCTCAAAAGTTTTGGATCCACAGCGGCTAGTGGACAGTCATATTCTAGAAGCCCGGCTCACATTGATCTTGCTCAGGCTTACTACACTGGCTGGATGTTATATAACATAGATCTATATAGGCCTAGAAACAGTACTAAAACATGCACAAAAGCATTTTCATCATCATGTAGGATCTATATACAAATGTGCTTTTCCCCGCATAAGGAATTAACAAATTTTAGAAGAAAATGTGCGAAAAAAGAAAATCACTCACTTGTGGAATTCATCAATTGATTGATTGATTTATTTTTACTTCTTTTAATACTTTTATGATTAGTAGGGCCCAAATGATGATCTGATCTAGAATCTAGATCGTAGACCTAGATAGTCTAGATCTATAATCTCTTACTATTTTAGACATGAATCTAGATTCTATTCTAGATATAGGCCTAAGATTAGACGTTGAGACGTATTTGCCTATTCTTTCAAAGTAAATTCTGTACATTAAAAATGACATTATAATTTATATAGATAGATCTATTCTATACATACATCTAGACTCTAGACTAGAGATTTTGATTATGTTTATCACATCATTATGACATTATGGTCTTTCCATGTCCCCCCTCCTTATTCTTATAGGTTGTCTTTCTCGTACAAGTGTATGCAACACACTCAGGGGCAATATCAATTGACGATGTTAATATTTTAGATGGAGCCTGCAGAAATTCAGGTAAAATGAGGAGTGCCTATGTCTTAAATCTATCTTATCTTATATATTTCAGACGCTACTTCAATACCATAAAATATGTAATCTAGATTCCAGATCTTAGTCTATAGATCTATGTCAAGGATTCCATCATATTTACCTATTAGTCCTATATTAGTATATGAGCTACATGGCATAAAGTCTACTTGCACATCTTTACTGACAGGGCTGGCCTTCAGTAATTCTAATTGGAGGCCCTATAGGTCAGGGGTTCTCAACCTGTGGGTCGCGACCCCCTTTGGGGTTGATTGACAATTTGCCAGGGGTCGCCAAAGACCATTGAAAAAATGGATTGTTATTGTATATTCTTCAATTGCTGTGTGTGTGCGGGGGAGGGGGTCGCGGCTAAGTGGGGGATTGTAAAAATGGGTTGCCGAGCATAAAAGGTTGAGAACTGCTGCCCTAGGTGAAATGAATAGGGTGGCCCCAAATGAAATAGAAAAATAAAAACCTATGACTGAAAATATGCAAAGAATTACACTGTCCTGTATCTATATATATATGTATATCTAAATCAACATATAAGTTACATTCATATAGTCTAGTGCAGATTGCACCAATTAGTTTTATGGATGATTCTTGATCACCAGACTAGAAATAACGTTTTGCATTTCACCAAAGGAAAGAAAAAAAATGAATCTTCTGGCATATCTAGTCTTATAAAATAATAAGCAGATCTAAACATTTGCAAACAAACTTTGAAAACATGTACAGTAACATTAGAAGGAGTATACATTGAACAACTCTATCTACTCATTAAAGACACACACACACACACACAGTCATGTGTAGACACACATGCACACTTACATTTATTTTTGTATGTATGTATGTTAGACTGCAATTTTATATTATAATCAGTAGCAGTAAAAAATACCTCTTTTCTCTTATGTAATCTATTTTCAGCAACATGCAATTTTGAGCAGAGTGATTTGTGTACCTGGTCTAATGATCAAGCTGATCAATTTGATTGGATCATCAATCGTGGAGGTACCAGCACATCAGATACAGGGCCTAGTAATGATTTCACTTATGGAAACTCTACAGGTGAGAACAAACAGTAAACACTTTCCTTTATCTTAAAACATAAGTGTTTGTTCTTATTTCTTATAACCTTGTGATAATTAAGAGTAATATTATGTTGCCTTAAGGAAGGTCTTTGTAAGCTCTGAGGACCTTGTAATATGGCCATATTGTGTTTTTTGACAGTAGTTAGCAGGTCATTGTGGGGGTCCAATCACTACTAATCCTGATTTTAATCTCTTCATTTTTGATGTGGTCTTTGTATTTGATACCTAGGATCTTTCTTTAGCATCTCAATTCCATTACTAGGATCCTTCTCTCTAGTTCTGCATTCAGCATCCAAGATTCACAAGCATATAAGAATGTTGCATGACTAGTCTGATTTTAGTGTAAATAAGATTTTAGTGTCTTTGCCTTTCCATATTGTTTTGAGTTTTGCAAGTGCTGAAATGGACTGTGCAATTCTGGCCAGTAGTTCAGGTTTAGTTCCTTCATCTGAGATGATATCTCGAGGTATTTAAAACTACTGACGTTGGTCAGCTTTTCACCTCCAATAATGATGTCCCTTTTCCAGTCATACCATTGTCTAAATAATGAATAAATTCCATGAAATTCTGAACATATATTTTATTTATATTTAAATAATTTTCCTTATAGATAATGTGGAATACACAATAATAAATGCTTTCCTACTTCTTTTTCACTATGACAATACATTTGACTAGATGTAATTCAATCTAAAGATATGTCCATTATCTTGATTAATATGTACCTATTATCCCTTAATACTCTCCTCTGTCTGCTGTAAAAAAGACTCTGTGTTTATCTCTCTTTATATAAGGTTCCATAGTGTACATATTAAATTAGCCAGGAGTTTATGTAATTACTATTCACTAAATTTGAATAATGTCCCTTTGGTACTTTTGATTCCAACTTCAATATCCAAAATATTGTGGTACAAATTCTCTTTGTTACATTTCTCACCATTACCAACATATTTTGGCTTATTATCTCCAAAATTTAAAAATTTTTTTTAACATATCAGTCCAAAAAGTTTGTTTTTACATATCATGAAGTACACAGATGTAATTTACATGAAAAAATATGTAGCTCCTCCCTACATTATTATTTTAACATCCAATGAGATTGTATTATGAATTGTTTAAAGTTTTTTTTTACATGATTCAATACAATACCATGCTTTGTAATGATTAACAATAATTTTTTGTACAAAAATTTTTTTAATGTAACAAATCTATGACATCATTTCATATTAAAATGTCATATCATAAAATATTATTCTTAAATATTAAATAATACAGACACACAATAATTAATTGATAATGTAAAATTTCTCAATGTATATTTTGTGTCTTCTGATTTGATATCATGACTTGGTTACAAATATATTGGCTATTTTATAGTCCCAAAGCAAAACATTGAATTGTCTGAATCTTAATTCTTTTTTTTGCTATTATCAATACAATGTTCCTTACATTATTTTAATCTATAAATCTTTATATTTTTTATGCTAACATACCTTTGCAAGATTAGAAAAGAAAAGGTTTCGATCTTTACATGGCTTAAATAATCGAGATATATATCTGAACACTCAGAAGTCTATGCTTGCCTTCAACATTATGTTAACCATAAAGGCATAATCAACTTATGCAGAGTAAGGAAAAATAGAAATACTATAAGCTTTTAAAAAGCATGTAGAACATTATTCTACAAAATAGGCATATATTTTTAATAGTAATTGGAATAATTAAAAACTTCTATTATAAACATAACTGCAATTAAAGTTCTCCTTTTTCATTTCAGGCCATTACATCTACATTGAATCATCCTATAGAAAGCAAGGAGATGCATCACGTCTCTACAGTGATGTCATACCAATTTTTTCAAGGCCTGCTTGCTTTAACTTTATGTACCACATGAAAGGTAGTGATATAGGAACATTAAATTTTTATGTCAAATATGGACTGACAACCATGAAGGTTTGGACTCTATCTGGAGATCAAGGCACTATTTGGAACTCTGGAAGCTTTCCTTTGCCCATTGGTGCACGATATACTAGATCACAGGTAATACATCCTAGGGTAATTTATCCAACTTCATATGAAATAAAACAGAGTGGAGCTATGAAGACTATATTAACATTTTATAATAATAGGGTTTTATCTTAATTTTTATTCAACTTTTCAATTTTACAATAGAAATGTGTTTTCCTTTAAAAAAGGTGAAGAACAACCTTTCTTAAATATATAATTCTTAGTTAAATTCTTTTTAATATTAACAAAATTTTATATGTGAAGAACCCTCATGATAGTAAGCAAGAGCTGAAAGTGAGGATTGAGAAGAATGGAATTTATAATTAGTAGACTAGCTGTTTTAATATAAATGCACTGCTGTAGACTTCTGGCTAGCCACATATCTGCTTGATTTTGTTTTCAGCAATAAATGTACAAAAGAAAAACATATACCTATTTTTAAAAAAAAATTTGTATATTTCTAACTTTGTAACTATTGTTTTTTTTTATGTGATCAAAATACTCTTCAATGAAATAGGAAATCTTTTTTTGTTTTGTTTTTGTTTTGTAGATCTTGATAGAAGGAATTACAACAGCAGGTTATAAAGGTGATATTGCTTTGGATGACCTCAGTTTAACCACCATTGTTTGTCAAGGTAACGCATTTGGCCTTTTTAATAAAAATGTTTGTAAAAATTTACATAAAATGTTTCTATATTAAGCTTGTAGCTTGCCATTTTAGTTAAAAATAAAAAATGTGATTATTTTAACAGTTAATCCCCCAGCTGCTAACCCATTAGCTATTTCTACAACAAGAGCAACCACTAGATTTACAGGCTCTACAACCATTCCACCAAACTTACGTAAGAATAACATTTCATAATTAAATTGTCACTGCTAATTATGCTTTTATGTATACTGGTATCATTAAAATGGTAATATTTATATGTTACCCATGGAGATGTTTTTTTTTAATTTGCATTCTTCAATTATTTTATAAAATAGCAGTGTATTGATACATTTGTTTCTTTCCTTATTCAGCCACTGTAACCTGTAACTTTGAGGGAGGCTTCTGTGGCTGGACACAAATGACTGGTAATAATGCAAACTGGACAAGATTTAGAGGAAGCACACCAACAGGATCAACTGGCCCCACAGGAGATCACACAACAGGCAGTGAGTAAAATAAAAATGAAACAAGCAAAATACACAAAAAACACTTTAATTAACTAATTTGTTTTGTTTTTTTGTTTTTTTGTGCTTTCAGGTAAAAAAAATAATTGTGTTAAATTTCAGCTTGATCTGAGATTGGGTGTTAGAGAAATAACCTGTACAAACTTTTAGACAGACAGTCAGACAGACAGAGTGAGTTGATATAAGCTTTGTAAAAAAGAAAAAATCTTTTCAAGTCACTAAATACATTTGAACAAATTAATGTGCATATGGTTTTTTTGGCAGATCTTGTAAAAACAACTTTAGTTGTTATTTATAAAAATTTACTTGAATATGAAAATCAGGAAGAGACCAAAATAGTAGATAGACAAGGTCATTATAAACATATCAATGCATTTTATGTTTCAAACAGTTGTTTAATAATTTAAAACAAAAATTAATATCATGAAAGGATTTAAAAACACAAAAAATATCTTTTTTTGCTGAAAAGTAACATAATAAAAATTTCTCTAATCAAACATTTTACAAATTTCTCTTCTTTAAATGCATCATTAAGACCCAGTCTGAACTAATGATCATTGTTTCTTTAGTTTCCCTCATACCTTAGCCACTCATTAACAAAAGTTTTAAAGTACAGTTGACAAATATCTTTGCCTGTGCTGCCTTTAGGCTCTCAGCAAACACAACTCAGGTCCAGGCAGGATATGAAGTTGAACCCCCTTTAAAGGTAGCCAAGCAGTCTATGCCAGTTAGTCTATGCCAGTCAGTCTATGCCAAGCAGTCTATGGCAAGAAAACATAAAAAAACTGAAACAGACACAAAATAGAGCAGTGAGATTCATAACAAACAAATATTCACATTTGATTAGAGTAACACCTTTAGTAAAATCACTAAATTTAGAAAGCCTTCAGGATAGAAGACTTAAAAGTAAAGTAGCAATTATACATAAAACACTGAACACTGAAATTTAATAAAATACTCAGACACAAAGATAAAGGCACATTCCTCCTTCCATATGCTAGGACGAATTTGTACAAATGCTCTTTCTTCCCTTGCACTATTAGAACATGGAATGGGTTGCCTGAACTAGTCAGGAAAACCAGTGACTTGGCAGAATTTAAGTCATTGGTTAATATGCATGACTAAATGCATGACGCATAGGACATAATCATCTTCTTTTTTGAAGTAATGTCTGTATCATATAAGATAAGATAAGAAGACATCTTTTTAATTGATTGCTAGTTTATGTCTTAATCTATACATTGGAATGTTAAGTAATGCAAATCCATAACTATTTACTGCTCAAAAATAGGTCTGAATGATTCAATGGTTATTATAATCAACCTTCCATGTGGCAAATTGTTTCTTTGATGATGATTTAGACTTAATTCTTCCATATATCTTGTTTTTAGTCCAAGCTGAAAAGTAATATATTTGAAATCATTTGTAAAAAGTTTATTTTAATTTTTTTGTATGTACTTCATATATTTATTTAATATTAATTTTTTTGTTTTGTAACACAGATGGCTATTACATTTATTTGGAGGCAGATAATGCTAGATATAATTCTAAAGCAAGACTCCAAAGTATTACAATCACTCCACGCCAGAATCAACAGGTGAGAAATAATATCCTAAAAATATATTACTAGTGGGTGTAACTAATAATGTTTTCATTACAATTGGGCTGAATAAATAAAATTGTGTGATCAGTGGATAAAAAAATATATTATCAGAGAAAGATAGAATATAGCCCCAAAGTGTTAGCCCCAAAGTGTTTCTTTCAAGTATTAAAAAATATTTGTTTGAATAGAGCATTTGAATGTTTTCGTATTAGAAATAATTATTCTGGCTTCTAAATATAGTTTTATCCCTTTTCTCCACTGTCTAATTTACATTGATGTTGAATTTATATGTATTTTGCCACATCCAGTGCAGATATAACCATTTTCCACTTGTGGTCAATTTACCTCTGTCCTCTGCAGTGGATTTGATTTTCTTTTGGTCTCAAATGTGTATCCCTCTACCTTGGTAAGCTGTCTCATTCTGAAGCCGCCTGCAGCCAGGTGCTCTCTTCTATGTCAGCTAAAGCAAGTTGGCACCTAAGCTGGTCTTTAAAGCATTTCTGTGGGACATGTTTGTTACATCGTCCACCTTTCTGCTCACCAAAAAAGATTGCTTTTGGCATACGTGCCCAGCCCAGCATAACTGTTGGACCATATGAAGTCCCTCTATTTTGTCCATATCTGCACCTGCGTTCATGCAAGGCCATTGCTGTTTGTAGTGCGGTCTTGTCACCGTATGTCCATGTTAAAGCCCAAGCATCTCTGGTGAAAGTGTTCAAGAAGTCTAAGTTGCTTTCTGTATAGTACCCATGTCTCAGATCTATTTAGAAGGGTTGAGAGAATCACTGCTTGGTAGGCAGGTGGAGCTATTTATTTTGCCAAGCTCATGCCTTTAGGTGTCCAAAAGCACTACTGGCCCTTGAAAGTGATGTCTCATTTGATACAATGCTTCCTAGATATGTTAATGGGTGTCCATTTTCATTAAATTTGATATTTAATCATTTTTATTATTTAACAATGCTACTCTGATGCTTTACTAATATTATTTAACAATGCTACACTGGTGCTTTACTAATATTATTTAGCAATGCTACACTCATGCTTTACTAATATTGTTTGTATTTAATTTTTAAAGTGTTTCAGTTTTTGGTATTCCATGAAAGGTGCCAGCATTGGAGCGTTGAATATCTATGTTAAATTACCCTCTCAGACTATGCAAAGTTTAACTCCCCTTTGGAGAAGGTCAGGAGCTCAAGGAAATGCATGGCTTAAAGATTCATTGACTATTCCAGTTGGCTCTCCCTATGCGGTAAGTCTTGCTTTCATATTATTATCTGTGAATAAAATGAAGCTGGATATACAATGATAAATTTTGATATTTTTTGAACTAATGGGTGGGCTAACTTCTAGATTGTCATCCAAAGTTTAACATAATAGGGCTTCATAACCACAGGAGGACATGTTCCATAGTTATACCACTACTGAGGTCAGCTGACAGTCTAGATCAAAACATGTCAAGTATCTCTTTTTATTTTCAGTTAGCATAAGCCATATGCCAAATAAATTTACAAATTTGATGTTTCTCACACATTTATTTGTAATTTATCAGTGTAAAAAAAAACATTTTTTTATCTTGTGTGATTTAACAGGTTGTTATAGAAGCAGTGAGAGGCTTATCTGTTTTAGCGGATATTGCAGTAGATGATGTCAGCTTAGTAGATGGCCCATGTGCAGGTAGGTAAAGTTATTAAATTTATTATTACCTTTTAAGAAACAAGAAGCCTCATTTTATTGGTTACTGAAGAATTACGTTTTATAGTAGTATCTTTAATCACCCTCACCTATCCTTAAGTTAAACGGTTAGGGTACCACACAAGATCTGTTGACTGATTTCTCCATTCCTCTCTCCTTGGATAGAATTTCATTCAATGACAGCCCTGTCCATTCTATTATGTTTTCTTCCCATCACTTTCTCTGTCTGCCTCTTTTTCTTTTTCCTGTTACTGTTCCCTGAAGGAAGAACTGTAATATGACTGTACTGTCTCACTTACTACACACAAATTTCTTACCAAATACTTACCATGAATGTTTTTTGATCTTTCATCTTATGTTTGTGTATATGATAATTATCATTTTTTCATTTAGTCCAAATACGCCTGTAATAGTTCTAATCTCTCTTAAAAGATGTTACTACAACAAGATCACCAGGGGCCAGCACTGTGACACCAGCCGTGGGTGATGCTATTCACAAATGTGATTTTGAAGATGGAACTGCTATGTGTGGTTTCACTCAAGACATACATGATGACTTTAATTGGGGCTTAACAAGCCAAGGCACTGGAACTTTTCAGACTGGTCCCACCAATGATCATACATATCAGACACCATTAGGTAGTTATATATATTTTCAGAACTATGTTTGATGACCCAAACTCTACTGTATTTTCTGAGATACTTATTTAATTGTAGAAACAGAACAGAAATATTCTTTGTGAAATAAAGCTTGTTTAAGTCTCGAGTTGAAAAAAATGTTTTGTAAAATGTTCTACATGTTTCAGATGTTTCCTATTAGTAGTTAAAGTATCTTCTTGAGTGTGATTTGTTGTATACATCTTATTTATTCAAAGCATGAAACCTTGACACCTACGTTACATGACATATTTCTAAAACTATTGTAATATATGTTTCGGTGTAAATCACATAGTTTATAATAATGTTTTAGGCCACTATGCTTTCATCGATGCATCTAATCAGCGAATTGGTGCCAAAGCAAAACTAGTATCCCCAACATACAATGATTATGGCAAAGGTGACCTCTGTTTGCATTTCTTTTACTATATGTATGGGGATGGTGTAGGAACATTGAATGTATATGTTCAGGTAAATCACTTTTGGAGCTCATTGATTTCAATGTAGGATATATTACTTCTTTTTGATTGTCTGCATGAATACTTTATTTTTATAATGAGAATCATATTGAGAGAAGGAAATGTTTGTTTTATCTAGCCTGTCAGCCAAAGTGTACTTGGACAACCTTTGTGGAGAATGTCTGGTAATCAAGGGCAACGTTGGATTGTAGGGGCAGTCCCTCTTCATACAGGGAGTCTGATATCAGGATATCAGGTATACCTTCAAGCATTGAATTCAAGTACTTGTATATTTATAATTAAACCCACTTCAGACTTTTTCAATAAAAGCAAAATTATCTTTTATGTCTAGATAATTTTTGAAGGAGTAAGAGGATCCAATTTTCGTGCTGATATTGCTATTGATGATATAACTGTTACTGTTGGTGCCTGTCCCAATCCAGGTTAGCCAAATTTTCTTTCAAATAATCTTCAGGAAAATTGCAGGAATTTTACAGATTTTTAAACAAGTTTTACTATCATAATCTTAAAATGTTTTAAATTAAAAATTTCTAAAAAAAAATGGTTTAACCTGTTGTATGTTATATTTTAAAACTTTATTAGGTGCATGTGATTTTGAGAATGGTCGATGCAGTTGGACTAAAGATAGAACTAGCATGCTGGACTGGGGCTCTTTGAATCCTGATACAGCCAAACTTACACCGCCTATTGATCACTCCACAAGTGGTGCAAGAGGCAAGTTTGATATTTTTTTTTTAACAAAAGTTTTTACAGTATTTAAGTAAAATAAATTTGTGATATTAGATAAATATACAAAGATTCTACTTATGTCATTGAAAAGTTGAATGACTAAGCGAAATTACACACTTTAACCACACATATTGTGACTCTTAAAATATTACCATCCTAATTAATTACTAGTATACAAAAGAATATCAGATGCAGCATAGGATCACAATTTTGAAATATATTTTGAAATGATGCTAAATGTACTTCTCAAGTCTTTTGTTCTCTAAAGCTAAAGAACTGAAAAGTGAAAAGCATCTCTTTAAATTCATTGCTATTTTAGAGTTTTATCAAGCAAAGTCAGCACTAAGTAAATAGCATAATAAGGCTTGTTTTCAAGTCCAAAGATTAATGAGGAATGCAGCATTTCCATGGCTAGGCATAACCCAGCTGTGACCTACATATTTTGCCACATCCAGGGCAGGCATAACCATTGTCTGCCGATGGTCTATTAAGATTTTCTTTTTGCCATCTGCATCTGTCCTCTGGATTTTCTTTTGGTCTTAAATGTGTATTCTGCAGCCTTTGTGAGTGACCCCCAGCTGTCTTGTTCTGAAGCAGCATGAAACCAGGTGTTCTCTTCTATGTCAGCTAATGGGAAGGCATGTATGCCAAAAAGCATTCTTTTTTGGTCAGCTGAAAGGTGGTCAACGTAACAGAGGGGCATGCTTTAAAGTAAACATTATACTAAAAACAGAAATGTATACCCTTACTATATTGGTCTTTTATAAAGCAAACACATTTTGAGTTCAATAATTTTATGATTTTTTCATTAAATTAATTTCATGATGTCATTACTATATTATGATAATTTTTCAATTACAGGTACATTTCTGTTCTTGTTCAGTCAGACAGCCCACACAGCTGGAGATAAAGTGGGTCTAGTTAGTGAAACTTTCCCACCTACAAGTGCACGTTGCATGAACTTTTGGTACTTCATGAGTGGCAATGTTCAGTCCTATCTCAACATTCTTATAACAACACCAGGTAGAGCTATTCATTTCAAATCGCAATTTGTTTAAAAATTAAAATTATGAGGGAAAATGTGTTCTTCTCTTGTACAAAAATGTAAAAATTCTATTTTACTAGAAGTGTTTTTTTGTAGAAAAAATATACAATTCACTGGAAAATATCCACTTGAAGTTGATTACATAAAGAGCCAAAGGAAGAACAGTTGTGGAAATAAACCACACAATTAGAAATAATATTGTGTATCTTAAAACATTTGCACACCACTGTATATGAGATTTATAAAAGTAGTATTAATTCAAATAATAAGGCAAAAAAAAAAACTAGCTGTTTTGTTCAGTATAAATGCATTATTATGTTTGGATGCTTGTAACAGTTGTCCAACTCTCAGCCTGCTATCTTGTTTCAATTCTAGACATTGCTGACACATTATTAGCTGCTGTTTCAAAACAAACTTTTTGTGATACAGGTTCATCTAATGTAAGAATGGTGTGGCAACTTCAGAACCAAAATCAAGGACCATCCTGGCGTCAAGCCAGAGTACCTATACCTTCCATTGCTGCAGATTATTTCATTACCATCCAAGGTGTATATGGTGCAGATGTGCCTAATCCTAATGGTGGTATTGGAATTGATGACATCAGTTTCCTTGGCTATAGTTGTGCTCGTAAGTCATACCATAAAATTAGAATTAAAAAAAAAGATAAGGTCAAGAAAATTGATTTTTAAAAATTAAATCAACTACTTCATTGTTTTCATTTCCTTAACAGTATTCCCTCCAAATGCTGTACCAAGCGTTGGCCTGCCTATAAATACAACACCATCTGTAAGACCTTTACAAGGTTCCCCTAACTGTGACTTTGAATCTGGTATATGTGCTTGGAGACAAGATACCACTGATGACTTTGATTGGACTTTACGATCTGGGCAAACACCATCTGGGGGAACAGGACCGATAGGAGATCATAGCAAGTCTGATGGATGTAGGTTTTTTTTAATACACTAATTAGGCTAAAAATCTATTATTTTACACTGTTAGTTGTATTTATTTTTCTAAAGATATAAAAAAAGTTAAAATTATTGCTTGTTGTCCTACACAAATGAGTTATTATCATTGTTCAGATGCTTACAATTTTCTGCTTTCCATTTGACTGTATAAATTGCTGAAAAAGTTTTTTTAATAAAATGATTTTAATCATTGAAGCTATCTAAGCACCAAGCATCAAAAGTTTAAACCAGAATGTTGTGAGTCACACTTTTAATTGGGCTTTCACCAAAATGTTCTTTTGATTTTATTTCACTTGTTCACTTGTATTGTATATTTAAAGTATAATAATCATAATCAGTTTATTTTCTATTTCTTTTAATAGCTGGGAAATACATTTACATAGAAACATCATCACCACAAAGACCTGGCCAAAAAGCTCGGCTTATATCACCTGATATTGGAGCAGGAAGTTACTGTGTCCAGTAAGATTCTCCCTTTTTTTTAAAATTTGTTTTATCTACAACCCTAGTTTGTCAACACAGGTGTACATAGGTATCTTTCCCAACATTTCTCATTTCTTTTCTTAACATCTTTATGCTTTGTGAATGTGTTAATGGATAGGATTATATGAGACCAACAGAATGTCCTTTGGTACAAAAAATAAAAAATTAACTTCATGTCTAAATGTTTCCAATTGAGAAGATCATTTTCAATTTTTGTATGTAATTCTCTACAATTACTTCCTAATTTCCTATCTTGGTCATCATTACATTGTATTTAAAACAGGCAAGAAATTGGTTTATAAGTTTAGATGAGCAAACTCATATTGGGTATGATTTGTTCACAAATACAATATTACTTACCTACTTAGACTTAGATCCTCCAGCACCATTTGGCGAATTGGATGGCTAGCTGTCTCCACAATGATCTGTCACTTGCAATGTCTAAAGTCTCTTCCCACCTGGTGTGCACTGCTTTGAGGTCCACCATGAAAGTGTGGCGCCAAGTTATACAAGGACATCCCTTTCTCATATTGGCCTCCATGTCAACGCAACTCTTGGTATGTGTAATTCATTCTGTGGGAGAACATGTCCCACAAACTTCATGTGATGCTCGGTGACAATCTCATTAAATGGTGGACTCCAAGGATTTCCTTGTTTGAGCCCTTTTGAGCCACATTTAGTTTTTTCTCAATTTTGGTAGATAACTTCCATGTCTCACATGCATACATTGCTGTTGGCATGGTTGGGTTAAGTCGGTGTATTTTTGTCTCAAGTCCAATAGCTTGGCTTATCCTAAAAGGCTGGATGCATTAGGAAAGATGAACTTTTTAAAAATATTTATATTATATTAAGTTATACATTTTTTGAGATTTGGATAAAATTGAAAAAGGCCAGTTACATTTGTTTAGAAAATTAATGTCTTTCTTAAAAAGCTCTTTTCTTTTGTTAATAGGTTTTATTATAATATGTTTGGACAAACTGTTGGCAACTTAAACTTGTATGTTATGACTGGGCTTGTACTTCCTACACCATTGTGGTCCAAGAGTGGAACTCAAGGGCAAGCATGGAAATATCAAAGTGTGGATGTTCCTTCTGGCAGAGTATTTAATGTAAATCGAATTCTAATGGTTTTAAAGATTTAACAATTTAAAAAAAAAGAAAGTGTAGAAATAAAACAAATCTCAAAACAAATTCCTAAAATTAGTTAAGCTTGTAAAGTATGAAATTTACCTTCATGTTTTATATAATGCTTAATCTTTTTCTAAGAATCAAAAATATTTGTTGAAGTGAGAATTCATCATTTAATATAAAATGTTTTCATTCAAATCATACAAGGTTTATAAATGTAAAAGATGTCTTAAACACACTAAGACTATAATAACAGTTAAAATATAACTTTATTATCTTGACATTCTTTAAGCTTCAATTCAGTACTTTGATGTTTACTGATTTGCTTTCTACTCTGTCATACCTTGTACACTTTATTCTACCAAG